>JAFFSR010000091.1:0-432430 GCA_017163975.1 Anastatus disparis | reverse complement strand
ATTCAATCTCGCGCTTATTTACAACGACACTCATTCATACCACAGCTAAAGCTGGCGCTTTTGCTGCTTTCTCAAACATTTCCTGGGTGTACGATTCGTTCTCGTCCTTAAGACGAGTCCTCGTCGTCACCCTCCGCACCCGAATCTATGGGACCGGCTACTGCCTCTAGGTTATGGTGAGGTATAAGCCTGACTCCCCGCTCCTCATTCGCACTTAGTTCGATTGCCCTATCTAAGAACGGTTTCTTCTTTCTTAGGACGCTTTCGACAAATAGTGCCATAGCGTCCCACTTTTCTTTGGCCGACAACATTTCACTGATAATGTTATCTGGCGTTAACGCTTCGAATATCCTCTCAACCTGGCGTCTTTCTTCGTTCCACTGATGGCAGACGAAAAACGTATGATACGCATCGTCGCGATCCGCGAAACAGAAGATGCAGCCCGGGCTCTGGGTCTTTCCCATTTTACTGAGATAAGCGCAGAAATACCCGTGGTTACTAAGGAACTGGGTGAGGTAATAGTTGACCTCCCCGTATCTTCTATCGACCCATGGAGCCAGCTCCTAATGAGCACGTGTGTCCATCGGCCTTTCACCATCTGATTCCATGTTTTTGCCAGGTTTCCATGGTCACCTGTCTTTCTTCTTTCTGAACGATTGCAGTTCCATCTTCTGTTTTCTTCCGTTCGTAGGTTCGCTTGCGTTCCATCGCCTGTAATTCGATCGGGATGATTCCTGCGATGACTAGCACCGCGGGTCCCGAGACAGTGCGATAGGCGCTGGTGACTCTAAGAGCCCCTCTCCTTTGAACAGAAGATAGTACGCTTCGGTGCGTCTCTTTTCGCATTTGGTTAGCCCATATTTCAGAGCCGTACAATAAGATGGACGTCGTGACTGTCATTAAAAGTCGTCGTTTGCTTGATTTCGGGCCGCTGGTATTGGCCATAAGACGACTTAACTGCAACGTTTTCTTTATCGCTTTATTAGCGACGTGTTTTAGGTGCGTCAAAAAAGTTAGTTTTGCATCTAGCTTTATGCCGAGATACGTCACCTCACTTCTTGTCTGCACCACGTTTGTGCCTACTGTCATGGGAAACTCGATGTTGATGTGTTTCCAAGTTAAGGGCACGATTTCTGTTTTGGCCATCGCTATTTCGAGACCATGCTTCACCATCCACTCGGAAATTCTTCTCATCGCCGTGTTTAGTATGTGCTGGGCAATGTTTTCGTTTTTCGCGGAGATGACTAAAGCGACATCATCAGCGTACGCAAACATTTTCACCCCATCCGGCATTGCAAGTCTGAGTAATGCATCGAACAGGATGTTCCAGAAGTCTGGGCCGAAGATCGAGCCCTGTGCCACGCCTGCGCTAAGGTCTTTTTCACGCCAGCCTTCTTCTGTTTCATAGCGGAGGATACGGTTTCTCAGATAGTCTCGTATCACTCGCATAAGGTATTCTGGTACATTAAACTCTTTCAACGCAGCAAGGAGGTCAGGCCATTTTGCTGAGTTGAAAGCGTTTTTCGTATCCAGCATGACTAGAAACGCAATTAGACGGGAATGATGGTTCCCAGTCCATCCTTCTTTTGCTACCTTTACTACTTCTTCTACTGCATTTACGGTAGACCGCTTTTTCCTGAAGCCGTACTGGTTGTCAGCGAGATCGCCAGCCGCCTGTACAGCTCCTTGTAATCGCGGTTTAAGCAGCCTCTCGTATAGCTTCCCTGCTTCGTCCAACATGCAGAGTGGCCTGTGGGACGATGGATGCCGGGGATCACCTCCCTTTCCTTTGTTGATCAGCACAAGACGCGCAATCTTCCAGGGAGTGCTAAACACACCCGTCTGGAGGCACGCGTTGTACATGTTCAACAAGAGAGATGGCGCTTTCACCGCTATGCATTTAAGGACCTCGGATGGTATTCCGTCAGGCCCAGGTGCCTTATTGTTCTTCATCATTCTTGCAGCTATCTGTAGCTCTCCGCTTGTAAAGAGCGGGATCTCTTCTGGTTCTCCTGTATTCTCCTGTTCTTCGAGTGGTGGATGCGTAGGGAACAAGTGGTTTACGATGTTCGCCATGGTCTCTTCTTCGAATGGCAACGTGGGGGCGGCGTTAAGCTTCTTGGTCACGATCTTGTAGGCCAAGCCCCACACCTCTCTGTTGACGTCTTCGCTCAGGTCTTTCCAGCATTGTGCTTTGCTTCGATTGATCTTCTTACGAAGCTTTTTATGCACGTCTCTGTATTGCGCAGACAAAAGATCTGCTGCTGGTGAGTTCTTCTTTCTTGCTCTCTGTGATAATCTTCTGAGACTAAGAGCTTCTGACCTCGTTCTAGCGATTTCGTCATTCCACCAATACGCTGGACGCTTATGATGTCGCGATCCCTTGCGCGGCATAGATGCATCACAGGCTCTGTGAATGAGACTCATCGTCTCTTTTACGAGAACCTCTGCAGCGTCGGCGTTTCCGGTGGCAGTTGTCGCGTCCGGTAGATAGTCTGATCCTTGCTGCAGTACTTGGACAAGTTTCTCAGAGTCCAGCTTGGCAACGTTCCATCTGACTGGTCTAGCGACATTTCGCCTCGATGATTGGGATCCATCATGGATTTGAAATGTGATGTACTGGTGGTCACTTCCATTGTATGTCTCCAGCACCTTCCAATCTGACACTTTACGTGAAAGATTTTCTGATGCGAAGGATACGTCAGGAATCGTACCGCTAGCTCCTCGTCTGAATGTTGGAGTGCTTCCGGTGTTTAGCACTGTTAGGCCGAGTCTGTCTGCCATCTCCATGATGTATCCTCCTCTGCTGTCCTGCAGTGGCATTCCCCACTCTAACGCTTTCGCGTTAAAGTCTCCTGCGACGACGACGTCACCTTCCATTCTTCGGACAGAGTCTTCCAGCAGATCCAGACGGCGCCTAAACGTGTCTGCTGTTGAGTTTGGTGTAAAATAACAGCTCACGTATGTAACGTTTCTGCTTTTAACCCATACGAAGCCTTCTTCAGCTCCATTTGCGTCTTCTCTGATGGTCTTTGGGTCTACGTAAATCGCAGCAGTGCCAAGCTTGTCTCTAAACCAGGTCTTAACGGTCCAGTTTGTGTACTGCTCGCTTATCAGTAGCACATCGGCATTTGTCTCAAATTTGATTTGAGTCAAAAGGCTGTTAGCTACGTCACTTCTATGTAAGTTGGCTTGAAGGACCGTTATGCGGCCCATCATTAACGTTTTTGTTTAAATCGGTTCAGTGTCTCGCGGAAGACTCTGCACTGACCTGATCCAGGGATGTGTTTTCGTTCCGCAGGGTCTACTTCCCGCTCGGTACATAGTATGCACTGAGCATCAGCAGCCTTGCAGGCCGATCCCTTGTGGCCCTCTTTTCCACACTTGTAGCACATCTTGCTACGGTCAGGTCCTCGGCAGTCACGCGCCTGGTGACCGTAGTTCAGGCACCTAAAACAGCGCTGAACCCTTTGCCAACTTCTGATACGGCAGCTGGTATAGCCGATCTTTATCCTGGTTCTTGAGAGCAGGAACGCCGCTTGGTCTTGTTCCATCTCTACAATGGCCAAGCGGAGCTCTCTGCTGTTAGGGTTGGTCAGCGAAACACTAAACTCCCCTACTTCCTGTTGGAATTCAGTAAAAACACCTTTCACAGCAGTCTTCACTTCTTCTACTGAAGCTAGACAGTCGATGTCCCTGATCTCGACCGTTTCTTTGGGGCACATCTCCTTGACATTGCCTGTTTCACCAACCGTCTTTCTCAGGAATTCGCTGAAAGTCTCCAGTCCTTGAGATGAGCCCAACTCGATCAGGACATCACCGGCCCTGGTTTTTCTAATCCCTTTGATGTTATTCGTTGGGCTCTCCTTAATAAGATCCTGCCGGATGTTCTGCAGGATGTCACTGTAGGACTTTCCTTCTCCTGGCTTGATGAGGACGGCGGTAGACCTCTTCTTTGTCTTTCTCCTCCTCTTTTTCTTCTTTTTTGGCAGCTGCTGTGCAGACTGCTCTGTGTCGTTGGCCGGTGTTCTGGCCGCTGGTGGTTTGTTGTTAGGCTGCTGCGATCGCTGATGATGTTGTTGCGCTCGTTGCTGCTGCTGCTGTTTTTGTTGTTTCAGCTGCTGCTTTTCTTGCTTTTTGCAGCTCTAACATTCTTCCGACTCTGGACGGTCTCGAAAAGCTCGTCTTCGTCTCCCTCAGCTCGACCCTTCTTAAAAAGAGCTCGCGGTTCAGGAATTGCTTCCTGAATCAAGCGAGTCTTCTTCTCTGGGCCGCTTAGCTGCGGCGCTTGCTTGAGGCGTTTCGGTCACTTCCATCTGTTCGGTGACCGTTCTTGCTTCAAGCAAGCAAGAAAACTCCGTCTTGAGTGCATCTACGTGTTCGATGAGCTCTGGAAGGTTGTTCTTGACATCCAGAGAAATGCCGGGCATCGACTTGCAGGCCTGCCTCATCAGCATAAAGATCTCATTCATCCTCTGAGACCTCTCTTCAATTGTCAAGCAGACGATCTCAACCCCTGACTTCGGTGGGGGATCAGCCTGCTTTCTCTGGCCTTCACTGTTGGTTTGGCTATTTCTAGCCGCTTCTTTTTGGTTTTTGGTTTTGTTTGTAGAATTTGACATAATATAAACGTTTACTGTGCTTAAGACGGTTCGCCCATCATGGGAGCTCCAGGCGCAGTGGAGCCACTATCCCCGCCTGTGAGGTGCCCTAGTTAAAGATGCCGCAGCCGAGAAGCGGTTTTCGGGTGGTCAACCCTAGCGACATCGAGTGATTCTAGAAAAGATGTTACGGGTTAGGCCCGCGCCATATTGATGCTAAAGGTTTTACGTCATCCGTATCGAGTGGGCGACGTCAGTACCGTGCTGCGCCTGGCCCTAAACTTCAGGCTAGACGTTCCGCAGTTCTCCTGCGCGGACTCGGTATAAGGAAATACTGACCAGGTAATCCTTCACACCTGCGCCTGTACGAACCAACTTCAACCCCTTCATTGGCTCTGGTTACGTTAGTAGAAGTACGTAACAGTTCCCAACCAACATGTGGTTTCACGGGACCTTTGCCCGTCACGACTTTCGCCGGAGAGGAGACTAACGTTTACCCTTATTACTAAACAGAGGTCAGCAAGTCACCATCAACGTACAACTCCTGTAGTCTGACGGGAATATCCATTGGTCGACAGCCGCAGCTCATTCATACATCCACTCATACTGTGTTTGCTTCTTAGTACACGTAAATACGAACAATAAATTTCAATGGGTTGGCAGTTTCGTGAAGCGAAAGTGCCTACGCGATCATCCAGATATCCTTGACCATCGCTAAGGATTGCCAGCGATATGTGGATCGTGCTTAAGCCTTCGCCCCGCCACCACATCGTAGGTGGACACTTACAAGGTCAGCAACATGCGGAGGATAATAATAATAATAATAATAATAATAATAATAATAATAATAATAATAATAATAATAATAATAATAATAATAATAATAATAATAATAATAATAATAATAATAATAATAATAATAATAATAATAATAATAATAATAATAATAATAATAATAATAATAATAATAATAATAATAATAATAATAATAATAATAATAATAATAATAATAATAATAATAATAATAATAATAATAATAATAATAATAATAATAATAATAATAATAATAATAATAATAATAATAATAATAATAATAATAATAATAATAATAATAATAATAATAATAATAATAATAATAATAATAATAATAATAATAATAATAATAATAATAATAATAATAATAATAATAATAATAATAATAATAATAATAATAATAATAATAATAATAATAATAATAATAATAATAATAATAATAATAATAATAATAATAATAATAATAATAATAATAATAATAATAATAATAATAATAATAATAATAATAATAATAATAATAATAATAATAATAATAATAATAATAATAATAATAATAATAATAATAATAATAATAATAATAATAATAATAATAATAATAATAATAATAATAATAATAATAATAATAATAATAATAATAATAATAATAATAATAATAATAATAATAATAATAATAATAATAATAATAATAATAATAATAATAATAATAATAATAATAATAATAATAATAATAATAATAATAATAATAATAATAATAATAATAATAATAATAATAATAATAATAATAATAATAATAATAATAATAATAATAATAATAATAATAATAATAATAATAATAATAATAATAATAATAATAATAATAATAATAATAATAATAATAATAATAATAATAATAATAATAATAATAATAATAATAATAATAATAATAATAATAATAATAATAATAATAATAATAATAATAATAATAATAATAATAATAATAATAATAATAATAATAATAATAATAATAATAATAATAATAATAATAATAATAATAATAATAATAATAATAATAATAATAATAATAATAATAATAATAATAATAATAATAATAATAATAATAATAATAATAATAATAATAATAATAATAATAATAATAATAATAATAATAATAATAATAATAATAATAATAATAATAATAATAATAATAATAATAATAATAATAATAATAATAATAATAATAATAATAATAATAATAATAATAATAATAATAATAATAATAATAATAATAATAATAATAATAATAATAATAATAATAATAATAATAATAATAATAATAATAATAATAATAATAATAATAATAATAATAATAATAATAATAATAATAATAATAATAATAATAATAATAATAATAATAATAATAATAATAATAATAATAATAATAATAATAATAATAATAATAATAATAATAATAATAATAATAATAATAATAATAATAATAATAATAATAATAATAATAATAATAATAATAATAATAATAATAATAATAATAATAATAATAATAATAATAATAATAATAATAATAATAATAATAATAATAATAATAATAATAATAATAATAATAATAATAATAATAATAATAATAATAATAATAATAATAATAATAATAATAATAATAATAATAATAATAATAATAATAATAATAATAATAATAATAATAATAATAATAATAATAATAATAATAATAATAATAATAATAATAATAATAATAATAATAATAATAATAATAATAATAATAATAATAATAATAATAATAATAATAATAATAATAATAATAATAATAATAATAATAATAATAATAATAATAATAATAATAATAATAATAATAATAATAATAATAATAATAATAATATAATAATAATAATAATAATAATAATAATAATAATAATAATAATAATAATAATAATAATAATAATAATAATAATAATAATAATAATAATAATAATAATAATAATAATAATAATAATAATAATAATAATAATAATAATAATAATAATAATAATAATAATAATAATAATAATAATAATAATAATAATAATAATAATAATAATAATAATAATAATATTATTTTTTTTTTTCATTGGTTGAACGAATAAAATCTGCTGTCAGACCGCCGTCAGTTCGCTGGGCTCGGATATATCCGGGAACAGAGTACAGACAGTTGAGAGGGGTTCTAGATAAACTAGCAAACCTCTAAAATTACGCGATCCTCATGCCTGTCTAATGATAGCAAAAAAATGCAGTCACTGGACGTGCAAGAGATTCTCCAATCATCACTCACGGCGTTTGTTCCACCCCGGAAACTGTTTATCACATTACTTCAGGGTGGCACCGCGTTCTAAGTCTTTTGGACCTTTTCCTTCTGACTTCTTCTGTAAATATACAGATTTCCAATAATATAGATCTATGCCTAATAAGCAACATGATTTAAAAGGCTATCTTCTGCCTGGCGATCGGCTCTGTAAAGGGGAGCATAAATCGATCGCATATATATGGTATGGTATGGACTGGCTCTGTAAAGGAGCAAAATCAGTCCATAATTTTCTCTTCAGTCTTGATTCTCCTGTTCTAAGATGGATCTTATGCCTCTTGTGGGGCTATCCTCTCTACCGCGTCTGACTCATACTAACATTCAATCTCGCGCTTATTTACAACGACACTCATTCATACCACAGCTAAAGCTGGCGCTTTTGCTGCTATCTCAAACATTTCCTGGGTGCACGATTCGTTCTCGTCCTTAAGACGAGTCCTCGTCGTCACCCTCCGCACCCGAATCTATGGGACCGGCTACTGCCTCTAGGTTATGGTGAGGTATAAGCCTGACTCCCCGCTCCTCATTCGCACTTAGTTCGATTGCCCTATCTAAGAACGGTTTCTTCTTTCTTAGGACGCTTTCGACAAATAGTGCCATAGCGTCCCACTTTTCTTTGGCCGACAACATTTCACTGATAATGTTATCTGGCGTTAACGCTTCGAATATCCTCTCAACCTGGCGTCTTTCTTCGTTCCACTGATGGCAGACGAAAAACGTATGATACGCATCGTCGCGATCCGCGAAACAGAAGATGCAGCCCGGGCTCTGGGTCTTTCCCATTTTACTGAGATAAGCGCAGAAATACCCGTGGTTACTAAGGAACTGGGTGAGGTAATAGTTGACCTCCCCGTATCTTCTATCGACCCATGGAGCCAGCTCCCTAATGAGCACGTGTGTCCATCGGCCTTTCACCATCTGATTCCATGTTTTTGCCAGGTTTCCATGGTCACCTGTCTTTCTTCTTTCTGAACGATTGCAGTTCCATCTTCTGTTTTCTTCCGTTCGTAGGTTCGCTTGCGTTCCATCGCCTGTAATTCGATCGGGATGATTCCTGCGATGACTAGCACCGCGGGTCCCGAGACAGTGCGATAGGCGCTGGTGACTCTAAGAGCCCCTCTCCTTTGAACAGAAGATAGTACGCTTCGGTGCGTCTCTTTTCTCATTTGGTTAGCCCATATTTCAGAGCCGTACAATAAGATGGACGTCGTGACTGTCATTAAAAGTCGTCGTTTGCTTGATTTCGGGCCGCTGGTATTGGCCATAAGACGACTTAACTGCAACGTTTTCTTTATCGCTTTATTAGCGACGTGTTTTAGGTGCGTCAAAAAAGTTAGTTTTGCATCTAGCTTTATGCCGAGATACGTCACCTCACTTCTTGTCTGCACCACGTTTGTGCCTACTGTCATGGGAAACTCGATGTTGATGTGTTTCCAAGTTAAGGGCACGATTTCTGTTTTGGCCATCGCTATTTCGAGACCATGCTTCACCATCCACTCGGAAATTCTTCTCATCGCCGTGTTTAGTATGTGCTGGGCAATGTTTTCGTTTTTCGCGGAGATGACTAAAGCGACATCATCAGCGTACGCAAACATTTTCACCCCATCCGGCATTGCAAGTCTGAGTAATGCATCGAACAGGATGTTCCAGAAGTCTGGGCCGAAGATCGAGCCCTGTGCCACGCCTGCGCTAAGGTCTTTTTCACGCCAGCCTTCTTCTGTTTCATAGCGGAGGATACGGTTTCTCAGATAGTCTCGTATCACTCGCATAAGGTATTCTGGTACATTAAACTCTTTCAACGCAGCAAGGAGGTCAGGCCATTTTGCTGAGTTGAAAGCGTTTTTCGTATCCAGCATGACTAGAAACGCAATAAGACGGGAATGATGGTTCCCAGTCCATCCTTCTTTTGCTACCTTTACTACTTCTTCTACTGCATTTACGGTAGACCGCTTTTTCCTGAAGCCGTACTGGTTGTCAGCGAGATCGCCAGCCGCCTGTACAGCTCCTTGTAATCGCGGTTTAAGCAGCCTCTCGTATAGCTTCCCTGCTTCGTCCAACATGCAGAGTGGCCTGTGGGACGATGGATGCCGGGGATCACCTCCCTTTCCTTTGTTGATCAGCACAAGACGCGCAATCTTCCAGGGAGTGCTAAACACACCCGTCTGGAGGCACGCGTTGTACATGTTCAACAAGAGAGATGGCGCTTTCACCGCTATGCATTTAAGGACCTCGGATGGTATTCCGTCAGGCCCAGGTGCCTTATTGTTCTTCATCATTCTTGCAGCTATCTGTAGCTCTCCGCTTGTAAAGAGCGGGATCTCTTCTGGTTCTCCTGTATTCTCCTGTTCTTCGAGTGGTGGATGCGTAGGGAACAAGTGGTTTACGATGTTCGCCATGGTCTCTTCTTCGAATGGCAACGTGGGGGCGGCGTTAAGCTTCTTGGTCACGATCTTGTAGGCCAAGCCCCACACCTCTCTGTTGACGTCTTCGCTCAGGTCTTTCCAGCATTGTGCTTTGCTTCGATTGATCTTCTTACGAAGCTTTTTATGCACGTCTCTGTATTGCGCAGACAAAAGATCTGCTGCTGGTGAGTTCTTCTTTCTTGCTCTCTGTGATGATCTTCTGAGACTAAGAGCTTCTGACCTCGTTCTAGCGATTTCGTCATTCCACCAATACGCTGGACGCTTATGATGTCGCGATCCCTTGCGCGGCATAGATGCATCACAGGCTCTGTGAATGAGACTCATCGTCTCTTTTACGAGAACCTCTGCAGCGTCGGCGTTTCCGGTGGCAGTTGTCGCGTCCGGTAGATAGTCTGATCCTTGCTGCAGTACTTGGACAAGTTTCTCAGAGTCCAGCTTGGCAACGTTCCATCTGACTGGTCTAGCGACATTTCGCCTCGATGATTGGGATCCATCATGGATTTGAAATGTGATGTACTGGTGGTCACTTCCATTGTATGTCTCCAGCACCTTCCAATCTGACACTTTACGTGAAAGATTTTCTGATGCGAAGGATACGTCAGGAATCGTACCGCTAGCTCCTCGTCTGAATGTTGGAGTGCTTCCGGTGTTTAGCACTGTTAGGCCGAGTCTGTCTGCCATCTCCATGATGTATCCTCCTCTGCTGTCCTGCAGTGGCATTCCCCACTCTAACGCTTTCGCGTTAAAGTCTCCTGCGACGACGACGTCACCTTCCATTCTTCGGACAGAGTCTTCCAGCAGATCCAGACGGCGCCTAAACGTGTCTGCTGTTGAGTTTGGTGTAAAATAACAGCTCACGTATGTAACGTTTCTGCTTTTAACCCATACGAAGCCTTCTTCAGCTCCATTTGCGTCTTCTCTGATGGTCTTTGGGTCTACGTAAATCGCAGCAGTGCCAAGCTTGTCTCTAAACCAGGTCTTAACGGTCCAGTTTGTGTACTGCTCGCTTATCAGTAGCACATCGGCATTTGTCTCAAATTTGATTTGAGTCAAAAGGCTGTTAGCTACGTCACTTCTATGTAAGTTGGCTTGAAGGACCGTTATGCGGCCCATCATTAACGTTTTTGTTTAAATCGGTTCAGTGTCTCGCGGAAGACTCTGCACTGACCTGATCCAGGGATGTGTTTTCGTTCCGCAGGGTCTACTTCCCGCTCGGTACATAGTATGCACTGAGCATCAGCAGCCTTGCAGGCCGATCCCTTGTGGCCCTCTTTTCCACACTTGTAGCACATCTTGCTACGGTCAGGTCCTCGGCAGTCACGCGCCTGGTGACCGTAGTTCAGGCACCTAAAACAGCGCTGAACCCTTTGCCAACTTCTGATACGGCAGCTGGTATAGCCGATCTTTATCCTGGTTCTTGAGAGCAGGAACGCCGCTTGGTCTTGTTCCATCTCTACAATGGCCAAGCGGAGCTCTCTGCTGTTAGGGTTGGTCAGCGAAACACTAAACTCCCCTACTTCCTGTTGGAATTCAGTAAAAACACCTTTCACAGCAGTCTTCACTTCTTCTACTGAAGCTAGACAGTCGATGTCCCTGATCTCGACCGTTTCTTTGGGGCACATCTCCTTGACATTGCCTGTTTCACCAACCGTCTTTCTCAGGAATTCGCTGAAAGTCTCCAGTCCTTGAGATGAGCCCAACTCGATCAGGACATCACCGGCCCTGGTTTTTCTAATCCCTTTGATGTTATTCGTTGGGCTCTCCTTAATAAGATCCTGCCGGATGTTCTGCAGGATGTCACTGTAGGACTTTCCTTCTCCTGGCTTGATGAGGACGGCGGTAGACCTCTTCTTTGTCTTTCTCCTCCTCTTTTTCTTCTTTTTTGGCAGCTGCTGTGCAGACTGCTCTGTGTCGTTGGCCGGTGTTCTGGCCGCTGGTGGTTTGTTGTTAGGCTGCTGCGATCGCTGATGATGTTGTTGCGCTCGTTGCTGCTGCTGCTGTTTTTGTTGTTTCAGCTGCTGCTTTTCTTGCTTTTTTGCAGCTCTAACATTCTTCCGACTCTGGACGGTCTCGAAAAGCTCGTCTTCGTCTCCCTCAGCTCGACCCTTCTTAAAAAGAGCTCGCGGTTCGGAATTGCTTCCTGAATCAAGCGAGTCTTCTTCTCTGGGCCGCTTAGCTGCGGCGCTTGCTTGAGGCGTTTCGGTCACTTCCATCTGTTCGGTGACCGTTCTTGCTTCAAGCAAGCAAGAAAACTCCGTCTTGAGTGCATCTACGTGTTCGATGAGCTCTGGAAGGTTGTTCTTGACATCCAGAGAAATGCCGGGCATCGACTTGCAGGCCTGCCTCATCAGCATAAAGATCTCATTCATCCTCTGAGACCTCTCTTCAATTGTCAAGCAGACGATCTCAACCCCTGACTTCGGTGGGGGATCAGCCTGCTTTCTCTGGCCTTCACTGTTGGTTTGGCTATTTCTAGCCGCTTCTTTTTGGTTTTTGGTTTTGTTTGTAGAATTTGACATAATATAAACGTTTACTGTGCTTAAGACGGTTCGCCCATCATGGGAGCTCCAGGCGCAGTGGAGCCACTATCCCCGCCTGTGAGGTGCCCTAGTTAAAGATGCCGCAGCCGAGAAGCGGTTTTCGGGTGGTCAACCCTAGCGACACCGAGTGATTCTAAATAAGAGATGTTTACGGGTTAGGCCCGCGCCATATTGATGCTAAAGGTTTTACGTCATCCGTATTGAGTGGGCGACGTCAGTACCGTGCTGCGCCTGGCCCTAAACTTCAGGCTAGACGTTCCGCAGTTCTCCTGCGCGGACTCGGTATAAGGAAATACTGACCAGATAATCCTTCGCACCTGCGCCTGTACAGACCAACTTCAACCCCTTCATGGGCTCCGGTTACGTTAGTAGAAGTACGTAGAAGCTCCTAGCCGACATGTGGTTTCACGAGACCTTTGCCCGTCACGACTTTCGCCGGAGAGGGGACTAACTTTTACTCTTATTACTAAACAGAGGTCAGCAAGTCACCACTAACGAACAACTCCAGTAGTCTGACGGGAATATCCATTGGTTGGCAGCCACAGCTCATTCATACATCCATTCATACTGTGTTGCTTCTTAGTACACGTAAATACGAACACAAAATTTTAATGGGTTGGCAGTTCCGTGAAGCGGAAGTGCCTACGCGATCATCCAGATATCCTTAGTCATCACTAAGGATGGCTAGCGATATGTGGATCGTGCTTAAGCCTCCGCCCCGCCACCACATCGTAGGTGGACACTTACAAGGTCAGCAACATGCGGAGGAATAATAATAATAATAATAATAATAATAATAATAATAATAATAATAATAATAATAATAATAATAATAATAATAATAATAATAATAATAATAATAATAATAATAATAATAATAATAATAATAATAATAATAATAATAATAATAATAATAATAATAATAATAATAATAATAATAATAATAATAATAATAATAATAATAATAATAATAATAATAATAATAATAATAATAATAATAATAATAATAATAATAATAATAATAATAATAATAATAATAATAATAATAATAATAATAATAATAATAATAATAATAATAATAATAATAATAATAATAATAATAATAATAATAATAATAATAATAATAATAATAATAATAATAATAATAATAATAATAATAATAATAATAATAATAATAATAATAATAATAATAATAATAATAATAATAATAATAATAATAATAATAATAATAATAATAATAATAATAATAATAATAATAATAATAATAATAATAATAATAATAATAATAATAATAATAATAATAATAATAATAATAATAATAATAATAATAATAATAATAATAATAATAATAATAATAATATAATAATAATAATAATAATAATAATAATAATAATAATAATAATAATAATAATAATAATAATAATAATAATAATAATAATAATAATAATAATAATAATAATAATAATAATAATAATAATAATAATAATAATAATAATAATAATAATAATAATAATAATAATAATAATAATAATAATAATAATAATAATAATAATAATAATAATAATAATAATAATAATAATAATAATAATAATAATAATATAATAATAATAATAATAATAATAATAATAATAATAATAATAATAATAATAATAATAATAATAATAATAATAATAATAATAATAATAATAATAATAATAATAATAATAATAATAATAATAATAATAATAATAATAATAATAATAATAATAATAATAATAATAATAATAATAATAATAATAATAATAATAATAATAATAATAATAATAATAATAATAATAATAATAATAATAATAATAATAATAATAATAATAATAATAATAATAATAATAATAATAATAATAATAATAATAATAATAATAATAATAATAATAATAATAATAATAATAATAATAATAATAATAATAATAATAATAATAATAATAATAATAATAATAATAATAATAATAATAATAATAATAATAATAATAATAATAATAATAATAATAATAATAATAATAATAATAATAATAATAATAATAATAATAATAATAATAATAATAATAATAATAATAATAATAATAATAATAATAATAATAATAATAATAATAATAATAATAATAATAATAATAATAATAATAATAATAATAATAATAATAATAATAATAATAATAATAATAATAATAATAATAATAATAATAATAATAATAATAATAATAATAATAATAATAATAATAATAATAATAATAATAATAATAATAATAATAATAATAATAATAATAATAATAATAATAATAATAATAATAATAATAATAATAATAATAATAATAATAATAATAATAATAATAATAATAATAATAATAATAATAATAATAATAATAATAATAATAATAATATACATCTTCTTCTACCTGTCCTTCTTCGCACTCCCTCTCTCTTCACTCTCTTTCTCTCTTACACCTATTCTTCTTCATACCTTTTCTTTTTCCATAGCTTTTCTGGGATTGACCTATCTCTTACACCCTCTTCTTCCCTGCTCCTGCTTCTTATTACTATACTTTTCATTCTCCCTCTTCTTTCCCTTTCATTTCTTGCTTTCTCCTTCTCTCTCATACCATTAACGGTTCATCTACACTTACACCTTTCTCCATTCTTCCTTTTCTGAACCTTTGTAGCAAGAGGTCTCCTTCTAACTTATCCTTAAAAATAATCCACTCTGCTTTATGGCTTTCTCTCAAAGTTTCTATCGCCCAGTGTGCCTTTCCTATGCCTTTTTCTATCCAACATTCTAGCTCTTCAATACTTCTCTCTCTTTTTAATACTAATATCCTCTCTTTTCCATATGTTTTGCACATATATGCTAGGCTTTTCCCTTTTCTCCTAAATTCTGTTTCTTCCTCCTTTTCACTCTTACTTTCACCATTCTCCTTTTCTTCTTGTACTTCCATCTCTGACTCATCCTCACTTTCCACTATGAACTTACTTGTTTCTTTTATTGTCTTTTTTAACTTTCTTATTTCCACCTTTCTGCACTGATTTTCTTTTATTAAATCGTTAATGATCTCCCGTATTTCCCTTATCTCTTCACCATTCTCTTCCAACTTCCCTAACCTCTCCTCTATTTTCTCAAACCATGATTCACCCTTTTCTATTCTCTTGCTTAACTTTTCTAATTCTCCTTTTATCTGTTTTACACTTCTCTCCATACTTTTTATTTTCTCACTTCTGATGTTGCAACTCATTTCTATCTATTCTTTTCTTTTATTTTTTCACTGCTATATCTATTTACCTCTACTCTCTTATCTTACTTTTGTCTCTTATGCTGTCCTTTATACACTGTGAGCACGTGTTTCTCTAACCTAACCCGACTTTACCTCTCCTTTCTCATCTCCAGTATTGCCACCTTAACTTCCTCTGAAACAAAAGTCTCTATAACTCTTTCTTCCCCTATCCTTTCTTACCAACCCACTTTCTTTTCTTTTTCAGCATTTTTCACTATATTTCTGGTAACCTTTTAATTCTTTCTATCGCCGTTAACTCCTTGTCTTCTCTTTCTCTACTTCGTTACGTATCCACACGATTCTACTTAGCATTGCCTCTCTTCCTCTCTCTTCCGCAAGCCCACTTATCCAATTTCTATTTTTACTTTTCGTTCTTTCACATACCTCTATTTTATGTTTCATAGTTTCTTCTTCCTTTTCACATATCCTGCATAATCTTTCATCTTTTTTCATCCAGTATCTATTCGCTCTACACTCATTGCCCATTCTGAATCTCGCAATTTTCTTTATATTTTTGCTTCCTCCTCCTTTCTTACCATTTTGGTAGCTTTGTCCCTCTATCCATCCATTAGCTATGATCTTATATTCTAACGAGTATTTTGATCTTTCTAGCCTTTCCCACATCTCTACCCATTCAATCTCTTTGCTTTTTTCTATTATTTCACTTTCCAGCTGCTCCCCACTATCCATTCTTCTATAATACTCTTCAACTGATATTCCTCTTTTCTCTAAACATCTTCTTTTCAATTTCTCTCTTTACCTCCTCTTCTTTGATTCTTCTGTTTCATCTTTTTTCTCTTTTCTCCTAAAATTATTTTCTAGCTTTTCTTCATTCTCACTTTCACTTTTACTTTCCTCCTAGCAAATTTTAATCAGTGTGCCATCCTTTTTTTGCTTAACTTTATCTCGAATCTAATTGCTCTTTTTAATGCGTTAATCTCCGTGCTATATCTTTTTGTCTCCGTTCTGATGATACAGTCTGGTGTTGTCCTATCCAATCCCAGTACCCACTTAATATACTTCTTTTGTACTCTTTCTATTTCTTCCCATCTCTGCATCCCCAATATTTCAGCACCATACAGCACCAAGCTTTCAATTGTCGCCTCATATAACCTCATTCTGCTCTTCCATTCATTTTTCAAGTATCTCTCTCCTATGCTCCATATTTTTCCTAGCTTTATTTTTGCCTTTCTCTTAAACTCTTTAATTTGCTCATTGTCCTTTCCATTTCTTTGAATTATAAATCCCAAGTAATTATACTTTATTACCTCCTCTATCTCATTTCCATCCCAAACATATTTTTCTATCTTCCTTTTCCCTCCTGCTTTTCTCACCTCCATTATTTTTGATTTTTCTACGTTCAACTCTAAACCTCTACTCGTAATGAATTTCCTAAACCTTTTCAACATGCTTCTCATTTCGTTTTCGCTCTCTGCCATCAGTACGATGTCATCTGCATACGCCAGACTATATACTCTCCTTTCTCCAATTTTTAGACCTCCTATCTGTCCACCCTTTAGTTCATCCTCTAGCTTTGCGAACACAATGTTGAACAGCGTTGAACTCAAAGGGCACCCCTGTCTCACTCCTTGATTAACTTCAAATGCTTCCGTTATTTTGTTACTTACTCTCACCTTCGCACTCGTGATTCTATAAATCTCCCTAATTCTTTTTCTCAATCGTTTGCTTATTCTCAATCTATCCATTTCTTTTCATATTTCCTCTCTATTTATCTTGTCAAACGCCGCCTTCAAATCCGCGAAGAATAACACTGCCTTTCATTTCTCTTTCTTAATTTGCTTTTGCATTATTGTTTTTAAACAGAAAATGCTTTCCATCGTACCACACCCTCTTCTAAATCCAAACTGCGTGTCACTCAAACCCTTACCTTTCTCCAGCTCCTTTTCAAGTCTTCTTTTTAACACTTCCGCATATATCTTGTACCCCGTGTCCATCAACGTTATACCTCTATAGTTCTCAACTTTATCTTTCTCTCCCTTCTTAAACACTAAAGTAATTACTCCAGTTCTCCACTCTTGCGGCAACCCTTCTCCTCTCCATATTTTCCTGATTATTCTAAAAAGGCTTTCCTCCACTACTTCATCACCCTCTATCCATGCTTCGTTTGGAATATTATCAAGGCCTGGAGCTTTCTTTTTCTTCAACCCTCTTATTACCTCTATAATCTCCTCTTTCTTTATCTCCTCCTCCTCATTTATTTCATCCTTTTCCTCGCTTTCTTCTCTAATTACTCCTACTTCTTTAATACCCTCCATGTTATCACTGCTTCTGAAAGCTCTGCACCAATCCTCTTCCTTTATCTTTTCCGAAATCCCTATTCTTTTACCCTTACTTTTGTTAACTCTTTTCCAAAATTCCCTCCCAGATTTGTCCTCCTTTATCTTTTTTATAATTTATTCACCTTTTTTTTCTTTTTTTCTTTTTATTAGTTCTTTATACCGCTTTCTTTCCATTACATAATCCTTCCTATTAATTCTTCCTGCCATGACTTCATCTAATTTTTCTTTCACCTTCTTCTTTCTTTCTATACATTCCTCATCCCACCATTCTTCCACCTCTTCCTCATTTTTCTCTTCAACGAGCCTCATTTTCATTGACTTTTTTATTTTTTCTTTTAATACTTTCCAGTCTTCAGCTATTTCCTCTTTTTTATGTTATTTTTATACCATTCTATATCCTTTATTCCCCAAATTGACTTCCATTTTTTTACCTCCATTTCTTTTTCTCTATATATTCCTCTTCAATTTATTTCACATTCAATCGCCATGTGGTCTGACACACCACTCTTTTTTATCTTCATAGCTTCTATTCTCTCTTCCATCTTTTTGTTTAGAACCACTAGATCAATCACCGACATTCCTACCCCACTAACAAACGTCCATTCTCCTTCTTCATCACCCTTTATACAGCCGTTCCCAATACCTAGCCCCTGCTCTCTTAACCATTCTACCAAGCTCTAACCTTCTTTATTACATATCTTATCTTTTGATATTCTGCTCCTTTCGTTTTCTAATATATCTATCAATCCACCTTCATCTGCTACTCTTGCATTCCAATCCCCTATCATCAGAACCCCATTTTCTTTATTCTCTTCTAATATCCTTTCCAATGCCTCTTTATTTTTATCTCTTGTCTCCCTCATGTAGACTCCAGCCATTGTTATTTTGTGATACCCATCCGTGATATTACACCATATGACCTCCTCTGTATCTCGTTGACCTCATTCTACTTTTATTACACAGTCTTTTCTGATTGCCAAAACAATTCCACCTTTTGGTCTATCTCTTTTCTTTTCTCTTTTCGCCCATCTGACCTCAAATTCAAAATCCTTCATTATCTTTTCTAAGGCTCCCCTTCCATTTTCTTCTGCCCACGTTTCCTGCAGGCAGACGATTTCGTATCCCGTTATTTCTTTTTCCACTTCTTTTCTCTTCTTCCCAATCCCAGCTATATTTCACGACAAGCATTTAATTGTTCTATTTTCTTTCTCTTATGCGTGTTTACTATTCTTCATTCTGTCCTTCTCCTTCTCCTTCCTTTTCAATCCTCGTGGATCCTCTCCGAAACCACTTTTCTATTTTTTCATTCCAATACTATTTCTCATTACCCTCTTCAATTCTGTTGTAAAATATTTTAACCTGCTTGCCTTGTTCCTTTAATTCTTCCGCCTTGCAATTTATAATGTATTTATTTTTTCTTTCCTATATGTCGAGTCATGCTCCAGGAAAATATTTGTTCCTTTAAGCTTATTTTTCTTTCCCATAATCTCTTCTTTGCATTTCCAATCCTCACACTGCATACCTATCATCTCATCTTTCCCTTTTATTCTCCAAACCTTTCTTATCTTAGCCTCTACTTCTAAGTTCTTTTCTAACCAACTTGTCACTTTCTCCTTAGTGTTTACTTCGCTCACCTTTCCTCTTTTCATAATAATATTGTTCTTTTTTCTTCTTCTCTCCTCCATTTCCGCTATCCATAGTCACTCCTTTTCTTCTCTTTTTTTCAAATCACTTGCCCCAGCCTCAACCTGTTCTCTTGGCCTATCTTCAACAATGCCTATCCTTCTTTTTATCTCCTCTATCTTTTTTCTGTTCGCAGCCACTTCCATTTTTATCTCCTTTCTCTCCTTGCATTCTCTTTCTTCCCGTGCTTTTCTTTCCTTCCCTTCACTCACAAGATTGTCAAACATCTTCCTCTGTGAATCTTTTTCCTTTCTATTTCCTTCTTCCAACATTTTAATATTAACACTTAGTCTTTCTTCAACATCTTTTATCTCCCTTCTTAACCCATCCTTAAATTCGCTCACTTCTTTTCTCATTTCCTCTCCAAACATCTCATTCTTCCTTTCCATGTTGATCAACATGCTCATGATTTTCTCTAACTTGCCTTTCCCCATTTCTCCTTCTTCCTCTTCTCTCACAGTTGAATCAAGATCTTCCTCGCTGTCACTTTCTGATGTTCTATCCTTTTCTACCCTTTTAATAATTCTCTTTCTTGCTTCCTCTTCTGGGCTCTCCCTGAGTCTCTTTTTATTATTACTTTCTTCTGTGTCTTCCTTTTCACTTTCAGAAACCCTTGTCTGTCCCTTGTCCCTTACACCTGCTTCCTTACTGCTCTTCCTTCTCTCTCTTTTTATTACTACACTGTTGTCCTTACTGTCTGTTTTTATAAATCTCGGACTACCACTGTTCTTTGCATTCATTCTTTTCCCTCTCACTCTCTCCTTATAATTTTCCTATACTAACAAGCATTCACACCTAACCTACAAACATACGTACTATCTTTCACTCCTCTCTTATACTCCTTTCTCACTTTTTTTCCTTTCTTATTATCCTATTATTTACAGCTCACTCTCCTTTATCCTCCTATTTCTCTCCTATGCAATTATTTTAATTTTTAACACACCCGCACACACCTTTCACTCGCACCACACAAATTAGACCCCTTTATCAAGGGCAGCCATATTGGCCATCAACATTATTAAACATTATTAAACATTTTATATTTCTACTAGGATTATATTGAAGTTTGAACTTTCTAAAATTTTGTATTGTAAGCATTTAAGATTCTCTATTGTAAGCATTCAAGATTCTTGTTTCATTATTATTATTTTCAACGGGGCAAGTCTCATGAATACCTGGATTGTTACACATATATAAACTGAAAAAAAACCCGAATCCAGCGTTGCGAAGTTGATCGTATTATTTGCGGGATGCAAACAACATTCGAAGCATAAGAATACATAAAATCGTGGTAGGTTCATGCGTAACTATACCGCAGTCAATCATTGCGACCGTCTGTACAGTATAGTAACGTGAATTCGAGTAGAGCGCTGCGACTGCACTGCCGGGTTAATCGCTTCGACTCGTCGGCATCATCCATGCCGACAGCCGAAACCGGGCACATCTTTTAGCGTTGCGTGGTTGCTTGCTTCGACTCGTCGGCATCTCGCAGCCCGCAAGCCGAGATCGAGCACAGAGACAACGTTGCGAGTTCGTATACTTCGACTTTCTAGATTCTAGTACTGCGAAAGTCGATATTAATACTTTATGTCAATTTAAATTATGTGTTAATTTAATTTTCATTCAAAAAGTGTTTATATGATTACTAAACAAGTAAATGTTTTAATTCTTTAAATTATTTAGATTAAATTTTATTTATTAACATATTATATGAAATGTTTATTAAATTATATAAGAACTAAGTTGATTTATACTTTAATATTAACTCGAATTTCAAATATTAGATATCTTGTTTAAGGGTATGGTTTCATACTACTTTACCGATCGGAAATCATAATTTTATAAAATTACAATTTTCGAAAAAACTATACATCAGAATGAGTTTTCCTTCTATAGATCACTTCATTTAATTTCAATGAAGGGCGGAAACTCCAAAAATTAGCGGAAATAAGCGGGAATCGAAGATAATCAGAAAAACAATTTTCCCAGTTCAAAAAAATCAAATTTCTCAAAAACCGTGTTTCGTAAGGAAATTTCCTATTCAGGATCGTTTTATTTTTAAAAAATGAAGGGCGGAAACTTGGTTTGATAAATCATATCGCAAAAAAGCAAAATTACATTTTTCTAAAAAGATGTGATCAGCTGTAAGATAGTCGTGCAAGAAGCTATGTTTCATAGTTGGCATCAATGCTAATGTATAGTTTGGTACACGCCATCTTCAAATTCCAATTTTAAATATATATTGAATTGGTTTTATATTTACAATTTCTACAAATAAACAAACTATTTTATTTTATTTCAAACATAAATATGTAAAAAAATTTAATATTATATTGAGTCAAGCTGTCTCAACTGGGCACACTAAAAATGAAATTGCACTTTCCAATCATTTTATTATTTTATTACGAAGATGTATTGATAAAAAACAACGTCCTAAAAAATTTTCGAAAAATTTAAATTTTTTAAAAAGTTATTAACAAATGAAGTCTAAAGCCGTTTTTTTTTCAAAATTCAATTTCTCCGCAAATATTGAATGAAAGTTGATGAAATTTTCAGGGTAAGTACAAAACTATCTTCTATTTAAGATGAAATTTAAATTTTATAAAAATGTTTACAATTGTTGTTATAAAATTAATTTTTTAATAAACAATTGAAAATTTAACAAACTTCTCGGGCAGGTAGGAAAAAATTTTTTTTTTAAGGAATATTCTATAAAGTCTAAAGTATCTTTTCCTGGAAGAAAATTTTGGTAATATTCATAAACAAAAAAGTTACGAATTTTTTAATGCGGCGGGATGAGCTTGCGGCGCGCTACCGCGAGAGATACTTACGCGCGTTCAAGCGCTCAGCTTTTTGTACCTGATTATTTATGCATTTGCTCATAATAAATAACATTAATAATAACTAAAACTCGTAATAAATAAAATTCATGAGAAAATAATTTGATATATAATATATTTTAATAATTATAACATTTTATTTACAATATCTAAGTAGAGACTTTCTGAACAGTACTCTTAGAATCATCAGAAAAAATCTTGCATGTTATATTTTTTGAATCGTGTGGCTTATAGCTATGGTATTGACGTGTTCCTTTGACTGTTTTTGCTTGGGAAAAGCGAGATTCCAAACCTTGTTTATGTTCGTCATACTCATTCGATGAACAGAAATCAAAATAAATTTTAGGAAAGGATTTTCGCGCCCATTCAAATAATTTTCGTGTATCCGTTATCTGAGCACCCTGCAAACTGGCTCGATAAGCTTGTCTTTTAACACATCCACCAATCCCATCGCAAGCTCCCTTTCCATGTGCGGTTGCGAAGAAGTGCCATTCTGCTTCAAAGCCAAAATCTTCTTCATGAAATAGTAAATTCATAAAATTAAATCTATTTTTATATTGTGAACCAGCTCCGTCGAAAAAATAGTAGATTTTTTTAATATTTTCAGCACCAAATCTATTTTTCAAGAATCCAATCATTTTCGAATTATAAAGGTGAACTCCAGTGGCATCATGGTTTATATACTCGGAAAAAACTACAAAATTCGTATGCTCAAGAACATTGTTCTTCTTGTGATATATAACATAAACGTGAAGAGTTGCTTGATCTTTTGACCAATGTTGCGACTGAATAGCATCTTGCACATGAAAAGAATAATTTTCAGAGTAATCAAGAGTTACGAGATATTCACCACATTCCAGTAAATTTTTCAATTTTTCTAGATATTCTGCTTGCGACTTGGCAATAAAATCATGTTTTAAAACTTTCGGCAACTCTTTACCAAGATTTTTAATAAAAATATGTGAACTTTCAGTTTGTGTGAGTAGTTGACATCTAATAGAAAATTATATATTTTAGAAAATTAATTACTGTCTAAAAAAATTGAGACACAAATATTTAACAAATACCTGTCAGTTGTGAGCCACTGATTGAATGTAATACTTGTGATGCCATTATTTTCTAAAGTTGATTTCAAATCATCGAGAATTTTCTTTGTCCCAGGACAGTTTTCACAATTTCCCAGATAACAAGCTGCAGTTTGACTTGGACAAATTATTTCAATAAAAAGTTCTCGATAACTTGTTTGAAAATTGATGTTTTTTCGAGCGAGTTCTTGTTTGAGGCCTCTTAATTTTAGACGGATATTGCCATGATCTTTACAAACGCAAACATTATGCGTACCCTTAGGACCAGCTAAAATACACTGAGGTGGCCTCAAAGTTTTAAAAACTGACAACGAAACTTTTACTTCCGGAAATTTCTTTACAAAATCTGTATGTAAATCGGCAAGATTTCCCAATAATAAGCGTTTCTAAAAAAATATTAAGATGAAATTGAAACATCCCTACTAACTATTTTATCTCATATCATTACAGATTTTAATTTATCAAAGAGGAAATATTTTATAATAAATCTACATTTTCGAGCTTTTATGTACTTGGATATATAATTATTTGAACTATATTACAAACTCGTAAAGCGTAAAAACGAAGCGCAATAAATAAAACAACTGACGATATTTTCATTTTCATACCTGTTTGTGTTGACGTTTTCCACTAACAACAACAGATTTGTATTCTTTCGATCCTGGCATGACCCTACTCACATCGTCATGAAGATAAAAATCTTTAACTTTGTCAATATCTGTAGTACTCATTGCATAAATAAGCAGGTACAAAAAGCTGAGCGCTTGAACGCGCGTAAGTATCTCTCGCGGTAGCGCGCCGCAAGCTCATCCCGCCGCATTAAAAAATTCGTAACTTTTTTGTTTATGAATATTACCAAAATTTTTTTCAGGAAAAGATACTTTAGACTTTATAGAATATTCCTTAAAAAAAAATTTTTTTCCTACCTACCCGAGAAGTTTGTTAAATTTTCAATTGTTTATTAAAAAATTAATTTTATAACAACAATTGTAAACATTTTTATAAAATTTAAATTTCATCTTAAATAGAAGATAGTTTTGTACTTACCCTGAAAATTTCATCAACTTTCATTCAATATTTGCGGAGAAATTGAATTTTGAAAAAAAAACGGCTTTAGACTTCATTTGTTAATAACTTTTTAAAAAATTTAAATTTTTCGAAAATTTTTTAGGACGTTGTTTTTTATCAATACATCTTCGTAATAAAATAATAAAATGATTGGAAAGTGCAATTTCATTTTTAGTGTGCCCAGTTGAGACAGCTTGACTCATTGTGTTGTACGGAGAGTCTTGATCATTCATCTTTAAAAAATTTTTGTCAAAAGAAATATATTTTAAAATCATTTCTATTCTTTTTATATTTATGTTTGATTGGTAAATCTATATATAACATGAATGTAAAATTTACATTCTAAATAAATAAATAAAAAAAAAAATATTAGAAAAATAATAAATTTGTAAAATAGATTTCTACAATTTTTTCAAAAATACTAATATTATGAATTTTATTTTCTACTCATTACCCGAAGGTTTAAAAAATGAAGTGATTTTTCTCACGTTTTTTCAAAGTCTTATTTTAATAAAATTATTTACGACTATTTATTTTTCAAAAACCATAATTATCAATAAAATTAAGTAATCCTTATAATTCGCTTTTGAAAACATTCCCATTCTAAAAAGGTTAGGATATGCCTAAGTTTTGTTAATTCAATAAAGTCATTCAAAAAATATTTTGTTTCAAGCAAAGAAACGAATGGATTACTTATTTTGCTATAATGAAAATTTAAAAAAAATAATGAGTTCTCAAATGATGTAAACTATATTGTTCTCTTTTATAATATTAAATAAAATAAAACAGTTTGTTTATTCGTATAAATATAAAAAAAATTCAATACACATTTAAAATTCGAATTTGAAGTTGGCGCATACCAAACTATACCAACGAAGATAGATCCTAATAGAAGCGCAGAACCCCAAGGCGCTTTGAAGCTAGGAATATGTAGTTGGTACCCTGACCAGACGCGGCGTTAACGTCGCTTTCAGTAGGTAAATGATAACGACCGGTCGGTAAATGAACAGCAGTTAGGGGTCGTACCCAAATGCCGTTGACAATTTTTTCGATATTTCGACCCCCCGGTCCCCTTTCCGTGACAAGTGTAAACTATCAAAGTACCCTCCCCCCCCCCCCCCCCCTGTAACGTAAACTAACTTTTTTATTTTTTATTAAACTTTTTAAAAAAATTTTAATTATATTAATTACTTTTTAAATATTGAACATATTTTTATGTTTTTTATTTTATTAAAATAGCATTTTCACAAAACAACAGAATTCTGAATATTGCATATAATAAATATTTATAAGATATTAAATATATTATTCGTCGATAAACTTTTTCACTTCAATTTTATCGAAAAAAAACATAAAACTATGAACCTTTTAAAATACGTTATAAAAATAGAACACGATTCAATAGGCACAAATATAAATGCTGCCATCGGCTTGAAAATTTTTCGTTTGTTTTGACAGCTCACTCGCTAAAAGAAACGGCTTATGCTTTGCACCGTATGGCGGCGCCCGCGTACATGTAAAAGAAAGTAATATACTGTGTTTTAGTGGACAGACTGCGGAACTGCTTGACTTTGCAGTTTTCGGATGAAAAATCTGCTCCAAATTGCTAATATTATGCAATGATCTTTTTGATAAAAAAAAAAATAGCCAACGTAGGAGTAAATAACTAACCCCCCCTCCCATAGCGTTACTTTTCGTAGATTTTGATCGACCCCTCCCCCCCAAAAAACTGTCAACGGCATTTGGGTACGACCCCTTATCATTGCTATTTATTCAGATTGTATTTGATAACTATAATAAAGTTAAAAAAATATAATGGAACCCCATGTAATTATAAAAAAATAAAATTAAGAGATTGAAATAATGAAAAACAATTTAAGTGAAACTTAAACTGTTATTCTTAAGAGCAGGTCGTATATCTCTGTCCTTTTCTAATCAAAGAATTAATTTTTTTGCAAAAACTAATAATTGTAGCAAAAAATAAGGAGATAGCCCCATCTCGTATAATAAAAAGGAAGATTTTCTTTGATGAGGAAAAATTATTTTTATTGATTCATTTTGAAGAAAACCTTGAAAAACTTAAAAAATAGAGGTTAGGATAAACAATTCAATTTTTCAAGGTTTTCTTAAAAACGAAGCGATAAAAATAATTTTTCCTCATAAAAGAGAATCTTGCTATTTATTATACGAGATGGGGCTTTCTTCTTATTTTTTGCTACAATTATTAATTTTTGTGAAAAAATCAATTCGTTGATTAGAAAAGGACAGATATACTCGACCTCCTCTTAAACCCCAAAAGGCGAACAATTTATATACTACATTCTTGTATTTGAATTTATAGTCAGCTGTGGCGTAGTGGCTAAGTCGTTCGCTCGACAATCTCTTTGATGTCAATTCAATTCCCGATCAGGTTCTTTTTTTTTTCTTTTGCAATTTGTATTAATAAAAGCAAGTGTATGAAAAATTAAAATTTTTGTGAAATTAAATTTTTTTCTCGCACTCAGAGCGCAAAATACTATTTTGACCAGCTGTTGTGAGGGAGCAAAATACCTCTTTGCCTCCCTAGGGAGCAAAATGAATTCGAACTTTTAACAGGCTCGAGTAAATTCCCCGAATTACAAGTCAGGGGTGAACAAATTCCTCGAAAAAGTTCACATATATCAGTAGCAACTTTCAGTCTATTTAGCATTGATTTTTTCGAGTATTATTTATGTAATATTTAATCTTGCACGTTGCATCGAAGACATTTTCATATCCTTATAATATCAGCCAAGTATTCAACGCCGAATCGTAAATTCTTGGAATTACAAGTTAGCGATGGACGATTTCCGCGAAAAATGTTAAATTTGAATAAATCAAAATTTAATTTAATTTTTAATGTATTATAAGAAAAATATATATATAGTATTGAAAACTTGTCTGAGATTTTTGTTATTTACTCAAGTATTAAACGGTGAATCTGCAAATTAAAAGCTGAGCGCAATAGATATTATAATTACAAATATTTATGCACAAGAAGAAAAAAATCTATCGCTTTGTTTTTGAGAAAAGTAAGTAACGCGAAAATATTATAAACATAAACTTTCACTTTGGCGTTACTTACTTTTCTCAAAAACAAATCGGTAGATTTTTTTTTTCTTGTGCATAGATGTTCATAATAATAATATCTATTGTACTGAACTTTTAATTTGAAGATACACCGATTAATACTTGAGTAAATAACAAACAACTCAATTGTTACTCGGTCAATATCAGGTTCTACTCTGGTCTGCCGTTAATGGTTTTATTAATTTTATTTTTATATTAGTAATATTATTTATTTTTTTGGAGGCGGGGGGGCGCTGCCCCCCCGAACCCCCCGGCAGGGGCTTCGCCCCCTGCACCCCCACCGGGGCTCCGCCCCTGGACCCCGTCCTGCACCCCAACCTCGACTACCTCTTACGATCTTGATAGCCTTCGAACAAGATTGTACATGCTATCACAGACGCAAGTTTGTCATTCTTAGAATTTTGCGCGCTTGTTAGAAAAATAATATTTTTGATGCTCTTCGCGTGAGAAAATAGTATGCGCAACGCGGGAGCATATAGGTGTTTGTCGACTCGTGCGATTTGTCGCTCTCGCTACGCTCGAGCGACAAACACGCACTCGTCGGCAAACACCTATTTTGCTCCCTTGTTGCACAATGTACTATTAATATTTAATTTTGATAAAACTTAAATTGTTTTAATATTTAATTTTATTAATAAGCTATGATTTTTATTTTTTTTTAATGCATACAATTTAAAAAATGAATAAAATAAATCTCGAAGTGAGTAAAATCAAATGTTTTTTTGTTTTGAAAATAAGAAAAATATTCTTTTGAAAAAAAATTATAAAAAATTTGTATTTTACTCACTTCCAGATTTATTTTATTCATTTTTTAAATTGTATGCATTAAAAAAACAATAAAAATCACAGTTTATTAATGAAATTATATATTAACAAAATTTAATTTTACTGAAATTAAATATTAAAGCAATTTAATTTTATCTAAATTAAATATTAAAAAAATTTAATTTTGTTAAAATTATTAATAAAAAGAATTTAATTTTTATTAAAATTAAATATTAAAAAAATTTAATTTTACAAAAATTTTAATTTTTCATACACTTGTTTTTATTAATACAAATTGCAAAAGAAAAAAAAAAAAAGAACCTGATCGGGAATTGAATTGACATCAAAAAGATTGTCGAGCGAACGACTTAGCCACTACGCCACAGCTGACTATAAATTCAAATACAAGAATGTAGTATATAAATTGTTCGCTTTTTGGGGTTTAAGAATAACAGTTTAAGTTTCACTTAAATTGTTTTTTATTATTTCAATCTCTTAATTTTATTTGTTTATAATTACATGGGGTTCCATTATATTTTTTTAACTTTATTGTAGTTATCAAATATAATCTGAATAAATAGCAATGATAACTGCCGTTCATTTACCGACTGGTCGTTATCATTTACCTACTGAAAGCGACGTTAACGCCGCGTCTGGTCAGGGTACCAACTACATATTTCTAGCTTCAAAGCGCCTTGGGGTTCTGCGCTTCTATTAGGATCTATCTTCGTTGACATTAGCATTGAGGCCAACTATGAAACATAGCTTCTTGCACGACCATCTTACAGCTGATCACATCTTTTTAGAAAAATGTAATTTTGCTTTTTTGCGATATGATTTATCAAACCAAGTTTCCACCCTTCATTTTTTAAGAGGAGGTCACGTATCTCTATCCTTTTCTAATCAAAGAAATGATTTTTTTACAGAAACTAATAACTTTATCAAAAAATGAAGAGAAAGCCGCATCTTGTATAAAAAAAAGCGATATTTTCTTTGATAAGAAAAAATTAATTTTATTGCTTCGTTCTGAAGAAAACCTTGAAAAACCAAATTGTCCACCCTAACCTCTATGATCGAAGTTTTTCAAGGTTTTCTTGAAAACGAAGCAATAAAATTAATTCTTTCTCATCAAAGAAAATATTACTTTCTTTATTACGAGATGCGGCTTTCTCTTCATTTTTTGCTAAAGTTATTAGTTTCTGTAAAAAACTCAATTCTTTGATTAGAAAAGGACAAAGATACGTGACCTCCTCTTAAAAATAAAACGATCCTGAATAGGAAATTTCCTTACAAAACACGGTTTTTGAGAAATTTGATTTTTTCGAACTGGGAAAATTGTTTTTCTGGTTATCTTCGATTTCCGCTTATTTCCGCTAATTTTTGGAGTTTCCGCCCTTCATTGAAATTAAATGAAGTGATCTATAAAAGGAAAACTCATTCTAATGTATAGTTTTTTCGAAAATTGTAATTTTATAAAATTATGATTTCCGATCGGTAAAGTAGCGTGAAACCATACCCTTAAGTATATTCATTAATTATTTATAATAAAATGAAGTTGATCAATATTTTAAATGAAAATATTTACTAAGTAGAATTAATCAGTTGATATAATCAAATGAATACCTACCTATCTATCTAAATAATATCTGATAAAAAATGTATTCGTATGTTTTCTTCAAAATTAAGGAGAGAAAAAAGATCTTATAATCAATTATAAAACTAATATTTTTCTGATTCTTTTGCAAGTTAAGAAGATTTCAGTTATTTCCCTGTTGAAAATGGGAAAATTAATCAGGCAAGTTTCCAATTAAGTTCTTTTGTATATTGAATAGTAACTTTTCACCAATCAAATAAGCTAAAAAATTTACATATTGTGATTTTCACAAATTTAATTACATTCTATATATTTTATTTATAAGAAAAATGATTCTATTAAATTTTTACTTTGGTTCGATAGTTATGAATCAAAAATTTATTAAAACATTTATAAAAAAGAGATTTAGAGCTCTAAAATTTATTTTTTCTATTTTGGGATCCAATTGGAACTTATTCCCTCAATTTCATCAATTTTTATTTTCTAACTGTGTCAGTGAACATGAAATATCTCATACATATATACAAGTGTATCATTTTATTGAAAATTCATATATAATAAAAGAATATTTGAAAAAAATTTATTTCAAATAGAATTCAAAAATTTAAAGATAAATTTTTAAACTTTCTAACTTTGTGTGTAACTTTTTTGAAACAATTTTCAAATAGTTACCACCCCGTCAAAAACGTTTAGCTAAAAAAATTAACTAAAAATATAGCTAAAAATACAGCTAAAAATACAGCTATATTTAGCTGGAATATAGCTATATTAATCTGGATTTTTTAGGTAAAAATCCAGTTATTTTTTAGGTAAAAATCCAGTTAATATTTTGAGTCTCTTGTAACAGCGGAAAATATAACTGTATTTTCAGCTGTATTTTTAGCTGTATTTTTAACTGTATTTTTAGCTAATTTTTTGAGCTAATCGTTTTCGACGAGGATAACAATAGCTGATAATATAGCTAAATTTTCAGTTTATTTTTAGCTGTATTTTTAGCTTAAATTATTTTATAATTTCACGGAATAATAACTCGTTAGTTATTTTCCTGTAAAAGAAAGTTCCAAAAATGAGGTGAACCTCTTAGTGTCAGCTCTCCGAAGATCGAAGAGCTTCTGCGTTTTGGCAGAAAGTATCTTGCTCTTTTATACCTGTGTCCTTAAAATTTGTCGATGGAATCGTAAAATTTAGAGAAACGCCACCTTGCGACGTAGCATTAATCAATAATTAAAGACAGGTAAGTTCACTTCACGTCGCTAGGTGGCGGATCTCTAAATTTTACGATTCCATTAAGAAATTTTGAGGCCATAGGTATAAAAGAGCAAGATACTTTGTGCCAAAATGTAGCTCTTCGATCTTCGGAGAGCCGACACTACGAGGTTTACCTCATTTTTGAACTTTCTTTTACAGGAAAATAACTAACGAGTTATTATTCCGTGAAATTATAAAATAATTTAAGCTAAAAATACAGCTAAAAATATAGCTGAAAATTTAGCTATATTATCAGCTATTGTTCGCCTCATCAAAAACGATTAGCTCAAAAAATTAGCTAAAAATACAGTTGAAAATACAGCTAAAAATACAGCTGAAAATACAGTTATATTTTCCGCTGTTACAAGAGACTCAAAATATTAACTGGATTTTTACCTAAAAAATAACTGGATTTTTACCTAAAAAATCCAGATAAATATAGCTATATTCCAGCTAAATATAGCTGTATTTTTAGCTGCATTTTTAGCTATATTTTTAGCTAATTTTTTTAGCTAAACGTTTTTGACGGGGCATTCTCTCACATTTAAAAATATATAACTGTTTTTGTGAATAAATTGTCCGTTTCAAAAATAATAAACAAAATTCATATAGTGGGTTTATATGGAAACATTTTGTAATTATGACAGCTTTCAAATCAATAACATCAAATGATTTTTCATTCGATAAATATGCTAATGGATAACAAATTTATGAATTTTTATTTTTGTTTTGAATTATACTTTATAAAATTATGTAAGAATTCTTTTCTAATTTCAAACAAATATTTTATTAAAACTTTATTTCATGAATGCAATTATAAATTTATTTTTTTAAATTTAAGAGGCGGTCGGAAGCAAATCGGTGACTTGCGGTATATATCAAGTCGGCATTTTTCGCTTTACGATAATATTTTGTATATTTTTATGGCTTAAACTATTTCAAATTATTCTTCATATACATGACTAGAGGAAATGACTATATTTTTACCATATGAATAAGTAAATAAATTATTATAAGCATTTACAACAAATATCAAACTGACTTGACATATACCGCATGCAAAAAACTGTCGTGTCGATTGTTAGGTGGCATTTTTCGCTTTATAACAATATTTTGTATATTTTTGTGGCTTTAACTATTTTAAATTATTCTTTATATACATGACTAGAGGAAATGACTATATTTTTACCATATTAATAAATGAATAAATTACTATAAGCATTTATTACAAGCACCGATCTAAGTCACCGATTTGGTTCTGACCGCCTCTTAAGGTAACAATGATTTTAAATTAAAACTTATGTCTCTAAATTAATGATATTTTATTAAAATTATAAATAAATTATATCTTTTCAAATGAAATAAATATTTAGCACTGTATAATAACCTATATTTTTAATTGAATGATCAATGTCATTCATTTAACTAAACAGTAATTCATACATATCTTTAAATTAATTACATGACAATATAATTTTTTTTCTTAATAATTGTATAGGATTATTCCATGAAAGTAATATCTCATATACTTGTGCATAGATTTAATTTTTAAATAAACTTACTAGGAGAGTATCCCTGTTGAAAAAAATCAGGTGATAAATCACCTGATTTATCAGGTGATTTATCATGCCAAAACATCATGTAACGATTTTTTTGGTTTTTACACGTTTCAAACAATGCTTAGTCGATTCAAAACATTTTTTGAAAATTTTTGACATTTTTGAACTTAGAAATTTTTTTGTAAAATTAGTCAAAATTTTTTCTAAGACCAAATTATCTAAAAAATTTTCTAAGTTCAAAATTTTCAAAAATTTTTAAAAACTGTTCTGAATTGAATAAGTATGGTTTGAAACGTGTAAAAACCAAAAAAATCGTTACATGATGTTTTGGCATGATAAATCACCTGATAAATCAGGTGATTTGTCACCTGATTTTTTTCACCAGGGTATCATATCTTTGGATCACGGATTTTGCTCAAACTTTGTGATCAATTTTCAGAGAACAAAATATAGAAAAAGCTAAATTTATAGTAACAAACGCTAAATATTTCCCTAGTCCAGGCAATTAAAGAATATCAATAAAAAATTTACTAGCTTTGTAAATACTCATAGCAGAAAAATTCATAAATTTGTTATCCATTAACATATTTATGGAATGAAAAATCATTTGATGTTATTGATTTGAAAGCTATCATAATTACAAAATGTTTCCATATAAACCCGTTATATGAATTTTGTTTATTATTTTCAAAACGGACAATTTATTCGCAAACACAGTTGTGTATTTCTTAATGTGAGAGAATGGTAACTATTTGAAAATTGTTTCAAAAAAGTTACACACAAATTTAGAACGTTTTAGAATTTATCTTTAAATTTTTGAATTCTATTTGAAATAAATTTTTGTCAAATATTCTTTAATTACATTTAATGAATTTTTAATAAAATGATACACTTGTATATATGTATATGAGATATTTCATGTTCACTGACACAGTTAGAAAATATAAATTGATAGAATTGAGGGAATAAGTTCCAATTGACTCCCGAAATAGAAAAAATAAATTTTAGAGCTCTAAATTTTTTTTTATTAATGTTTTAATGAATTTTTGATTCAAAACTATTGAACCAAAGTAAAAATTTAATAGAATCATTTTTCTTATAAATAAAATATATAGAATGTAATTAAATTTTTGAAAATCACAATATGTAAATTTTTTAGCTCATCTGATTGGTAAAAGGTTATTTTTTAAACTTATTTATTAAATTTGTTCATTAAAATAATTTGTATTCAAAATGTGTTATTTAACTCATATATAGAGAAAAAATTCTTATATTATTGTGATTCCTACCATTATTGAACTATAAGGATTTCCATCTGAGATTCTCACAAGAAATTCCATATGAACTTTTCTAACATAGGTTGTTATTAAATTTATTTTTATAAATTTTTAATAGAATTAAAATCAAATGATTTTTCCATTTTTTATAAAAAAAGTCATTAATAATCAATTCAATAAATAAAAAAAAACTTTGGAAATATCTCAAAATATTTATTATAGCAAGTTTTAAGTAGGTATAATGCAGTTATCAAGCTTTTTATTTTCAATTGTATATTTATTGAATTATTTTTAACCAAGTTCAAAAAGGAGAAGGTTCTCAATTCGATTGAATTTTTTTTTTCATGTCTGTTACCTTATAACTCCGTTATTTCTAAACCGATTCGAAAAAACTGTTTTTTATCTGATAGAGGATGTTTGTAGAAAGGTCCCATACATGTCCTATAATTATTGGGCCAATATTCGATTTGTATGAGTAAATTATAAATTTTTTTTTCTGCAAATGTTTTGTATCAATAACGATAGATTTATTATTTCATATTACAATTTTTCATGTAAAAATTAATATAAGACATTTATGCTTCTTAAGCATTTTCTTAAAATGATTTCATGGCATTGTAACAATGCATACTTCAAACTTGTAAATTACAGATGTAATTTCAATAACACAAAACAAGATACAAAACTTATAAATTCAATTACAGGCATCTATATAGCTTAAATCAAAATTGCAACAATTTCTAAAACAATAAATTACAATAAGATTTGTTTTATTGAAACTATACTGTATTTTTTCAAATGAACAATTGATTTTCTAGAAAATAGATGAATTGTAATAGATTTGATGTTTTCCATATACTTAGAATTTATATCAACCAAAGTTAGAGAAAACATGATGCTTTAATGATTAGCTAAGGCATTTGATGAAATTGATTATTAAATATTAATTGCAAGACAAAAGATATTGAATCAAGTTTTATAACTTATTATATTTTACCCTGTTAAAAAAAATCAGGTGATAAATCACCCGAGTTCTCAGGTGATTTATCATGCCAAAACCTCATGTAATGATTTTTTTCGTTTTTACATGTTTCAAACCATGCTTGGTCATTTCAGAACAGTATTTGAAAATTTTGTACTAAGAAAATTTTTCTAATAATTTGGTCTTGGAAAAAATTTTGACTAATTTTAAGAAATAATTTCTAAGTTCAAAAATTTCCAAAAATTGTTCTAAATTGACTAAGCATGGTTAGAAACGTGTAGAAACAAAAAAAAATTGTTACATGATGTTTTCACATGATAAATGACCTGCAAAATTACGTGATTTGTCACTTGATTCCTTTTACCAGTGGAGCGATTCAAGCGCGCATTTATATGTATGCATGGTTTCATACACGTATATGAGAATCATATATATGATTTTCTCTAAAAATTGCTTCCAAACGTGCCTCTAAACATATTTTTCATATCTATGATTCTCATACACGTGTATGAAAGCATACATATATATGAATGCGCGCTTGAATCGCTCTACAGGCTAGGCTCTTCACTTTTATTCTGCATGTCCATGATTTGTTAGAATTATAAGTCTAATGAGACTTATACAAAAATAGACATTGATGTTGACACAATTATCATATCAAGAGATGTCACTTAGTCTTTGATGCAGTATAAAATGAATGAATATTTAGATTACATTAAATTTTTCAGTAATTATTATTACAGTGTACTTAATACATTAAATATAATTCCAAATTAATAAATAAAAATATGATTCATTGAATAATTACTTCATGCAGTGACAACAAATCTATTATAAATATAATGCAGAGAATGCAGACAAGATTATTTAATATAGATATTTCCAAAATATATATTGATCTAAAAAAAATAAAGCTGTAAGAAACAAAAATAAGACACTGTTAAAACATTTAGTTATATACCAAACAATTTAATAATTTCAACAAACAGTGTTCAAAATACTAGAAATTAATTTTAAAAATTTGACATGAGAGTATTGCTATTTTCACAATGTTTTTCGTTTCTCAACTGATTTTAGAAAGATTAAACTATATTATAAATGTTTCATTATTAATAATTTTTAAATTGGTTTTATTCCTTCACCTAGAGAATAAAATTTACAAATAACACATATCCTGTTATTTGTAAATTTTATTAAAGATTTTATTAAAGAAATTCCAACAGTTTCAGTTTGCTTGTTCACATAAATATTTAAAAAATAAAATTAGCACTAGACTTTATATAAATTAAAATATTATCCTTTTCATAACTTGTTTTATTGTATTTTATTTCTTAAAATTAGTGAAATATCAAGTTTTATTTATTGTACCTTTTTTTTATTTCATTTTCATAAGGTTTCAAATAAGGATCTATACTAAACAATCTTTCTAATTCAGGAACTTCAATTTCTGATGGATCCATACTGGACCATTTTCCTCCCATTATAAAATTTGAAAATTATTTTATGTCAATATTCAATTACAAGAATCGTTATACAATTTAGTAATTTGGTGATAGAAACGACAGTGGTTATCTAAATAGTAATAGAATCAATTATTTATGCAAAAAGCGATAAAAATAATTATATATTGTATGAATATACAACATTTCTATAACTAAAATTTTATGCAAAACCAGTGACAACCTGAATGACAAATGAAGGTGAAATAATATTATTCGGATCCATTTAAAATTTTGTTAGCTTCAGGTTTCACATGCTGCTCATAATGAAGCTATTATGGGGATTCCACAATATAACGATTCATTTATTCTAAACGCAGTACTACCATATTATGGCTCGATTTATAGTCAACACTCAGCACTTAGTTCTCAACCCTCAGATCTTAAAGTTTCATTGTTCCGTGTTCCCTATAAACGTAGACTCATGTTTATTAAGAATACGGAACAATGAAACTTCAAGATCTGAGGGTTGAGAACTGAGTGCTTGAGTGTTGAGTGTCGACTATAAATTCGAGCCTAAAGCATGTTCATAACCAAACACAAGAAAATTAATTGCGAAGAGTCGGTTTATCGTAGCAAAGAAAAATCATCCCAATACTGCATGCTAGTTCGTATGCGCAGAGAAAATATAAAAATTCTATACCGTTACCGAATATTCTTACTCTCTTATTTCATCAGTGACATTCAAATATAGCATAGAATGTCCATACCCCACTATTGAATGCCCTACTAAAAAATTTCAGGTAAGAAATCAAGTGATTTCTCATGCCAAAATCTCATGTGACAATTTTATTCGTTTTTTAGGTATTGCAAATGATTTTTAATCGATTGAGGACTATTTTTCAAAATTTTGGACTTAAAAAATTTTGAAAAATAGTTGAATAAAGTGATGCGAGGTCAACCTCGTGTGCGCGTTTACCAAAACACGTTCATTGCTCGAAAAGTAACGCGAAGTAAACAAGACCTTGAAAATAAATTTCATAAACATTGTCGATTTTAAGACGAGTAAAATTTTAAATATTTTTTATCAAAGCGCACACAGCATTGTTAGGAATTTATTTCGCTTTTATCAACTTAAATTTATTTTCTTTCGGCGTTATTTATTATAGACAAACTACAGACAATAATTCTCAGTTTGACTCTTCATTTAACTTTTTATGACTAGCTACCTAACTCTTTAGTAATCAGGGGGGCTATTCAAGTAGTGATACACATGTATGTGTAATGCCTTGTGTGGCAATGAATATATATATAATGCAGAAGGAGATCGGGATCTGGAAAATAAGTCAGATACTATATAAGTTGAGTGTGACTTTATTAGGTAGCCAAAGCGACTAAGCGCAGTGGCTGGCGGAACAAGACTGAGGTACAGAGAAGCAGTCGTTGAGCTGCTTCTTCCTCGACTAAGTTGAGCCTGCGCAGAGGCGTTTTCATGTACACACTTACATGTGTGTTGGTGCGCTTACAGCGCCGCTCGCATACAGAGACAGGTGGGTGTCCCCACATCACTCCCCCCCAACAATTAAATTTTGTTAAGGATACTTTATTTATTTATAAGAGCGCAAAAAGGCGCATATCACAGATAAGTTTACATTCAGTCTTTTCGTTAAAATTTAGAGTCAATACTCTCTATGACAATTGAAATCAGTCTTTAATAAGAAATAACAATATGAATTAAATCGCATAATAATAATTAAAAAAAATCGCATTAGACATTAAGATTTCATAAAAAATGAATATATAAAAGATCGCAATAACATTATGAATATCGCAGTTATTATCACAGCATAGTTATTTAAAGTACATAACAATTACAATTGTTTAACAATCTTTTAAGATTTATTTATGGTTTCTTTGACTAGAAGTTTTTGTTACAGTGAAAACTGTTAATACTATTAATTTTTTAGTTTATAGATCCTTTAGGATTTACATGAGATTTTTCCTTAAAGGATTCGCAAAAAATGCTTTATTGCAGTAAAAACTGTTAATGTTTGTTAGCTATTTATCGCTATTATTGATTAATTCACTGAAAGGTGCAGTGAAATAGGAACTTTTTATACAATTGCGCTTTACGCAAAAAATGGTACGCACGGAACAAGTTTAGTGCTTGTTGCGGATTGCATTAAGGTACTTGAGTATATTTACATATTATGCACTTATAGTGCTTTACTTTCAAGTATGAGCGCAGTTATGTACTACATTAGATTCGCTGTGAAATATTACAAAAGATTTACATATTGCAGAATTTTTTTGTGCATTAGTTATTGCAGTCAAATGCACTATAAAGTTACAGATTATGCTTGTGTGTGTGTACAACTCACTAAATTATAATTTGTTGACAAGAGTGGTTGATGCATTGCAATTTTTTAGTTTGTCAAGATAATTATTACTTATTAGGTTAAGTAGCATCAATTTATTATAATACAAATTGCTTATTTGGCGTATGCTAAGTTGCATGAATCAAAAGTAAGAGTTGAGTGTACAAAATGCAAAATGCAGAGTGCATATTATGATTAAGTAATTAAGATTTTAAGTAGTGCACTTGACTGTTTTAAAAAAGAAATTATTATAAACGTGAGTTTACTTTGCTCTACTTTAAGGGTAATGCGTTGACTAGAACGCAATTTATTGCAAGAATGTGACTCTGTATAAAATAAAAAATAGAAAAAAGGAATGAACAGAGTACAAAAAAATATGAAAAGTGAAGTGAAATAAGAAAAATAAACCGGTTAATTAACTATTGCACAATTACAAAGGTGTTAGTAAAGGGTACGTGGGTTTGGACCGCTGTGGTCTAGTTGTAAAAGACCCAAACTTCGAAACGCTCATAGTGTGAAGACCCAGATGTTATGGGGTTCTTCTGTGTGACGTAGGCGCCGAGGTTAATAAGCTGCCTACGCATGGTGTCACGCATGCAGATCTTGCAGTTGAGCGCTAAGAAGTTGAATGAAGGCACCCTGGTGATGACGTCCATAATGAAGCGTGGGCTAAACGCTCTGTTACCTTTGTTATTCTTCCCCAAGGTGTTGGTAATGGTGACGTCACGTACTTGGAGGGAAGAAAGAGACTCCAGGGTGTCCTCAATGCCACGATGGTAAGGCAGTCTCAGCGTGGTCAGATGTTGAAGACCCGAGAAATCTAATCTTCGCTGGGGAATGTCCAAACCCGTGTAATCGACCACACGAAGCGCTGGAGCATGATTTAAAAACTTTTGCAAGTACTGCTCGGTGAATCTACTGCCTTTAAGGCTCAACTCCATTAAAGAAGGAAGAGTATGGAGGTCTGGTTGGTGAATAAAGTCCAGCGGTTCGGCGGTCGTGGTGTTATACTCCATGCGGAAGGTGCTCAAGGAGTTAAGCTCAGTGAACACCCATACAGGGAGCTGCCACATCTGCAACATTGGGTCGATGTTGGAACAATCCACCAGGCTAAGCTCAGAAATTTTATCATTGTCCTTGAGAAACTCGATTAAAAATTTCAGACGCAACTGTGGACATTGTACAAACCTTAAAGAAGTGAGCATACAAGTAGCCTGGCGGTTGAGCCATGGGATCCAAATGCGCTCGTCGGAGTTATCCTCCTCGCGCTTCTTCTCCCAAGCAAGACGAACCATCGGGTTATCATGGACGGCAAGATGCTTGACACCTTCAAGGCTGACCCGATTCTCGAAAAACCCGGTAGTTTTTCCAATAATCAATCCTTCAATAGTGGAGAATCGGGACAGCATCTCCAGTGCCGTAGGCGTTACCACAACGCCGCGCAAATCAACGCCCGTTAGATGTGTTCGCTCCTCCCGACCCGACGGGTTAACTAAATTAATATCCAACAATTTTTGGAGCTCGGACACATCTATGGGCCACCACTCGCGGATGGTGATACTTGAAAAATAAAATTGTTGCGCATCTTTAAGCATTCTTTGCCATCCATTCTCCGTCCGGTATCGCCCGCTACCCGAATCAAAGTGCAGGTGGCCGATTTTATAATGGACCTCGCGCCATCCTTCAAATGCAGTGACCAGTGCCAACTTGGAGTCATTGTCCAAGTACTTAATAATGCATTTAACAATAGGATCAAGTCGTAGGGCTGCAAGGCAGGCAGAAGTAGGGTCCTGAGGGACCTGTACCACCGATTGCGAGTCGGTGGTTGTCGAAAATTTCCTAGCTGGACATACCTTTACGTATCTCCTGCACACCTTGCCCCCACGTTCCTTTTCAAAAAAAGGTTTATTTAAAAGGGCGTCGCACTGCATTTTAGTTGATGACGCTAGGTTATCGCAGGTCACCCGTGCACTACACCTCGAACCCCTGACAAAGATCGCGTTGATCTTAAAGTCCCTCTGTCCACGCGCGATCAGCATGTCGCCCAAAACCTTCTTTGAAACCTTGTGTAAATTGTAAACTAATAGGGTACATACATGCTGACCGCCTATGAACAAGATAGGAAGGCGACGATCATAGGTAGGTGGAGTGCACGGGTAAGTGCGTAGGGAGGCACGAACAGCGGCGTTCATGGTCTCGGTTAGGGTTCGCAGATATTCTTCTTTGAACTCCGAGAGATAGAGCTCCGCCATACGAAGATGGTGTCTCGTGGGAGAGCCTTCTGGTGTTGCCACAATGGCATTGAGAAGACTCTCATGTAGACGGAGGATCTCTGCGGAGACATCCTGTGTTCTGACCCAACCGCTATGGGAAGACATGTCTTCTAGCAAGCTGGACCAGCAGGAGCTAGAGAACAGACGAAAAGGCATTTTGATTAGTTATACTTAGATATTTAGTAAGGAGGCATTTAATATCCTCCAGTTCTCTAGCGACTTTTCGCTTGCGTTTTTATACAATTTAGGAAATGAGTGCGAGGTTTTACATATATATTTAACCGAGATTTGATCGCAAAATCTAACTTTTTTATCTACCTCCCTATTCTCTATTGAATTTATTTTATTTCTTTTAAGGATGTTAGGAATGAATTTTTTCTTTTTAGGTAAGGAGGGAGTTACTTGTGGCTGAATGACAGAGGAAGGGTTGTCCCTATTTAGAGTGGGAGTCTCTGAAGCTTCTATGCATTCCGGTGCATCAATAATTTGATTACTATGAGTCGCTTCCGGAAGCGCGCTTTCATCTACTATCTCATCACTAGAGGTCTGTGTGTCGCCGCCAACGCCGCGATCATCCCCCCCCGGCGACAACTCGTCCATGTCATCATCCCTATGTACAAGAACTTGATGTGTAGTAACAGGGGGCTCGGCAACGGAATCTGATTTACCGACGCTAGGTGGCTCTTGGCCATTTGTTTTAGTTGCACAGGGTGCAGTGTCATTAGTCTGAGAGAGTGGGGATCGCAAGGTCCTATCCTCCGTGCTATTATCACAGTCTTCATTTGTTGACTGCTGTGTCAAATGCTTATCTAATTCGCAGTTATCGTCCTGCACTTTATTTTTATCTACGGCGGAGGGAGGGAGTTGCGAAGCCTCACTCTCTGCGTTATCGACGAGTTTGCGCACCGTGGCGCTTGTAGGCAGGTTAAAATTCGGAGATAAAAACTGTTGCAGAGACCTTCCATATGCATTAATGTCAGAATTGGAATTTATATTTGCATCGACGTCGTTATATTCTTCGGTTAAAAAGTACGCTGGTTTAAGACGTTCTAGATTCACGACGACATGTTTGCCGTTTTTCTCTAAGGTGAAAGTGCGCCCGTCTTGGTGTCGCGAGATAACTTTGTACGGACCGGTGTATGGTTGTGTAAGTGGTGGTTTTACGGCTCTCACTCTTTCGAACACGTGAGTGCAGGTGTTGAGATCTTTAAATACGAAAGGTTTGGCAGAAGTTCTGTGTACTACCGGAACTGGTTTCATTTGAGCGATATAATCCCGAAATTCCGATAAAAAGATGTTATCATTGAAGCCGCGGGTGTCGCGAAACTGCAAAATATCGCCTGGAATGGTTAATTTTGTGCCATACACAAACTCTGCTGGACTAGCATCCGTATCTAGACGTATTCTAGTACCCAATCCCAATAAAACACTTGAAAGAACTTTGGTCCATTCATGAGTTTGTGCAAGACACATTAATGCAGCTTTTAATTGTCTATGCCATCTTTCGATCATGCCGTTTGCCTGCGGATGGTAAGCCGTTGTACGCGTCCGATTACAACCTATTAGCTCTAAGAGTGAGGTAAAAAGCTGAGATTCAAATTGCCGTCCTTGATCCGTAGTTATTGTTACGGGTGCACCGAATCGCGCTACCCAAGTATCAAAAAATGCACGCGCAACGACCGGAGCCGTAATGTCGTGTAGAGGTACCGCCTCTGGCCAGCGCGAGAATCTATCTATCATTGTGAGCAGATACTTGTAGCCTTCACTCGAGGGCAAAGGACCTACAATATCGATGTGCACATGCGCAAATCTCGCGTCTGGTTCAACGAAGTGCAGTGGCAAAAACTTATTTTGGCGAGAAACTTTAGCGCGTTGACAATCTAAACAGTTTTTGCACTGCTCTTTTACCTCTTTAGCCATATTAGGCCACACGTAATGCTGTCTAACCAGCCTATCAGTTACACGGCCCGAGGGGTGCGCGTTGTTAATGTGAAAAATTTTAAAGACTTCGCGTCTAAGTATCTTAGGTATAAATGGTCGAAACGTTTGCGCGTCAAAATTGCAATAGATAGCTACTCGATTCGGCCCCCAGCGCAGCTTCGTTAGTCTTAGAGGGTGATTTGAGTCCGCAAGTATCTCTTTTAATTCGTCGTCGCTGCTCTTGCGAAATTTCTTCGAGAGTAAAAAATGTTGGAAAATTAAATGTCGTGACACTTGCGAGGGTCTTTTTTACAAAGGGTTCTCCAGTTGATGCCTCATTGCTCCAGTCAAAAAAGGCTGGCGCAATGGAGGGATCAATACGCGAAAGCGAGTCTGCGACCACATTGTCTTCGCCCCGCAAGTAACAAATTTCCGTATTGAACTGCGATATAAACGACAATTTACGCGCGCGCAATGGTGTGCATGTGTCCAAATTCTGCCCGAGCGCGTAGATTAGCGGTTTGTGATCAGTAAAAACTTTAAAATTGCGACCCTCCAAAAAATAGCTAAAGTATTTTAAGGCTTCATAAATTGCCATTAATTCGCGATCGTAAGCGCTGTACTTTGATTGCGCGGGAGTGAACTTCCTGGAAAAGAATGCCAATGGCTGCCAACTGCCATCTACACATTGCTCCAAGGAAGCACCCATGGCGAAATTTGAGGCATCCGTGGTTACGCGTATTTCTGCGTCTGCGCACGGGTAAGCTAAGCTGGTAATGTTAGTTATATCTATCTTTGTTTTTTCGAAAGCCTCTAATGCGTCTGGGGTCCAAATTATCGGTGTTTTATCTTTCTTTTTGTTAGTTTTAATAAGCGCGTGCAGATGGCGCTGCGTTTCTGCCGCTTGAGGGGTTGCTTTTCTATAAAAATTAACTAAACCAAGGAATCTACGTAATTCGTCCACGGTTCGTGGTTGTGGAAAATTTTTGATTGAATCGACCAGCTTGGGGTCGGGCTTAAGGCCTTCTTTGTCAATTGTATGACCAAGAAAAACTAAACTTTCGGCTCCGAAGATGCATTTTTTTAAATTTAGATGCAAATGGAAGTTCTGCAATCTTTCAAGCACTATGTTTAGGTGCTTCTCATGTTCCTCGGGTGAGGCGGACGCCACTAGGATATCGTCGATGTAGGCAAAGACGAAATCTAAATCTCCCAGCGCGAGGTTGACGTACCTTTGAAACGTTTGCGACGCGTTTCTAAAACCGAAGGTCATGACGAGAAATTCGTACAGACCAAACGGTGTAATTACTGCCGTTTTGGGGATGTCATCTGGAAAGATGGGTATCTGTAAGAACGCGCTTTCCAGGTCTAAGGCGGAGAAAATAGTTTTACCGTGTAAATTACTCGAAAAATCATGTAAATTCGGTATAGGGTATCTATCCGGTACCGTTACCTCATTTAATTTCCGATAGTCTCCGCAGACTCGCCATTCCCCGTTTTTCTCAGGCACTATATGTATGGGTGTAGCCCAAGGACTTTTCGAGGGTCTACACACACCTAACCTACACCATTCTTCAAACGCTGATTTAGCTACTTTAAGTTTTTCTGGGTGTAAGCGTCGCGGTTTCTGCGCACAAGGAGGACCTGTGGTTTTAATGTAATGATAGATGCCTCTCTTTTTTAGAGTTTTCGGCCTATCAACGCCTATCACCGTAGGAAATTTGTTTAAAATGTGTGCATACTTGATCTTGGGGTCAATCAAAGAAATTTGTAGATCAGGAACGGCTTTGTTAAATCCATTAATTATTTCATTCGTATTTGCAGGTGTCACGTCTTCTCGTATAAACGGACGGATATTGCCTGGTAGATTGGCTCTCCAAGCTTTAAGAATTGACGCGCGTGGCATTTGTTCTCCCGCAAGATTGATTAACTCGTATAAGTATTCTGATGGCTTTTTTGTTCCGATTTGACAACCGCGAAATAATGTTTGTAATTTGGAATCCTGCGATTGTGTATATTTTTTAATTAAAATGTCTTTAATCCCGGTATAACGATGATTAGGTCTTAATAGTTTGGTGCTATTAGATATTTCATCGACGGTACTATTGCTAAGATTAGGCATGACGTTTACGAATTTAATATTATCGTCCGTTATGTTTTGTATCGATAGTTGATACTCGAACATTTCGAACCATGTTACCGGATCGTGTTGCCAGAAGGGCATTTTGATTGGTTTGAATTTTATATTAGCCGCGACCGACGGTTGAGTGTTATGATTCTGTGTGTTTATGTTGGGCGTATTTGTTGTGTATACGGGAAAGGTTATAGGATGATTAGAATTGGAGAAAGTTCGATTGTTTATTATTGAAGGTTGTGTTATTTGTGTGTTTGGAATGTTTGATATTGAATTGAAGGTCGGGCTTTGTTCTGTAGGAAAAAGGTATGAAGTTTGTTTATGTGTTGTTGTAGAGGCCGATGGAAGGTTATAACAACTTTGAGCATTTCTTGTGTTCTCGAAAAGTCTAGAATTTGAATTTTGCTGAGTCTCTAACGAATTTTCGTTCCTCGCTTGATTTAATACAAGCGTTTTTAACGACTCTATTTGCTCTGTTAAATTATTAATTTGCTCGCTATGCAAATTTTGCATGAATTTAATTTTGTTAGTCAAAGTTTTTTCCATCCTTTCATAAGCCTCTCGTGGAACTGTTTTTTCGTTTGATATGTTATGAGAAGGTGGTCTAATAGATAAAAGCCTATTCTGATCGAAACTATGCGCGGTTCTTTGTCTATTCGTTAATAAAGATTTTTCAAACGGTTTTTGGTTTTTATTAATGATTGAGTTTGTTAAATTTACATGAAATCCGGTGGGCGAACTGTCGGAAACGATTGGTCCTATAGCATTCTCTAGAGTTCCCAGGACGCCCCCGTCACCCGAGTACATGCTCTCTGAAGGAGAGCTGTTCTGTTACATGCGTAACGCGTTTTCCGTACGTTCCGTGTTGCCGGGCTCGCTGTTTTTAGGAGGTGTATGGACTACTTTGGGAGGCATTTTTGCGGACGAGCGGTCGCAAAAGAGGGAATAACGCTTTTTAAATTTACGTAGTGACCAGTTCGAGAAAACTCTCTCCGAATATTATACGAAGTATGATTTGTGTATTTAAATGGATAGTAAAAGGCGTCTTGTGCAGTTGGGATTTACCTCCACGTGCTCAGCGAGAGAGACCTCAAGTGGTCGGCGACTGATGCACAAAGGGGCTATCCAATGCACAAGCGCAAATAATTAATAATACGCGCACTCGCTGTGCGAGTGAAAAATCGGAGAGAATTCTCCACGTGGCTCACTACCGGATAAAAAACAATTGCGGTTTTCTCGTCTATTACCGCGTTAAAGTTATATAAAAAGGGCTCTTGGCACTCGCACCACTCTCGATAGTCCCCGTTAGAGATCCAAAGAGGAATCGACGAAGGAGCTTTCTTAAGCAATGCCAGCGCCTCGAGTTGAAGTGAGATTTTCTCACAATAATAAAGAAAAATGCGTGTATTTTAAGATATCTCAAAATTTTCAGACGAGAAATCCCCAACTGTACGCAGTTAGAATTTTTGTATGTTAAAAATATATTAAAAATATGTGTAAAAATAAAAGAGTATATGTATATAAAAACAAAAAAAAAGATATATATATGTGTATATGGACAAAGTACAATTGAATAAATATATAAAAGGTTAAGTACGACACGAACACATATGACTAGTTTTTATATATTCATAGAAAATTCTATACTAAATTAAACTATACTAATTTGTCTAGAGTCGATTTATAATTAAATAATTCACAATTCGAGTATATAAAAAAAATTAATGCTAGTTAGTTAGCGCGAAAAAGCGACTCCTCGCACTCCGCATTCGCTTAATGTTGAAAGATGTTCCACGATGACCTTGAGGTAGTTACTTCGATGTTAAATTTTTTGACCGTTTATTTCAGTTAAAAGTACGCGTTTTGCTAGACTTAAAACTGGCCGTTTCTTTGTCTTTAAGCAATATCGCGTGACTACCGATCAAAAAAGAAATTTGTATGCCGGACAAAATGCGTACATAAGCTATGACGCGTGTGTTAGGGCATAAAATTTACTATATAAAGATAATTTTTTAACTCTTTAATGAAAAATGAAAGGAGTGATATGCGCGAGAAAAGAAATTTTCCAACGCCAGACACAATGCGTACATAACCTATACGCATGTCAACGGCGTGCTTTTTCACTAGTGTGACAAATAAATTTCACTCGCGATTCACTTCACTTTAACGGCCACAACACGCACTGCCGTGAACAAAGAAAGATTTCACGTGATTTTGCGTGTTAAAAATTAATGGCGCCACGTGGCCAAGATTCTCTAGAGAAAGGTTTTTGTGCGAGTTTTTGCACTTTAACACTTTAATTCGCGCACTCGCGATTTTCTATTAGAGAAAAATAAAATGTATGAAAGAGAGTGCACCTTAGCAACTCTCGCTACCTTAAGAAGATGTACTACGATGCTCCGGACAAAGACGTTGAGGCGAATGCCGCAGAAGAAACGTCCTCCACTTAGAGCTCGTAGGGGCCGTGCGATGCGTACGTGTGATGTTCCGCTTTTCCAATCCCTGCAGAAGGAAAGAGAAGACTCCTTGTGCGTGTGGATGAGCGACGAGAGCAGCAAAAACTCTGTGCTTGACCAGCAAACAGAAACCCAAAATGGCGGAATTTCGAGGCGTCCCTCTTGATCCGTCGCCTGGTTATTAAAATGGCTGCCTGGTCGTCGCTGAATCCTTCAGTCGGGGTCACCAGATGTAATGCCTTGTGTGGCAATGAATATATATATAATGCAGAAGGAGATCGGGATCTGGAAAATAAGTCAGATACTATATAAGTTGAGTGTGACTTTATTAGGTAGCCAAAGCGACTAAGCGCAGTGGCTGGCGGAACAAGACTGAGGTACAGAGAAGCAGTCGTTGAGCTGCTTCTTCCTCGACTAAGTTGAGCCTGCGCAGAGGCGTTTTCATGTACACACTTACATGTGTGTTGGTGCGCTTACAGCGCCGCTCGCATACAGAGACAGGTGGGTGTCCCCACATATGTATTACGCGAATTCTATGCGCGCGCAGACTTTTTATTCTCTTGCCGACAACTATCGTCGCGATACATACTTGAATATCCCCTCAGTCCTTAGTTTTCTCAGATCATTTGTAAAATCGTAACCTTACTTTTGTCGCGTGGCGCAAAAATATAGATTAGTATTTATTCCCATTCCTTTAATTATTGTCGAACAAAGTTAGTAATGATTCCAAATTTTTTGAGTAGCTGTTAACGGCATGTCGGAGCTGCAGCAATCGAGTTTTGCTTTTTTTATTTTATCAATATCTTTTTAAATTCTTAAATTAAACAAATATAATGACTTGTCCGCACTAAAGCTATATTTATACAATAATTTTTGTTAAAATAAAAAATCATTTGGACTTGTTATTTTTTTATGAGCTTGGATTGGAAATTAGATATCAAACTCGACAAATCTAACCTTAAAATACGACATATTGAAAGTTTTTATTATAACTTTGCATGTATAATATTTTGGTGGATTTTTTGAGTTGTCCGCACTAGAGTTTAATCTTACAAATTTTTTCTTTGTAGCAAAGAAACTCGATTAAACGCATCGTTTATTCATAAGTTAAGATTGGAAATATTATTAGAAGGCGGACAGCTTCGTCATGCTCTTAACTGCTTTTTCTCTCCGTGTGTATGGTTTTATTTTGTCTTCACCGTATAGTTTCACTATACGATTTCATCATAGGCTTATATTGTATCATTTTATCATATACTTACATCATATGATAAATTGAAACCAAAAAACATGTAATAAAACCATATGATAAAACCACATAATAAAACCATATGATAAAATCATGTAATAAAACTATGTGTTTTTTTTCAACCGGGATTAATTTTTTTTATCCCAACTAAATATTTCAGTGATTTAATAACCTTGCATATTACTTCAATCAAAATTAATTTTTATCAACAAAATATTTAATAACTAAATTTATTTCATTGACTCAACTAAATTTTTTTCTCAATGTATTGCTGTTAGGAATACGTAATTTCTCACACAATATACGTATCTATAAGACAGGCTTCGTAGTAAAGGCACGTAAATTTTTCTACATTATACGTATCCTGAACACATCTTCCGATTAGAATACGTAATTTCTATAAATACTTGTGCCACATATATGTATTTTTGATACGTATCTTATGCGCATAATACCAACAAAGGTAGACGCGTATAGAAGCGTACTTTAATTGGGCGGACAGGGTCCAAAATCTGAAGCTTATGTCCTCCAGAGGGGCTATTCAAGCAGTGATACATATGTATGTATCACGCTGTATGTATGCGCGCGCATACTTTTTATTCTCTTCCCCATACATATCGTCGCGATACATACATATGTATCGCTACTTGAATAGCCCCTCAGCCACGTGGTGGCGCTACTAAAATGCCATGTATTTCTATATCTATTTATACTGATGTTTTCATATATATAGATATACACGTAATGTTAAAAGTGTCCTTCAAAGCTGGCCCCCAAAGTTAACACCGAAATACTCTTCTATAAGCGTCTATATTCGTTGATAATACTTAATTTCCGATTCCAATTTCAGGCTTGAATACGTATTGACTCTAGAAATACGTAGTTTCTACAAGTCAGGGTTTGTATTCAGAAAACATAATTGTAGGCCGCACTTATGTCAAAATTACGTATTTGTAAAGAATACGTGAATTACGATCGCAGTTTTAGGCTTCAATACGTATCTCCAGTACAATTACGTAATTTGGCGCAAAGATCTTGTGATTAAAATACGTAATTTTCATTCATATGTATGCCCAACATGTGTATTTTTTATGTGTATTTAATACGAAAATTACGTAACTTTGAAACGGAAGACTGGAACACATATTGCTTGTACAAATACTTAATTTTAAACATAAGGTACGTGTTCATGAGGCAGGTATTGTAGTGAAGATACGTAATATTTTCCACATACGTATCTTGAACACATTTTTTTTATTGAAATACGTATTTTTCATCGATATTTATACATGAGAAATGGATTTGTGATATGCACTTCATGCAAATAATACGAAATTTTTAATTTTAATAGCAAGCTCGAAGACTTATGACCTATATAAATACGTTATTTCGAGCACAAGATACGTATTACGATCAAATATTACGTATTTTTCGCAATAAATATGTACTTTCGACATGTGTGTGGCCTACAATAACGTATTCTGAAGACGAAGGCTGCCTTATAAATAAGTATCTCGTGCTAAAAATTACGTGATTTCACTGGTAATACGTATTCAAGTCCAGAACTGCGATTTGAAATTACGCAATCACCGCTTGAAATACGTATCAAAAAGACATATATTAAGCATACATATAAATGAAAATTAAGTATTTTAATTACAGCGTGTGTTCAGGATACGTACATGGCAAATATTACGTATCTTTACTACAAAACCTGCCACGTAGATACATATCTTATGAAATTATGTATTTGTACTGGTGATACGTATTTGGGTCAGAAATTGCGATCGTAAACTACGTATTTTTTGCATTAAATACGTAATTTAAATATGTGTGCGGCCTACAATTACGTATTCTGAATACGAACCCTGACTTGTAGATACATATCTAGTTCTCGAAATTACGTATTCCTAGAATCGTATTACGTATTATGCGCAAGAAATACGTATCAAAAATACACATAGCTAACACAAGTATTTATAAAAATTACGCATTCCAATCGTAAGATATGTACAGGATACGTATTATGTGGACAAAATTACGTGCCTTTGCTACGAAACCTGTCTTGTAGATACATATATTATTATAACGTTTGATTAATTCATCATTGAATCTTGCTTAATTACATATGCTCCCTTAGAATGAGTATGGATTACGTAACAAAGCGTTTGAATTTATTACGTTTGATGAGATACGTATTTAATATTGATGATACGTAGTTTCAATACGTATTCCAATGGAGCACACGTAATTAATCTTGGTTTAATGATGAATCAATCAAATATTGATACGTATTCCATACAAGAGATACGTAATTATTCGAGCAATATACGTATCTACAAGAGAGATTTCGTAGTAAAGGAACGTAATTTTTTCCACATTATACATATCCTGAATATATATTTCGATTGGAAAACGTAATTTTTATAAATACTTGTGCCACCCTAGCAGAAAAAAATAAATGCAGACAACAGTTAATAACTGAAAATATCAGGAGAATACTGAAGAAAATAGATAAAAATTGGAGAAAACGGAAATTAACTGTTGAAAAATGTTGTAATTGAAACAAAGACGACGGTTATCTTCTGATTTCTTCAGATTTCTTCAGTTTTTATCAGTTTTCTACAGTTCTATACAATTATCTGCAATTATCAACAATTATATTTATTTTTGAACATTTTTTTTCAAATATAAAAGCCATTAATAAAGTAAAGAAATCTGAAGAAAACTGAAGAAAACAGTTATATTCCAAACACACTTGTTGAAAAGTGAAGAAATCTGGAGGAAACTGCAGAAAACAGTTATATTCTAGACAGAACTGTTGATAAGTGAAGAAAACTGTAGACAACAGTTATTACTCTGAAGACAACTGTTGAAAAGTGAAGAAATCTGAAGGAAACTACCGAAAACAGTTATATTCAGAACATAACTGTTGAAAAGTGAAGAAACCTACAGAAAACTAAAGACAACAATTACATAACGTTTTAAAACGAAGAAAAATTAAGGAAGTTGAACAAAAATTGTTTCTTTCCGCGTACAAAGTAAATAAAACAGAACATCACTAGAGAAAACTGATGATATTGACAGGTAACTAAAAGAAACAGTTATTAATTGTTTTAAACGAAATAAAAGTGAAGAAAGTTGGAAAAATATTTTTTCGCCATACCTTTCCTGAAATTACGACTTTCGTCCTGGCGCCAAAAAACAAATGTCATAGTTCGGGCCGGGTATGGCGAAAAATAGTATACACTCCACGAGAGGTAAAATGGCGAGCCCATAGCACATATTTGCCACCCTCGCCTTTGGCTTGAGGTGGCAATTATATGTGCTAATGACTCGCCAGTACTCTACCTCCCTTGGTGTGTAATATACCATTTTTCTCGCACGTAAAAAGTGAAGAAATCGGAACATAACTGGAGAAAACTGATAATATCGACAGATAACTGAAGAAAACTGATAATATCGACAGATAACTGAAGAAAACTGATAATATCGACAGATAACTGAAAACAACTGATAATATCGACAGATAACTCAAGAAAACAGTTATTTACTGTTTTAAAACAAAAAGAAGTGAAGAAAGTTGAAAAAATATTTTTTTCTCGCACGTAAAAAGTGAAGAAAACGGAACATAACTGTAGAAAATTGATAATATTGGCAGATAACTGAAAAAAACATTTATGAACTGTTGTCTTTGTCTCAATCCCGACATTTTTCTGCTATTACCTGCTGTTATAAACTGTTTTCTTCAGTTTTCTTCATTTTTTTTTCCGCTAGGGCAGATATGTGTATTTTTAATACGTATTTCATACGCATAATACGTAAGTTTCAATTCGGATTTCAGGCTTCAATGCTTATTGATTCAAGAAATTAGTAATTTCAAGAACTAGATACGTACAATAGTTACGTATTTCTGTGCTAAAACTCACCCTATTGGAAATAATCGAGTGATTTTTTTATGTGAAATTTTCACCTAAAATTTTCACATGATTTTTGTTTGGATTTGTCAAATGATTTTTTTAGGTGATTTTTTTAGGTAATTTTTTTAGGTAATTTTTTTAGGTAATTTTTTAGATAATTTTTTTAGATAATTTGATGATGGAATTAGAATTAAAATTCATTGTGATTTTATAAATCCAATGTAAATTTATGGATATTTTTAAGCAACAAAAATAATATTTTTATAACATTAAATTTATTTATGTTTTTCATTGCAACCTATAAAAATACCTCTGTTCACTGAATAGAATAGAACGTTAGAAAGCTGGCCGAATGATCGTCGTTTTAGACCAAATGAAACTGTTAGTTTATAAGCTCTAAACTCTTTTATTCTTTTCTTGCACGTTCGCTTGCCATGAGAAAGTCAATAGGTAGAAAGCGGAGCATCCCCCTGACGGTTAATTACCAGTACTATTATATAAATGTGCATATTAATATTCGATGACTAACCGCTAGGGGGCTACCACGCTTTTTATGTATTGACTTTGTTGTGGCAACCGAACGTGCACGAAAAGAATAAAAGAGTTCAAGGCTTATAAATTTACTGTTTCATTTGAACTAAAACTAAAAGTCTTTTAGTTTTCGAATGTTTCGTGGTAATAACTAGGTATTTAAAATACGTAGTTATTACCACGAATACGTATTCAATCCTCAAACCCTGTATGACATCTACGTGTTTCTGACAGAAAAACGTATAACAGTTACGTATTTCTGTGCTACAACTCAGCTTGGGTATGTATTGTATGGGGCGTGTTAAAACTACGTATTCTTAACTTCAATACGTATCGGACTACGTCATTAAAGTTTGCATAAAAATAACGTATATATTTCCGATACGTAATTTTAGCTATGTAAATACGTAGTTTCATAAGTGAAAATACGTATTTCGAACTTGAATACTTTTTAATATTACGTCTTTTAGTTTTCGAATGTTTCCTGGTAATAATTAGGTATTTAAAATACGTAGTTATTATTACGGATACTTATTCAATCCTCAAACCCCGTATGATATCTACGTGTTTCTGACAGAAATACGTATAACAGTTACGTATTTCTGTGCTACAAGTCAGCTCGGATATGTATTGTATGGGGCGTATAAAAACTACGTATTCTCAACTTCGATACGTATCGGACTACGTTACTAAAGTATGCGTGAAAATCACGTATATATTTCTGATACGTGATTTCACCTATGTAAATACGTAGTTTCTTAAGTGAAAGTACGTATTATGGGCTGGAATACTGTTTAATATTACGTCTTATAGTTTTCGAATGTTTCGTGGTAATTACTAGGTATTTAAAACACGTAGTTATTACCACGGATACGTATTCAATCCTTAAATCCCGTATGACATCTACGTGTTTCTGACAGAAATACGTATAACAATTACGTATTTCTGTGCTACAACTCAGCTCGGGTATATATTGTATGGGGCGTATAAAAATTACGTATTCTTAACTTTAATACGTATCGGACTATGTCACTAAAGTATGCGTGAAAATTACGTATACATTTCTGATACATAATTTCACCTATGTAAATACGTAGTTTCTTAAGTGAAAGTACGTATTTTGGGCTTGAATACTGTTAAAGAGGAGGTCACGTATCTCTGTCTTTTTCTAATTAAAGAATTAAGTTTTTTACAGAAACTAATAACTTTAGCAAAAAATTAAGAGAAAGCCGCATCTTGTATTAAAAAAAGCAATATTTTCTTTGATAAGAAAAAATTAATTTTATTGCTTCGTTCTCAAGAAAACCTTGAAAAACAAAATTGTCCACCCTAACCTCTATGATTTAAGTTTTTCAAGGTTTTCTTGAGAACGAAGCAATAAAATTAATTTTTTCTTGTCAAAGAAAATATTGCTTTTTTAATACAAGATGCAGCTTTCTCTTCATTTTTTGATAAAGTTATTAGTTTTTTTGAAAAAATCATTTCTTTGATTAGAAAAGGACAGAGATACGTGACCTCTTCTTAATATTACGTCTTTTAGTTTTCGAATGTTTCGTGGTAGTAACTACCCTAACAGCACAAAACGTTTCAAAAACGTTTTACAAACGTTTTCTGGTAAACTTATATACGTTTATAAATTTCGACAAAAATACGTATTTAAAACATTTTTAAAACGTTAAATATGTCCGCATATTTTAGATTCTCAAGAGTAATGTAAGGTTTATGTAACGTTTAAGAAACGTTTAGAAAACGTTTTCTCGGTGAAAAAATACGTTGGCTTAAATTTCCAAATGTTTCTAAAACGTTTTTTAAACGTTTTATTTTATCATTCTGAAAAATTATTATATAGAGAAAAAAATTTTACCAAATAAAACGTTTTTTAAACGTTAAGGAAACGTTTGGATATTTGAGCTTGCGTAAATTTTCATCGAGAAAACGTTTTCTAAACGTTTCTTAAACGTTCCATAAACGTTGCATTACTCTTGAGAATCTAAAATATGCGGACATATTTTACGTTTTAAAAACGTTTTGAATATGTATTTTTGTCGAAATTTACAAACGTATATAAGTTTACCGAAAAACATTTCAAAAACGTTTTTGAAACGTTTTTGTGTTGTTAGGGTAGTTATTAAAAATACGTAGTCATTACCACGGATACTTATTCAACCCTGTTAAAAATAATGACGTCTTTCCAGTACGTCTTTGAAAGATGTCTTTGAAGACGTCTTTGAAGACGTCTTTGGTCGTGTCTTAGATTGGAACAAAATAAGACGTCATTTTTTTAATGTTTCGGAAATATAGTAACCAAATTACGTCTCTTTTATAAGTAAAATAATTTCAAAGACGTATTTTTCCAATAAATACTCATTGTTAAATGTAGGACAAGGGAGATAAAGAAAAGAAGAGACAAAAATGTTCAATACTACAACTTGAATTTATTTTCCTTTGGTTTTGACTCCAAACTTACGCTGCGCCAACCCAAAAGAGACTGACTCCGAATTTTCGTACTACTAAACGCGAAATTAACGCTCTCCCACCCTGCGCACCATTAACTATACATCGAACCCCCTCCCCTTTAACGCGGGAAATTCTTACATATACAAAGACAAAGATACCGCTATCTCCCGCTCTTTGTTCGCTTTTTACCAGGGTCGGCAAAAGTGCAGTCACAGGTCGGCCTTTCGCCTTCCTGCGCTCGCGGGACTCACATGTCAAAGATATAGAAGGCTGGGGCTCGAACGTGTGTGTGTACGTGTAGGTATACATATATAGGTGTGTGTGTGTTTGGGCGTGTGCTTGTGCGTGTGTGTGTGTGTGTGTGCGTGTGCGTGAGCGTGTGCGCGTGCATGTGCGCGTGTGTGTGTGTGTCACACGTAGAGCGAGCCTCTTCACAGCGGAGTCAAAGAGGCCCTAGGTTTGTCTCATACTGCGTAATCAGCAAACTTAGACCGGTGCCTGAGAGGGTCCTCAAGCCGATCCGAAGATCAGCCCTAGCCCGGGGCAAAAGGCGAACTCTTTTTTTTTACTATTCTTAACATTTTTCTATACTCATCTAATCGCATCAGTCTCCCGGGATAATGCAGCACACACTTTACAAAGTCAATTAAATATAAACTGATATTACATTTTAAATGATTACATCTTCGGCACCCAGTCAAGGCGCACTTACGCCGAACATACCGCTTATTCATTATTATTTAACTTTGCAGAAATAACAAATTTTTCAACCTAACAAAAAATAATACCTTTTATTTTATTTATTTTTCTTTTTGATACAAAATCGCAATCTCGCTTTCAACACTCGTAATAAAAGATGTAAATTTTCAAAAAAAAATTCTTCTTTCAAAACGAATGACGTCTTCCCTGTTGAAAATAATGACGTCTCTCTAAGACGTCTTTGAAAGACATCTTTGAAAAACATCTTTGAAGACGTCTTTGGTCGTGTCTTTAATTGGAACCAAAAAAGACGTCATTTTCTCCAAATTTAGGAAAAAAAGGTAATTTTTCATGAATTTTGTCATTGAAAAATGACTTTACATGATAATCATTTTCCATTTAAAGGAAAAAACAAAAACGAGGTAAACCTCATAGTTTCAACATTTCAAAAAACGAAGAGCATTTGCGATTACGCTTATATATCTGCATCTTCGAAATTTGCATCAAGGATCGCAAAACTTGAAAATCGCCACCTGGTAACTTACAGTCGAATCGATGGTTGATTGCGACAATTTAATTTTAACTCACCAGGTGGCGATTTTCAAGTTTTGCGATCCCTTATACAAACGAGGTTCGCCTCGTTTTTGTTTTTTCCTTTAAATGGAAAATGATTATCATGTAAAGTCATTTTTCAATAACATGATTCATGAAAAATGACGTTTTTTCCCCTAAATTTGGAGAAAATGACGTCTTTGAAAGACGTCTTTGGTTGTGTCTTAAATTGTAACAAAAAAGACGTCATTTTTCCAATGTTTAGAAAAACTCTTTAACAAATAACGTCTTTTTATAATTTCAAAGACGTATTTTATAAATAAAAATTCGTAAGAAAAGACGTCATTTTTATTAAAAAAAATACGTCTCTAAAATAATAAAAAGACGTCATTTGTTGAATAACTTTTCTAAACATTGGAAAAATGACATCTTTTTTGGTTCGGTCTTCAAAGACGTCTTCAAAGACATCTTTTAAAGACGTACTGAAAAGACGTCATTATTTTCAACAGGGAATCCTCAAACCCCGTATGACATCTACGTGTTTCTGACAGAAATACGTATAATAGTTACGTATTTCTATGCTACAACTGAGCTCAAGTATGTATTGTATGGGGCGTATAAAAATTACGTATTCTCAACTTCAATACGTATCGGACTACGTCACTAAAGTATTCGTGAAAATTACGTATATATTTCTGATACGTAATTTCACCTATGTAAATACGTAGTTTCTTAAGTGAAAGTACATATTTTGGGCTTGAATACTATTTAATATTACGTCTTTTAGTTTTCGAATGTTTCGTGGTAATAACTAAGTATTTAAAATACGTAGTTATTACCACGGATACGTATTCAATCCTCAAACCCCGTATGACATCTATGTGTTTCTGACAAGAATACGTATAATAGTTACGTATTTCTGTACTAAAACTCAGCTTGATTACGTATTATACGGAATATATAAAAAAAAGGAATTTTCATAATATTAATAGGTATTGGGTTGCGTGACTGAAGTATGCTTCAGAATTACGTATATATTTCCGATATGTAATTTTAGTTACGGAGATACGTATTTTTATGAGTAAAAATACGTATTTTGGGGTTGCATCCCACATAGCATAAAAGCTTCCAAGAAAGCTTCCCATGAAATTTTAACGTAATATTCCAGCGGAAGCTTCCATTAGCCTTTCTGTAAGCTTACTGAATCTTTCATTAATATTGCATTGTAATATTTCATGTAATTTAAAAGTAAGCTAAACGTAAACATGAATAAATGGCTAATGAAAGCTTACGTGAAATATTCCACAAAATCTTTTTAAAACCTTACAGTAACCTTCCAGCCAAGCTTCCATGAATGGATCCAGAAAAGTTACATGTAACATAGTGAGAAAGATTACTGTAAGCTTCCCGAAAGATTCATCGGTTAGGTGATCGTTAAGGCTTACAGGAAGCTTACTGAGAAGATTCGTGTCATCTTTCATAGAATGTTCCGCTGACGTTTAATACAATCTTTCATGAAAGATAACTGCAAGCTTCTCGAAAGATTCATTTGTAAGCTTTCGCCGGAAGCTTTCCTAAATCTTTCAAAAAAGGTTAATAAAATCTTTCACGTAATCTTTTACGAAACATAAATGGAAGATTTAATGAAAGATTAATGTAAATGAAGACGGAAGATTACAGAAAGAATTTTCACCACCGTGAATGTAAGCTTTCTAGAAAGCCTTACAGGAAGATTCAACTGGAAGATTTCATGAAAGTTTACAGTTAGCTAAATGTAATCTAGAAAAAAGGTTACTAAATAATTACGTGCAAGATTCCTTGAAATATTTTTACAATCTTACAGTAACCTTTCAGCAAATCTTCCATGAATGTATTCAGAAAGGATACATGTAAGATAGTAAGAAAGATTATTGTAAGCTTACCGAAAAATTCATCAGTTAGGTAATCGTGAAAGCTTTTAGAAAGCTTTCTACAAAGATTCATGCCTTCTTTCATCGAATATTTCGCTTACTTTAGAAAGAATCTTTTATAGAAGATAACTGCAAGCTGACGGAAAGATTCATTAGTAAGGTTACGTCAAAAGCTTTCGGGAATCTTCCGAGAAAGGTTAATAAAAGCTTTCATGTAATCTTTCATGAAACATTTATGGAACCTTTCATTAAAGATTCATGCAAAGGCCACCCACATAGCAAAAAAGCTTACAAGGAAGCTTCTCATGAAACTTTTATATAATATTCCAGTGGAAGCTTCCATTCACCTTTTCGAAAATCAACATAAGCTTACAGTAAGCATAATATAAGTCCAAAAAATGCTTCCTAAATACTTACATGTGATATTCCGTGGAATCTTTTTGCTATCTTCCTGTAACCTTACGCAAAAGTCTTAATAATTGGATTAGCAAAGGTTCCAAGTAAACTAACTAGAAAGATTGCAGTAAGCTTCCTAAAAAATTCACTAGTAAGCTAACTAAGAACACTTTTGGGAAGCTTTCGTGAGAATGTTCCACGAAACGTTAATTAAATCTTGCATATAACATACCTGTAAGGTTCATCAGTAAGGTAACACAGAAAGCTTCCAGTTAGCTTCCAAGAAAGGTATATGTTACTTTTCAACAACATTTTATGGGATGTTTCTCGGAACGAAAAAGGAAATGTCGGTAAAGTAGACATTTTTAATCTTCTTTTCATATGGTTTTAAATAATTAATAAACATTTATGTAAATAATAGATTGATTGATAATTAGTTTCATAATACAAAATTTTCTAACTGAAAATTATTTTTTTATACAAGAAAAATAATTTAGAAATGCGCAATAAATTATTAATAATTTTTTCAAATTAAAAAAAATTATGCTCAACAGCAGGCCGGATTCGTTGTCCTTGTCTAATTGAGTTTTTACTCAAGTATTAATCAGTGTATCTACAAATTAAAGGTTGAGCGCAATAGATATTATTATTATGAATATTTATGCACAAAATAAAAGGTTGGGACCTCACCTGATGATTTTCATTTAGAAAATCATCATGGTAATAAGCGGCAAGAGGGGATATAGGAAAGACCCGAACGCGCAACTACGCCCCTAATTTCGACAGCCAAGCGACTATCAAGTGTAACGCTTATTTTTTACAATGTATAATATCCCTACTCTGACGCGGCAGAGTAGGAATATAGCGGCAAGCGCCTAAAATGAGAGCAATCGACCTTGAGCGAGAAGCTAAACTCGTCACTCTTGTACCGGTCAACGCTTGATAAAGTTCTCCTTAAAATTAAATACAGAGTCATGTGTAATCTTTTGCTATTCAAACTCTTATAGCAGCAAAAGAAATGCCTGGTACGCATTTCCCTACCTGCTTGAGTTTGAATAGCATTTACTTGAATTATTTAATTAAATTTAAATCTTCGTGATTTCAAATATTAGATTGTAGTGAAGTGGTGAATTTTCCTTCATAATTTTAAAGTAATTATCTCTCTATAAAGAGGCTAAGTGCCCAAGTGAAATGTGCCTTGCATCGACGTGCTCTCTCGTAAAGCTTTTTGCTTAGTGTTTGTACGTCTTTGCAAGTGTGTTAATTGTAAATTCACATAACGAAATAAAAGATACGGTACAAGAGGCCATATAAATGATCCTCTATTCCTCATGTTCATTGAATTACTTATCCTAACCTAAGAAATAAAATCAGAGGTTTGACGAAAAGTGATGGACCCGAATCTACAGGACATGGCGTGCCTGTAGTGTACGGTCTGGCTTTCGTCAACCTAAATCAAGTAAATTGAACACAAAAACTTATAAATTCAACGAGTTTGTACGCGCGAAAAGGACAGTGCGGTAAACTCGGAGTTTTACATACGAAAGGTATCCATCTTGTCTTACCCCGTCAAAAACGTTTAGCTAAAAATATTAGTTAAAAATATAGCTGAAAATACAGCTGAAAATATAGCTATATTTAGCTGGAATATAGCTATATTCATCTCGATTTTTCAGGTAAAAATCCAGTTATTTTTTAGGTAAAAATCCAGTTAATATTTTGAGTCTCTTGTAACAGCGGAAAATATAACTGTATTTTTAGCTGTATTTTTAACTGTATTTTTAGCTAATTTTTTGAGCTAATCGTTTTTGATGAGGCGAACAATAGCTGATAATATAGCTAAATTTTCAGCTATATTTTGAGCTGTATTTTTAGCTTAAATTATTTTATAATTTCACGGGATAATAACTCGTTAGTTATTTTCCTGTAAAAGAAAGTTCCAAAAATGAGGTGAACCTCGTAGTGTCAGCTCTCCGAAGATCGAAGAGCTTCTACGTTTTGGCACAAAGTATCTTGCTCTTTTATACCTGTGTCCTCAAAATTTGTCGATGGAATCGTAAAATTTAGAGAAACGCCACCTTGCGACGTAGCATTAATCAATAATTAAAGACAGGTAAGTTCACTTCACGTCGCTAGGTGGCGGATCTCTAAATTTTACGATTCCATTAACAAATTTTGAGGCCATAGGTATAAAAGAGCAAGATACTTTGTGCCAAAATGTAGAAGCTCTTCGATCTTCGGAGAGCTGACACTACGAGGTTCACCTCATTTTTGGAACTTTCTTTCACAGGAAAATAACTACCCTAACAACACAAAACCGTTTCAAATACGTTTTTGAAACGTTTTCTGGTAAACTTATATACGTTTGTAAATTTCGACAAAAATACGTATTTAAAACGTTTTTAAAATGTAAAATATGTCCGCATATTTTAGATTCTCAAGAATAATGTAAAGTTTATGGAACGTTTAAGAAACGTTTAGAAAACGTTTTCTCGATGAAAATTTACGCAAGCTCAAATATCCAAACGTTTCCTTAACGTTTAAAAAACGTTTTATTTGGGATAATTTTTCTCTATTTAAGAATTTTTCAGAATGATGAAATAAAGCGTTTAAAAAACGTTTTAGAAACGTTTGGACATATAAGCCAACGTAAGCTTTCACCCAGAAAACGTTTTCTAAACGTTTCTTAAACATTCCATAAACGTTATATTTCTCTTGAGAATCTAAAATATTGCGACGATACAAAAATCGCGCTAGACATAGTTCATATGCTCAGCCGCTACGAGGTACTACTCCCGCAACGGGAATAGCGAGCTCCATAGCATATATAAGCAAGCCGCCGAGCCAGCCTTTGGACTCGTCTCCCCTTCCATTGTGTAAGAGTGGGATTGCTCGACACAGTGGGAGTTACCTTTACCCGTATTCCTGTCGTAAGCTACGTAAGGGTGGGATTGCTCTACGTTAGCCTCCAACCTCTCCGTCAGTGTAAGGGTGGGGTTGCTCGACACTGATTCCTGACAACTACCACCACCTTCTCGGTCGGGGTAGGTCCTCCGCTAGTCAATGCGAGTATGTGCGACTAGTTCATCCCCTCCATGTCTACGTTAAGACTTGGAGGTAACCTTTCCTGTCTCCCTCTGACACCAGCCTGTACCTCAAGCCTGTACCGAATGTCACGGAGACACCGCTCGTATTATCTACCGCCGGTAAAATAGATTTCAACCGTGCTAACCGTCGATAATACTGCAGCCTGTATATAGTTTATTATCTTTCCTTTATTAATAATAAGATTGTTAAAAACCGCGTCACCGGTAATAATAAATACCGACCGCCAGAAAGAGATCAATTAAATCTCGTAACCTGTAAATAGCTTACCTTTCTTTTACTATTAGTTTGTAACCAATAACGTTCGGAATTTATTGTTAAGTATAATTTTGTTAAACCGCATTACCGGTAAAAATAATACCGACCGCCTAAGGATATAATTTGATCTTAGCATTATTTTGATTATTCATATTTTTGCGTGCCGCCGTTTCCGGCCAATTTTTTGAGATTACTATTTGATTAATTAACCTTGTATTAGTTTTAAGTTAACTCAATAAATGCAAAGAACATTTATTGTGAAAAGTATAAAATGCACGACTCATACTCATTTACCAGTTCCGCTAAACCTGTCCTGTAAATCCGCCCCGTCATTTACCGCTTTAGTTTTTGTTATTTCACCAATTTAATTATTATTTAAACACAATAGTAAATTTCTTTTCTTTTTAATATTAATTACAGTTAAATTTTCATGCATATATTTTATTAAAGTTAACTTTTCATTATTAAATTCATTTTTTTATTTAATTCAGTAATTTCAATTTAGTTTGTAAGTTTTGAACTTTGGCTTATTCGAACCTCCGACCGACCATCTTCCAGCATCAACCCTCAGGTAAAAAGTAAAAGTCTGATGCCACCGACGTCATCGAGTTGTCTACGGCAACCGCCCGAAAAGCCAAACGTTATATGCGGACATATTTTACATTTTAAAAACGTTTTAAATACGTATTTTTGTCGAAATTGACAAACGTATATACCAGAAAACGTTTTCAAAACGTTTTTTAAATGTTTTGTGCTGTTAGGGTAACGAGTTGTTATCCCGTGAAATTATAAAATAATTTAAACTAAAAATACAGCTCAAAATATAGCTGAAAATTTAGCTATATTATCAGCTATTGTTCGCCTTATCAAAAACGATTAGCTCAAAAAATTAGCTAAAAATACAGTTAAAAATACAGATAAAAATACAGCTGAAAATACAGTTATATTTTCCGCTGTTACAAGAGACTCAAAATATTAACTGAATTTTTATCTAAAAAATAACTGGATTTTTACCTAAAAAATCGAGATGAATATAGCTATATTCCAGCTAAATATAGCTATATTTTCAGCTGTATTTTCAGCTATATTTTTAACTAATATTTTTAGCTAAACGTTTTGACGGGGTACTTTTACGCTAAATCGTTTCCTATTGTACAACGATCGTATCCAAAGGTAAGACAAGGTGTGAAGCCAAGGTGCATGGAGCTCTTAATTACCATGCACTGACTAAATAAAAGTGCGTTATACTTGTGTATGACGTCACAAGGTTAATATTTTTGCGTTCCTTACTTTTCTCAAAAACAATGGGATTGAATTTTTGTTTTTGTGCACAAATATTCATGATAATAATATCTATTGCGCTCAACCTTCAATTTATAGATACACCGATTAATACTTGAGTAAATAAGAAAAAACTCAATTAGACAAGGACAGCGAATCCAGCCTGCTTTTAAGGTGGAAACATTATACAGACACAAAAGTTCTATCTTACTGCAAAATTCCTTGCAGCCTTTCCCTTCTTAAAATGTCTGAAGAAAAATTTATAAAAAATTTACAAAAACTTCCGCAAATCTCAATAATATACTTCGATATTCTTGAAGTTATCTTGTGTAAAACCTAAATCTAAATGCAGAAAATCATTTAGATATTTTTGCGGAAAATAGAACATATTTTCCTTCGGAATTAACAATTGTGTATATAAATAGCGTTGATGGTCACTTCTGTTGTTCATAAAAAAAATACACAAAGTAACTAATCAAAGAGTATACAAAAGTATGAGAGATTCGTATATTAAGAAAATGTAAAATACCGACATTACAGTTTTTCAAACTTTTAATACTTGATCCAAAAATTTTTTAAATATCTTTATATTATTACAGCCTTCCATTTTTACTAATAAAATCCTAATATAGAGATATTTCGGAAAATTTATAAGTAAAGATTAAATATTTAGAGAATTTATTATAACGATAATTTAGATTAGACAAGGATAGACCGACTCTTAACATTATCATCAAATGCGTTCAAAACAAATCAAATCATAAATGATACCATTTGTAATTACTTCACGAAACCCCCAAAAAGAGGCGTCCGGAACCAAATCGGTGACTTAGTTCAATGCTTACAATAAATGCTTATAATGATTTATTTATTCATTTGCACTGCAAAAATATAGTCATTTCCTCTAACCATGTATATAAAGAATAATTTGAAACAGTTTCAGTGACAAAAAATTATAAAATATTGTCATAAAGCGAAAAATGCCATTTAACAGTCGATGCGGCTGTTATTTGCATGCAATAGATTTCAATTTAGCATTTTTCGCTTCATGACAATATTTTATATTTTTTTGTTGCTGTTACCGTTTCAAATTATGATTATGGTTAGAGGAAATGACTATATTTTTGTTGTGCAAATGAATAAATAAATCATTATAAGCATTTATAAGCACTGAACTAAGTCACCGATTTGGTTCCGAACGCCTCTTTTTAGGGGTTTCGTGAAGTAATTATAAATGGTATCATTTATGATTTGATTTGTTTTGAAAGCATTTGATAAAATTGTTAAGAGTCGCTCTATCCTTGTCTAATCTAAATTTTCGTTATAATAAATAAATTAAATATTTATATACAAATGTAAGAGATGAGTGCTCTAGAGCAAAAAACGAGAAAACGATTCTATTTTATAAAAGAATATGAAATTTCCATTATTTTTCAAGTAAAGTATAAAACAAAAAAAAATTAAGTTGAGTTTGATTGTGTTTTCCATTTCATACTTTATTTGAAAAAAAATGTGAATAGTGGGAAATGACGTTATTTTTTTTAATGACATGATTTTCTTAAATGACGTTATTCATTAGCGAAAACGTGGGATTTACTATGGGAAATAGTTGTTTTTGAATGACGTGATTCTATTACAATGACATGATTTTTTCTGAGTAACTTTATTCGTTGTTTAAAAAGACGTGATTTATAGTGGGAAATTATGTTATTTTTTTTTAATGACATGATTTTCTGTCTGGCCTCTTATATCTGCGTCTTCCAAATTTGTGTAAGAGATGACAAAACTTAGAAAAACGCCACCTAGTGACTTAAAGTCAAACCGACGTTATCGATCTTTAATAGCGATTTTAATTCACTAGGTGACGTTTTTCTAAGTTTTGTCATCCCTTACACAAATTTGGAGGACGCAGATATAAGAGATCAGGCGGTAGAAGATCTTCGAAAAACTATGAAAAAGTATATGAAAAATACACGTGAAAAAACACACAAATTTTACATGTAAAAAACACGTGTTTTTTTTTAATTGGGTAACGAGTAAGGTCATTGAAGAAAATTATGTCATTAAGAGGAGGTCACGTATCTCTGTCCTTTTCTAATCAAAGAAATGATTTTTTTACAAAAAACTAATAACTTTATCAAAAAATGAAGAGAAAGCCGCATCTTGTATCAGAAAAAGCAATATTTTCTTTGATAAGAAAAAATTAATTTTATTGCTTCGTTCTCAAGAAAACCTTGAAAAACCAAATTGTCTACCCTAACCTCTATGATTTAAGTTTTTCAAGGTTTTCTTGAAAACGAAGCAATAAAATTAATTCTTTCTTATCAAAGAAAATATTGCTTTTTTTATTACGAGATGCGGCTTTCTCTTCATTTTTTGCTAAAGTTATTAGTTTCTGTAAAAAACTCAATTCTTTGATTAGAAAAGGACAGAGATACGCGACCTCCTCTTAAAGAAAAATAACGTCATCTCCCAATATAAATCACGTCTCTTTCATAATTTGATAAGCCATCAAAGCTCATTTAAAAAATGACGTTATTTTCTCAAATGACGTCATTTTAACATAAATGACGTCGCGAAATGTCTCAATTTGCAACGTCATTTAATGAGATAACGTTATTAAATGACGTCATTAAATGGCGTTATCATATTTTCAACAGGGTAGTACCTTGATTTACATATAGGAGGCGCGGACGCTCTCCTATATGTAAGATAGGAATCTTATGGTGAGAATAAAAGTTATTACATGCATCCTTACTGAAAGGACTTTGAAAGGACTTCTTGAAAGAAAACAAGAAACAATTTAAAAATCTTTCCACGATTTCAATGATAGAATAATTTAAAAAGATTTTGAAGGTGGTTTAAGGTATTCTCTTACCAAATTATTTCAGAATTCTTTCAAAAAGTTTTCAAGCAACAATCAATAAAATAATTAGTAAAGTCTCGCAAAATATTACACGAAATAATTTTGAAATCTTTTTGAAATTTTTTTGAAATATTTCATAAAATAACTTATAATGAGAATAAAAGTAAGTAAAAAGTAAAAAAAGGAGGGAAAAATTTAATCTATTTTTTCATATTACGTATTACTAAGAATAGTATTTTATTAAATAAGATCAAAATTGTTATTATAATAACATATATAACAGCATAAATTAATTTTGAAATAACATCATGAAATAATTTAATGTTCAAATGATTTAAAAAGAAGTTTAAAACATAACAAGATTATTTTAAAAAGAATTTATGAAATAATACATAAAAACATCACAAAGTGATTATAAAAATATTTCCAGAAAAGAAACTAAAGTCAAAGTACTAAATATTACATGAATTCTTGCTGAAAGGACTTTTTGTAAGGAAACGAAAAATATTACAGAAATCTTTCTACGATTACAATCATTGAATTGTTCAATAAGATTTTGAGGGTTAATTAAATGTATTCTTTTACAAAATCATTTCAAGGTTCTTTCAGAATGCTTACATGCAATATTTCATAAAATTTTTTGGTAAACTTTTACGAAATATTGCATGAAATAATTTTAAAATCTTTTGGAAATCATTCATGTAATGACTTATAATGCGAAGAAAAGTTATTACATGGATGCTTGGTGAAAAGACTTTGAAAGGACTTCCGAAAAGAAAATAAGGAACATTACAGAAATTGGGTCTTTGCATGAAAAAATGCATTATATCCGTCAGGTAGAATACGAAAAAATAAAAGACCCGTATTTTTTTGTTTTTTAAAATATGATGAATTGCAAAAGTTATAGCCAGTAGAAATTAATACAATTTTGATATATATAGATATAGCACCAATGTATATGACGTCACGATTGCTAAAACAACCGTGACGTCACACAACTTTAACTGCTAGCTATCTCTTTGAGTTTTCATTTTGATGATATAAGAAAAAATACGTGTCTTTTATTTTTTCTTCTTCTAAATGACGGATATAATGGATTCAAAAAAAAAATTTCATGCAAAGACCCAATTGAGGTAAAAAATTCATCCGATCAAGAGCTTATGAATTGTAAGTTACAGTTATTATTCTTTCCTTTGCTTTTCCTTATATACTTTCTTTTGATTTATGTAAAATGTACAAACTCAGCGGTAAACTTCATTTTACAATGATAAAAAATATACCGAAAATTGCGGAATCGTTAGCAGGTTTTGCAATAACAAATCAAAAAACTGCGTATTCTTATTATTTTCCCAAAAAAATAATAACTATCACAGCTTTCAAGAAATGGGGCTAACGTGCTTTGAGCGGTATAAACGTTTAAAAATGGAAAAAAAAACAATACAAATCGTTTGCAAATTTATTGCCGATTCTCATTATAATTTTATAATTTAGAAATTCTCAATGGTGGAGCAGGAATTGATAAAAATATTTTATCAGCATTAGTTTCCGTAAGCTGTCTGCATAGAAACTATGTACGCATGTGCAACTAACAATGGCGCTGAACAAAGTATTTAAATGTTTAAACTTTAAATGCCTATATAGTTTTTATATATGCCTAATATCCAGTGTTGAAATAAACTGAACGTGATCAGTGAATAATAAAAAAAAATAAAAATTTTGTGATAATTAAAATAAGTTGATATTTACGAATCGATTATAACCGAGGCCTTAAGTGCAACCGTTTAAACACGAAATGTAACCAGAAAAGTATTTTTAAGAGTGTTTGTTTTGTTGCGGTCTCAAGTGAGATTTTACAGATGATTATTTAATGCTGCATATCGAATTAACAAGCGATTCTGATCATCTTATCACCTATCTTCAAGTAGCAGGCATTTCAGTTGTGATTATTCTACATTACAATAACATGAGATAAGTATTATGCCATTATTTATGCATCTATTATGTATCTATAAATACCCTGCACCATCCATGTAAATGTAAATTTTATTTTATTGCTCTGTTATTAATTGATATGGAAATTAATTTAAAATCAACATTTTTATTACGTGTGCTTATTAGTATTAACAGATAAAGTGATATAACGAAGATTGTTATTAATAGCCGATATTAATATCATCTATCATCAGCTATAAAATCAAGAAACGCAAGAAGCTAAATACTTACGGCTCAAGAAAGAGAAAGAGAGAATTGCGAAGCGTCATACTAAAGAAACTTCTTGTCAACATGAATAACGATTATCCAATATGCGAAAATACGCAAGTAAGCGTCTTTTAAATGAAACTGCCAAAGAACGTACTCATCGACTATGTTTAATATACAAACGCCTTTTGAATGAGTCAGTTGAGCAACGTAGTCATCGACTTAAATTGATACACGAGCGCCTTTCAAATCAGTCAGTTGAGCAACGCAGTCGTCGACTTAGTTTGATACACGAGTACCTTTCGCATGAGACAGTTGAAAAACGTATTCGTCAACTAAATTTGATGAATGAAAGATTATCGAACGAGACTTTGGATCAACGTAGACGCCGATTAACTGCTGTGCAAAACTGTAATCGCAGAATTATAGATAACGAAACTGTTGATAGAAATGATCGCTTACAACAAATGGTTGAAAGGTCTCGAGCAAAAAGAAAATTTTATGTAGATGCTTTTAAATTAGCAATTAATGTATTTGCGGATATTCCCTGTCAGGTCTGTAGAAAACTCTTAAACCCACAGCAGCAGTGTATTCTTCGCGTTTTTAATACCTACAATTCCATCAAGTTTATTAGAAGAAGGCAATATTATAACATTTTCACGCTGCTCAACTTCTTTGAAAAAAAGTAAAGTTCCCTAAACAGCTTTTTGGAATAAAACAGAAGTATTGTCTATATCTATAGAGTTATCCGACTTGACTCAAGTTTAACAGAGATTACTATGCGGAATTCTATCTTTCTTAAAAGTTATTAAAGTCCAAAACCGATTCAGCCAAAAGTGTTGTAAGGGCCAGGTTGTATTGTTCGCACAAGATGTGGTTGAGTTAGCTGAACAACTTCCGCTTTAATTAAAGCAAGCCTAAATATTTATAATTGCCGAAAGTCTAGATAATGTACTGTTACTAAGACATTTTGAGGTAGATATGGATAGACTATAAAAAGCTCTACAATGATTGCTAATAAATAATGTATTATACAAAGGTGTTCATCCAAATTTTTCTGAAATAATCAATGTATCTGAGTTCATTCGAATTGCAGATGACCCTTTTATAGCTGAACATAATGTAGAACAATCAAATGATATACCACTAAATAATTATGTTAATTTAACCGAAAAACTGCTATTTTGCGAGGTACATTTAATCAAGCCTCTGATAAATTTGATATTGATTGCTGTGGCAAACAGTGTACTGCTATAGCAGCCACTGCTTGTGTTGCTTTTACTCTTTTAGATCCTGGCATTTTCTGTGTGGGTAATATTGACTATATTCTCATTCTGGGAGATAAATATTATAAAGAATGTATCAAAGCTCGAAACGTTCCAAATGTTGGAGAAATGAATAGTGATTACCTTGCTGTAACCGAACTAAGTCCTCAGGTACAGTGATGGATTTCGAGGATGCTTTATACATTTATGTATATCTATATATTAGGATATCCTTTAGCCAACTTCAGAGTATACCGTAGAATTAGAGTATAAGCAGAATATATTATTCTGTAGTATATACTCTGAAGTTGGCTGTTGGATATCATATAAGCATCTTCGAAATCCATCACTGCTCAGGTATCATTTAATAACGTTAAGAGGTGATCGGAACCATTTGCCGCTTGGTGGCGCTGCAGGTGAGAGAAGAATATAAAATATTTTTTTTACACTGATTTACAATTTATTAAGACAATAATATACTTCTAATGTTGTCAATAACTCTTGTCATATATATTTAGAATAATTATCGATGCTAATCTTGTTTGAAAAGTCTACAATATTTTTGTAAAGCGAAAAATGCTGCGCGTAATAGAGCCGATGTAAACATATGTATTTTTCTTTAGTGTGACAGAGAAAGTAATACTAAAGAATGATTAATACATATGTTCACGCTAGCTCTATCTCACGCTGAATTTTTCACTTTACAACAACATTTTAGACTTTTCAAACAAGATTAGCATCAATAATTATTCTACATATATATGGCTAGAGTTATTGACAACATTAAAGGTATATTATTGTTTTAGTAAATTGTAAATCGCTGAGTAAAAATTATTTTACATTTTTTTCTCACCTGACCGCAGCGCCCCCATGCGGCAAATAGTCCCGACTGCCTCTTAATGTTAACATTAGCTTTGAAAATTAATTATCACTTAATGACCACATCGACAATGACAGTAGTGATAATGGTTTTCCAAATTTCAAAACTGCTTTAGCTATTTTTTTTATAGAAAATACGATTGGTATAGTAATTGTTAACTCAATGCCGGTCGCTTTGAATTGCAAGAATGAATCTAATATCCTACGCTACTGGCTACTTGATTCTTATTCGAGAGGTCCAAAAGTCTGTAAGGCATCAACAAGAGGTGTCTCTTACTGTATGTGTTTCAATAATATAAATGATTCACACAATATTTTGCGGCGCAATTTATATTGCAAATCCGGAATCGATGATAATATTTTACCCATATGAAAATAATTTTTGTGAGAAATTGTGAATAACTGTTGATAATTGTAATTAACTACCGCAATCGAGACATTAATAAGAATTAATATCCATTTTGCATTCCAATATTAAGGCGACTTCGGATTTTATGTTAGGTTTTATTTTTGAGTTTACAAATTACTCTTTTAATACGTAAAATTTTTCAGATTTTTTAATTTTTCACCATTCTACGAATTATAATAAATGGTGAAAAATTAAAAAATGCAAAAAATTTTAGAAACTGAAGGAGTAATTTGTAAACTACAAAATGAAATTTAACTGAACTTTCGTAGTGACCTTAATAAATAATTGTTTCATTAACAAAATTAATTTTCAAATTAAACTTTATAAACTCTCGGCAATCAAAGACAAATAGATCGAGTTCGTACGTCGTCTATATACCGCAGCGAGGAGTGGGGATGACTCGCCTCGCGGAGTAAATGCAACTCCTTTAGCGCGAGTCGAGACAACGTACGTTAGTTTCGTTGGTATGACTCCACTTTTCTCTCAGTGCAATTCTAAATATATGGGAACACATATGAGATCCCATATGTGGCCTTATATATTTAGAATTGAGTTTGTGGACTTCTTATGGGACCCCATATGGGATCTCATATGTGGTCCCATATTATATTTAGAATTTAGTTTGTGGACCTCTTATGGGACCCCATATGGTATCCCATATGTGGTCCCATATATTAAGAATTGAATTTGTGGACCTCTTATGGGACCCCATATGTGATCCCATATGTAGTCCCTTATTATACTTAGAATTGAGTTTGTGGACCTCTTATGGGACCCCATATGGGATCCCATATGTGGTCCCATATATTTAGAATTGAGCTTGTGGACCTCTTATGGGACCCCGTATGGGATCCCATATAGGATCCCACGCTAAAACCCCATATGGGAGCCCATAAAGGATCCCATATGAAATCCCATAAGAGATCCCATATTATTTTCTCAGTAGGGATAACACCTTTGAAATTTACACCTATCGACAGACCTTTAGAATTAAGCCGTGGTCAACATACAAGTAGAATATAGCCTCCTATCGCACACAATGTAAATATAGCGACACAATTTAATTGTAATAAAAAGGATAAGCTTTGTTGTGTCGATATATGTGTTCCTGATACACACAAATATTATTTCTATCGCTAATAAGGACGCAAGAGACGTCTAAATAAAAAGATAAAAAAGCGGCAAAAGAGAGAGAAACGACGCGACTACCGTCGCCATTACAAAGACCGTTATGAAGATTCATACGACTCGGAAAGTTCGAAATCAATTTCCAGTAAGTACAAAAAGCATCAGTTTGTAGTCAATTCACGCGTAAGGCTCTAACCGACGCGTATATTTTTTCTTTCTCTCTTTCACTTTATGTTTAAGACAAAATTTTTACACATAATTTTTCTTGTGTACGCTTGACAACAAATAAAGAAAGAAAAATTATGTAGGTATTAACCTATAAAAAACAAAAATTTAAGTTACGAATTTAACATTGCGTAGCAACAAACTTACAAATAAAAGTCATATAGGCACTAACCTATATGAAACAAAAACTAAATAATGAATTTATGATTGATTAGCGTCAAACGCAAAAATAAAAGTCATGTAGGCACTAACCTATATGAAATTAATTCCAAGTTAAGAGTTGAATCATATAGGCCCTAACCTATATGAGAAGCTTCATTACAGAATTTCAAAGAAATTTATGACGGCTCTAACCTCATAATGTACTCTCTTGTTTTGTTGAGATTTATATTATTTTTATATTATGTGGCTACATATTATAAGAAATTTGAAAATAAAAAAGTATGCTAGAAAATAAGGGCTCTAACCCTACATTACTCTCTAAGCTTATAAGTTCTTAATTTATCAAAAAAGATGATTAAAATAATTAGAAAGGAAAATGAAATAGACATATTTCTACATATTTTAACATTTTATAGGAAATAGTCGCAGTAGATCATCAACGCCTCAGTCTACACCAACACAAAAAGAGGGATTTTTTAATGAAATACCTACACCCCTGGCTGATATAACTAATGAGCAAAAAAGAGAATTGCCTAAAGAATCGCCATTGAAAAATGCTAGGGATACAAATGAGCTTCCTCTCAGTGAGGAATTTATTAACGCAATGGGTAAAAGATACTATGAAGATCGAATACTAGCTTCGTCCTTACACACTGAAGCGGCGGTCCGCTGGGAAGAAGCTATTAAGAATGGACTTCCTAAAGAAGAAAAAGAAATTTTGATTAAAAAATATCCCTTGCCAAAAAATTGTTTATTCAGCGATCCACCTAAGTTGAACTTAGAAATAAAAAATGTAATTCAGTCACCTGTGGCTAGCAGAGATATTCGTATTGTGTTAAAACAACAAAAAATTGCGGCTTGTTTCGCAACGATCGCAAAAGCACTTAATTTACAGTTAAAGGATGGAAGAGATTTACAGGATATTCCTGTAATTGAATGTCTCAGCGATTCTCTTAGGCTTTTAGGAGATATTCAACGTGATGAATCAACTATTCGTCGAAGTTTAATTATGGTAAACATTAATACTTCCTTAAAGAATACGCTGGCAGAAACGAGTTGTGCTGAATTTTTATTTGGGGAAAAATTGGATGAGAAAATAAAATCTGCCAAAGCATTAGAAAGCACCGCTAAAAATCTTCGAAAACCCATTACGATTACAGCCTCAAAAAACGTGAGCAACCCGCCCCGTTTTCAAACAAAGAATCATCAGAGAGCGGCGAGCGGGCAAAAATTTCGGATGATATACAAAAAATCGTACAACCAGCCTTATCAGAACTCTCATGCCCGAGGAGACCAAGAGAACCATCGTCTGAAACGCCGTTAGAGGACTCTGTAAGTCAAATATCAGGTAGATTAAGGCTGTTTATACGAGTGGTGTAAAATAACTAACGACTCTGTTATTATTTCTTGACTAAGTGGTTATAAAATTCCCTTTGTAAGTAAGCCAAGACAAAAACTTAGCCCAAAAGAAAGGATTGGTCATTTAAAGAGAAATTAAAAATAAAAAATATTTTAAAGGAATTGCTCGATAAAGGAGTAATAAATTTATGTAATAGTGTTACAGATCAGTTTCTTTCTGATATTTTCTTAGTGCCTAAGCCCAATGGGACATGTAGGCTTATATTAAATTTAAAAAATTTAAATAACTTTATATCTTCTGAGCATTTCAAATTAGAAGATGGGAAAACGGTTAAAAAGCTTGTGCATGAGGATTGTTTTATGGCAACCTTGGACTTAAAAGACGCATATTATTTAGTCCCGATTCACAAATCTCATCAAAAGTATTTAAGATTGAAATTCGAGCAAAATATATATGAGTTTACATGTCTGCGATTTGGTTTAAATGTCGCACCTTTCATTTTCACAAAAATCATGAGACCGGTTGTTTCTTTTTTACGTAGATTGGGTTTACAGTCAATCATTTATTTAGATGATTTGATGTTAATAGGACATACTTCTAAAGAATGTCTAAACAATGTTAACATAACAAAATCTTTATTAGAAAAATTCGGGTTTATTATAAACACAGAGAAAAGCAAAATGATACCAAAGCAAATATGTATGTTCTTAGGATTTATATATGATTCTACGAAAATGACCGTTGAATTGCCGCAAAAGAAAATAGACCATGTAAAACAAATAATTAATTTAAAATTAAATAAAGAAATAAAAATTAGGGAATTTGCAAAAATATTAGGTTTTTTAGTCTCATGTTGCCCAGCAGTAAATTACGGTTTTCTATATACAAAGATTTGCGAACGAGAAAAATTTTTAGCTCTTGAATTATACAAAAATGATTATGAGAGTAGAATGACAATTACGAATAATATTCTAAAAGAACTTGATTGGTGGAAATCTCTTGATAATAGATCAAAAAATCCGATCAGAAATTCTAAATACGACCTTGAAATTTTTTCGGACGCTTCTTTATCCGGCTGGGGAGCATTTTGTAAAAGCAAACGTGCACACGGTCATTGGAAAAAATTAGAAAAATTATATTCTATAAATCATTTAGAACTTTTAGCTGCATATTTTGGTTTAAAAGTCTTTGCCAAAGACTTTTAAACTAAGACTTAATTGTCAAATTCTGCTACGCATTGATAACACAATGGCAATAGCTTACATTAATCGAATGGGCGGAATTCAGTTTAGAAATTTAAATAAGGCAGCTAGAAATCTATGGCAATGGTGTGAAAGACGAAATATTTCGGTCTTTGCATCTTACATTGCATCCAAACAAAACATAGAAACCGATAGCGAATCGCGAAGATTAAAGTCTAATACAGAGATAGAGCTATCAAATGAAATTTTTAGTAAAATATGTCAATTGTTTGGAACTCCGCTCGTTGAATTATTTGCGAGTAGATCGAACGCAAAATGCAAACAGTATGTGTCATGGGGAAAAGATCCAGGGTCATTCGCTATTGATGCATTTACTATCTCTTGGAAAAATCTTTCCTTTTATGCCTTTCCGCCTTACTCGATTATTTTAAAAGTCTTACAAAAAATAAGGAATGACCGAGCTCGTAGTATTATGGTCGTGCCTGATTGGCCATCTCAATCATGGTATCCGTCATTCAATTCAATGTTGATATCTGAACCATTTAAATTCAAAGCTAAAAATAACCTTGTTTTTTCTAGCAATCAAGAAGAAGTCTTTTGGAACAAGATTACCCTGGTGGCCGGAATCTTGTCCGCAGAGCGCTAGAAACTAGAGGAATTCCACAAGAATCAATGAATATAACACTGGCTTCGCTTACCGACTCTTCGTACAAGCAATATGATAGTTGTTTTAAAAAATGGTGGTCATTTTGTAAAAAGAGAGACATAAGTCCTTTTGAAAGTTCTGTTGAGAATACATTAATATTTTTAACAGAATTATTTAACAATGGAGCTGCCTATAGCTCTATAAACTGTTACAGATCAGCTATTTCATTACTCGTTGGAACAGAGATTGCACAAAATATCAACGTCAAATGTTTTTTTTAAGGGTGTTGAAAAGCTTAGACCCCTTAGACCCAAGTATGACACGACTTGGAATCCGAAGACAGTGTTGGATTATCTCACATCACTACCAGACAATGATAATTTATCTATTAAAGAGTTGTCTATGAAACTGATTTGTTTATTAGCTTTAGTCACCGAGCATCGCATGCAAACTTTTTCGTTAATAAAATTGCAGAACATTGAATTGAAGGATAGTTTAATCGAAATAAAAATACCAGACCGCATCAAAACTTCTGGACATAATAGAAAGCAGCCCATTTTAACATTACCATTTTATGATCAAGATAAAAAAATTTGCGCAGCATCAGCTGTTATCAATTATATAAGGAGAACCAAAGAGATACGAAGTAATGTTCAAACGCTTTTAATTTCATTTAAACGTCCACATAGAACAGTTTCTGCTCAAACGCTGAGCCGTTGGGCTAAGCAGATTCTCATAAGCAGCGGTATTGATACCAATATTTTTACAGCTCACTCAACACGTCATGCGTCGACATCAGCTGTAAGCAGAAAAGGGTTAGATATTGATATCGTGCGAAAAACTGCAAGTTGGACAGAAACCTCAAATACATTTGCTAAATTTTATTATTTATGTCTAAGTGCCAACAGCGATGCTTATGCAAGAACTATCCTAAACTTATAAGTTAATTTCACTATTATAAGGATTGTAAAAAAGATTATAAGTAAAAAAAAAAAAAAAAAAAAAATTAATTAAAATAAGATGTTATGAGTATATATTTAAAGGTAAATAAAGTCAGCTATCGATTTTATTTTTGAACCTTGCCACAACCTACTTTGAACATCTACGCATTGATCACGAGAAAGAGGCGCACAATACAATTATGTGATTAAACGAACTTACCTGTAAGTGAAGTTCTATCATAATTGTATGAAGCGCCTCTTCCGAAGTGAACAGTCCCGCCCAGTATCTTCCTTTTAACCCTTCTCATATAATACTTGAGGCCCCTTGTTAATGTTGTGGTGTAAACTTTAAAAAATGAAGTAGCGCGGAAACATGGAAGGACTCCAACCGACGGACGAGACGACGACAGAGACATCTTTTCTCCTTTCTTTAAAATTTGTGGTAACATTAGTACGGAGGGAGGGGGACTACGCATTGATCACTTCGGAAGAGGCGCTTCATACAATTATGATAGAACTTCACTTACAGGTAAGTTCGTTTAATCATATAATTATCGTTTCTATTGATGAGAATCAAATGAATATAGGTAATGAAGTGCAATTAGTTGATGTACACAGAAAAACAGCACCACCTTTGAATTTGGAGCAAAAGCACAGAATGGAAGAATTGAGTTGGTTTTATTTATTCCCTGATGAGAAAAATGGTTTCGGAAAGGAACAGGAAGTTCATATAACTCCTCTCGATTACTTTCAAACGCGCGTTATGAGTAATGACAAGCGATTCCAACGCTTAGATTATGTTTTTTCGCATCATCTATCGTTAAATATTATTGGGCAAAATCTAGCATTTTTGTATCATGTAAAATGCATCAAGGAGAACACACACCACATGGTCTTATAAATAATATGTACCTTACTATATGCAAAATATTCGAGGATCTGCGTTATATTGGCAACGCTGTTGTTTTGTATTAGTTGCCATGGTAAAAACTAAAGGATCTCCTACGTCGTTCTTAACCTTTTCATGTAACGATCTAAATTGGTCAGATATGTTAAGGGCTTTACTCATTAACGATAGCCGAGATCCAAGTGAAGCGGAAAATTTAACATTTTCAGAAAAATTAACCTTAGCTAAAAAATATCCAGTAGTAGTAGCAAGACAATTTACGGTCTGTGTTAACGTCTTAATTCGGTACATGAAGAATAATCCTGAATTATTAGGTGGTCATGTTGAAGATTATTGGTACAGGATCGAATTTCAAAATAGAGGTAGCCCGCATTGACATATGTTAATTTGGTGTGTGAACGTACCAGATTTTTCTACGAATGAAGATATTAATTTTATTGAAAAAGTAGTTTCATGTTCTTTACGACCAAATAATGATATTTTGGATGTCATTGTTCAAAATGTTCAAATACATAAGCACACTCGCACGTGCTATAAGGACCGTAATAATAAAAATTATCACTTTGGTTTACCTAGACCTATTTCTGAAACAATAATATGCTTAGATCCGGATGAAGCTCTTGCAAATAACGGTCGTTTCTGTTTGTTAAAAAGAAATTGAAATGAAATCATGGTAAATAATTATAATCCAATACTTTTGCGTCTCTGGCAAGGCAATATAGATATACAACCTTGTAGCAGTATTACTACAGTTGCTTATTATGTTGCAAAATATGTTAGTAAATGTGAACCTCACGAAACAGGAAACGTCGTCAAAGAAGAAATTCTAAAAGCCAAAAGACGAGGAGGTCATTTATGGAATCAACTTTTTTATGTATCCATGGCAATTCTTTTACGTTTGGTGAGCGCTCCAGAATGTGCGTATCGATTATTTCATTTATCACTTAAGATGAGTTCCTGAAAAACCGTATTCATTAATAGTTGTAAACCTGATCAAAGATACCGACTGTTACGATTTGAAGGTAATGAAACATCTGTTTTTAATTTTCAATCGATACATTGAAAGACCTGATCACTTAGAAAATTTGAGCCTAGCTGAATTCGCTGTTCGATACGAATCAGTTTCAAGCACGATGTGGTCAGAAGAAAATGGCGATGAAGAGTTGATCTAACTAATTGATGATAGACCTGTAAAGTACATAACATTGAAAAATCATACGCGTATGCGTATAAGAAATAAAGCAGCTGAACTTCGTACTAGATATTATACATTGAACAGTGATAAAGAAAGTTATTATTATAACTTAATTGTATGCCATATTCCATTTCGCGATGAAAGTGAGCTTCTGTTAGAAAGTGAATCTGCAGAAACATGTTTTCTAAGACGACAGCGTGAATTGAGACCATTATTGGGAAATATGTCATCAGAACAACTTGTCTACACTGAACAAATTATTCAACGAGCTCTTGCTCAAGCTGTAGCCTTTAATACATCGAGAAATAGAAGATGATGCCACTTCAAATGTGGGTACAATTCATGCTGTTAAGCAGATAATTTATGAACAAAATGATTTCACTTAGGACCACGATTCTATAATTAGTTTACCCGATGATGTATTTATTAATGGTATACGAAGTCTTAATGTTCAACAGAAAAAACTTTTTCAAAATATTTTTACTGCAATAGAAGAAGATATTAATAATGAAGAGGAGAAAATGTTATTTTTTATTACTGGAGGTGCTGGTAGTGGCAAGTCATTTGTTTTGAAATTAGTTGTAGAGCATATAAAACGATGTTACGCCCCCACAGTCGATATGTTATTGAACCCAAATTTCGTTGAAGTGGCTTCATTAACAGGAGTTGCAGCTCGCCAAATATTTGATAAAACTCTACATGATATTTTTTGTTTACCTATACAGAAAGATACAGTTATGACTTATCGGCGGATCACGGGCCAAAGGTTGGAACAAGAACGGCGGAAGTGGCGTTACATTAATTGGTTAATAATTGATATCATACTTCGTAAGTTTTCATATCAATGGTTTCATATAAAAACTTACGAATGATTCATTCGAGACTACGAAAATTTAAAAGTAATGATAAGTTATTCGATAGTATAAATATATTACTTTTTGGTGATATTATGCAATTACCTACAGTTAAGGGTCACTGGTGTTTTGTACAACCACCTTCAAGAGCAGCAGAAATAAATTTATGTGACCAGTTTTCTTTTTTCGAACTAACAATCAATATGAGGCAGCATAATGACACAGAATTTATCGATCTTCTCAATAATTTATGTTTCGGCGAATTGACAATTGCAATTGTTATGTAAAAAAAGAAGAGTTCCATTAGTTGGAGAATTCGAAGATGGTGCTGCTGTTAGAATATGTCCAACGATAAAATTAGTTGATGAACATAATAACAAAATGACTGACATGATGTCAATATTGCGTCGTATATATAGTGCAATCGACGAGTCACGAGAAGTTGCTGTATATGCAAAAAAACCGCCAAATAATGTTATACCAGTGGATGTCAATAATTGTGGCGAGCTGCTACATAATATAAAATTAACGGAAGGATCAAGTTTTTTCATTGGTTGTGCATATTCATGATGAAATAATATTAAAAATAAAAAAAAAACTTTTTAATGTACTACGTTTTTATAATGAACCAAAAAGTATAAAATAATGTGTAATAAAATGAAAAATGAATAATGATTTGAAATAAAAAAAACGTGGGGTGCATGTTTATTATTATGTATTGTATGCGCCCAACGTTTTTTTTATTTCAAATCATTATTCATTTTTCATTTTATTACCCATTATTTTATACTTTTTGGTTCATTATAAAAACGTAGTACATTAAAAAGTTTTTTTTTTATTTTTAATATTATTTTATACTTTTTAGTTCAATTAAAAAACGTGGTAGATTGAAAATTTTTTTTTTATTTAAATATTATCTTATACATTTTGGTATTATTATTATTATTATTATTATTAATATTATTTATCGTGTTGTCCAACAGTGCATATTATATAGCATATATATTGTTGTCAAGGGACTAAAACGTGTTTCATCTATTTTTTTTAGAGAACACGTAATCGCATGGTGAGTTTCCCGCCATTTTGACGATAATGACGCCATTAGAAATTCAACCAAGATTTATTGTTTTATGCATTGTTAGACCATAAAATGAATAAAATACAGTCTCCAATTCTATATGTATAATAGAAAATGCTGTAATTTATGTCTAATTGCAATATATGACAAGTTAAAGAATTTTAAAAATTTTCGAAAATGGTCAGACATTAATGTTAAAAGTATATCTATATATAAAATCTTCAAATCTTCAATTTTGCCAATATCTCCGTTTATAATTAAATATATTAATATATTTTTCGGTGGGAAAATATATTTTTAATTATATTATCCAACAATGCGTGCAAAAATATAATATTAAATATATTAATATATTAATATATCAAAAAAGGATTTTTAAAATTTTCGAAGATGTTTAGACACTAATGTTAAAAGTGTATCTATACATAAAATCTTCAAATCTTTAATTTTGCCAACATCTCCGTATATGATCGAATATATTAATATATTGTTCGGTAAATATATATATTTTTTTTTATAATATTGCATTGTCATCCAGTTCTGAGCTATATTTAAAATTTCAAGTCTCTAGCTCATCGGGAAGTTAGTTTACAATCGGTTGCAAAATTTGTACTGAAGAGACAGACAGACAGACAGACAGACAGACACCAAAGCGAGTTAATAAAAACGTAGTAATAATTGAGCTTATGAATGTTATTATTATTTATATTAGATATTTTATGTAAAAAATGAATAAATAAAAGAATTAATTACTGTGTATCATATCCATTATAATTAATAAAGTTACTAAAGAAACTGATTTTAAAAGGTTTATTTATTATTATGCTGGTCTCTTTCAGAGGTATGCATGAATAAATACATTTTTTTTGCACAAATGAAGTAGTTCTTGCACAAATAAAGAAGTCTTTACACAAATGAAATAATTTTTTTTCTTGAGTAATTTTTTCGTCTAGGCGCCCAGGGGGTTTCGTATGAAGTTAGAGGTCCCACCAAGCAAGTAGGTGATTCATATGTATTTTTAGCTGCTGAATCCGAATTTGCAACTTGTTTCTCGCGCAAGTGGTCGAGTAATTTGTTATAAACAAATTATTTGTTTAAATGGTTATAGTTTATGAACTACAATAGATGAAGTGATTTTTTCTGCGAAAACTTGTTCTTTCATAAAAAAAAACAAAAAAAATCGTTTATGTTGCATGTCAATTCGATAATTAGAACCAGAGATATGGCAAATATATTGCAAAAAAACATAGAGACGTAGCGGAAGCGTGGAACGCCCTGGTAAAAAACCTTATAATTCGACTACTAATAAATATTTTTTGAAGTTCAACATGTGTTTGAAAAATATCAGAGTCTCAGCTTTAATGATAAATTGTTATATATTACTTTCGAGTGTTGATCAATATGCTAGAATGATTTGGAGCAGGAAAAATTTTCAATTTTTCAGAATCTTGTTTGTTTATAACGAAATGATATAGGTTAACGAACAAAAGATTTCTATATTTTTGATACAGAATGATAGGGAATTTGATCTAGTTTAAGAATCTGTCCAGTTTTTCAAATTTAAGTAAGTAGAACCTGAGATATCGCAAATTTAAGCTGTAGCGCCAACTCCTTGCAATACGACATATGTGTGCAATATGGCGATCGCTTTCCTTATTAAAAATTCTTTTATTATAAGGTAAGTAATTTTATTTTTTTGTTATAAAATTAATTTTAACTCTGTATTAGGAAATTAAATAAAAATTTAATAAAAAAGGATTCAGCTAAAAATAGATGACTCTAATAAATCGGAAGGTTAAAACAAATTTTTTGAATAAAATAGATTGTTGTTCTTTTTGCAATTGCAAAAATAAATAAATGTAAAAATACTCCATAAGTTGAGTAAATTGTTTACTATTATAGTAGAAAAATCAATGATTATTCAAAACCCTAAATCTACCTCATCTAAATGTATTATACACTTCGAGCATATACTACTGGAGGAAGCCTCCGAATGGCAGAAAGCCTTAAAAGGTGAAGAGAGAGAAAGCCTCTATTTTGGTACGTGCTGTCTCTTTCTAGCCTGATTTAAATGGCTGCTTCTGTTTTCCACTAAGAAAGTGAGACAGAGATAGCACGCACCAAAATAGAGGCTTTTTCTCTCTTCGCCTTGTAACGTAGTTGGCTGATTCCATTCAGATTCATGCAGGCCGTCACTGATCGAATTTTTTTTTTCTTCTAAGTAATAAAAATACCTTCTATTATGTATATAAAGATAAAATTTACCTCGTAGAACGCTCAAAAATTTTTTTTTTTTTTACTACAGCAATTCTAGTGTTGGGTGTAAAAACGAAAATTCAAAAATTGAAAATGAACCTCTACTTTTAAATGACTATAGCTCCGTCAATTTTTAACCTTTTTGAGCGTTCTTTTAACGAAAGTGTGCGGAATTTTTTCTAGTTTCAAATGCAATCTCGATTTTTGTAATACAATTTGATATCACTGAGTTATTTACGAAAAACCGAAAGAAGCGATTTTTTTTAAACACGATTTTCTCAAAAACTACATTTTTCTTTTTTTTTAAATTTTTATATGATTTTATACATAAAAAATACTAACTTTAAGGGTAGGTGAGAATATGCGATTTTGCCTTATTTTTTTTTAACAGATTTTTAAACGTTTTTTTTATATTTTCGATTTTAAAACATTGATACCATGGCGCATTGTACTATTTTTCCAACTTTACGTGTTCTTACAACTATTTTTATGCTTTTATTTATTAATATATCAAAAATATCAACAATAATCTTTAAAATAAACCCCGGATCGAATATTTTGATCAATTAGAACCAAAGTTATGACGATTTAAAGTTTAAAAAAAAATGCTGAAACTTTAAATAAATATGATATTTACATTGAGGAAACGCAATTTTCCTGTTGTTTAAGTTTTTAAAGTTTAAAAGTTGTTTAAGAAAAATTATTTTTTTCGATCTGTCATTGAACAGAATATCAATAATGGCATCACTGATTGTTAAAATGAAGTGCAAGGATGTAAAAGAAAGGCACAAAAAAGTTGTTTATGATTGCTCCAAAAGTCCGCTTAGAGAATTAGGTGATCTAACGGAGTCTTTGAAGTGCTTGTATCTTTCTAATACTTCTTTCTCTAGAGAAGATAAAGTATGCCCTTCGTGTTACAAAATATTATTAGATGAAGTGAAAAATGCGCCTATTTCATCGACTTCAAGCAGTCAACAATCTTCGGAAGATTTTATTCATAGTGAGGCTGTGGTAGAACAGCTCAACGAGACTTCAAGTAATTTGAAATTAAACATTTCACCAATTGAAATGCCTCAAAGTATCAATATCGAGATGCGAGAATCTTATGGTCTCCGAAAAAGAAAACAAATAAACGATGCATTTGATTCACAAATAGCAAGTAAAATGATGAAAGTCTACGATATAACGGATTTGCCCGCATTGAATGAAAATAATGAATGTAAAACAAATGATAAATGGCTTGAGAATATTAAAATTGCATTAGATAATTGTTCAAATTTTCTTGAGAAAGTGCGATTGTTAAGTATTATACCAAGTGATATTTCCAAAGATTATTTATTATCAGTTTTACCAAATGTAACTATTTATATGATTGATCAAGCACGATCATTGGTGAATAATAAAAAAATTTACAAGCAGTCTAAGAACTATTGTGGCCATTCTTTGGATAGTGAAATTGTAATGAAAGTAAAGGATTATTATCTGAACGATGATTTTAATTGTTCTCGTCAAAGTGCGAATAAAAACGACACAGTATCTATCAAAGAAAATGGTATAAAAACTAAAAAAGTCAAACGCTTTCTTACGCGAAGTATAAAAGAAATATATCAATTATTTAAAGACGAAAATCCTGAAATGAAAACAAAAATTGGTAAATCAACATTCTACGCTTTAAGACCGAAGTAGGTTATACCACATCCACCCACCGATTCGTGTCTTTGCGTTTACTGCGAGAATCTTAAACTTATGTTAGATGCTTTGAATAATTATAAAAAAGAGAATAAACAAGACATTGCAGATTTGGAATTAAAAATATGTTCTTCACTTTTTTGTTCAAAAGATGATATGAAATGTGTACTAAGAGAATGTAAAGAATGTCCCATTAGAGATTCTATTGATTTACAAGTAATTTCTTTGACAGAAGAAGATTTATATGAAGAAATAATTTATAGTGTTCGGGAAAAATCAAATTTACTGAATAAAACTAGCACAATTGAAAATTTCTTAATAGAGTTAAGAGAGCGCGCTCTCACTGTAAGAGCTCATAAATTGGTCAAAGAAATTCAACGTATAGCAATTAAAGAGATTAAACTTTTAGCGAAAAATAATGACTTCCAATTAGTTATTCATGTCGATTTTGCAGAAAATTGGACAGTTCTGCTTTAAAATGAAATTCAAAGCTATCATTGGAGTAAAAACCAAATATCAATATTTACGTCGGTATGCTATTTTGGAAATGATAAAACAGTCAGTTATGTCACCGTCTCTGACGATATTAAACATGATTCGTCTCATGCCCTAATGGCTATAAATTTAATTATCGATAACTTAAAACAAAAACATATTGCGCAAGATCTTGGTGAAATCATAACCATTTCCGATGGAGCTGCCAGTCATTTTAAAAATAGTTATCAATTCTATGAGCTTCAAAACTCAAAAGTAAACAGAAAATGGCTTTTTTCTGCAACAGGTCATGGTAAAGGCGCTTGTGACGGTATTGGTGGTTTAGTTAAACATTATGCTACCACGCATAATCTGTCCAAGAAGAGTGCAGATTTTATTAGAAACGCTGAAAATTTCGCCACTCACGTATCAAAATATACTCCGTCGATTAACATTCTTGTTATCCGCAAGGATGAGTTAGAAGTTTTTCGACTGACAAAAAAAATGGAATGGTTAGGAAATGCAAAAGAAATTAAAGGTATTCAAAAGATTCACTGTTGGAAAAGTGAACGAAACCAAATCTACACTGCCAAAACTTCGAGACATGAGTGGCAAGAAGTAGATTGAAAAGTTTTATTCAAATTCGGATTTTTTTATTCACGTTAGTTCTCAATTCATTAGTGTTCTTTCTCAATTGTATCGCATATTATTTGTTCATTGAAAATGACCAAATAATATATTTTAGTATTTAAAAAACTCACCTTTTCAAAATTCAAATTCAAAATTCCGAATTCAAAATTCAAATTCAAAATTCAAAATTCAAAGTAAATATATTTATTTAAAGATTCAGCATTTTTTTTTAAACTTTAAATCGTCATAACTTTGGTTCTAATTGATCAAAATATTCGATCCGGGGTTTATTTTAAAGATTATTGTTGATATTTTTGATATATTAATAAATAAAAGCATAAAAATAGTTGTAAGAACACGTAAAGTTGGAAAAATAGTACAATGCGCCATGGTATCAATGTTTTAAAATCGAAAATATAAAAAAAACGTTTAAAAATCTGTTAAAAAAAAATAAGGCAAAATCGCATATTCTCACCTACCCTTAAAGTTAGTATTTTTTATGTATAAAATCATATAAAAATTTAAAAAAAAAGAAAAATGTAGTTTTTGAGAAAATCGTGTTTAAAAAAAATCGCTTCTTTCGGTTTTTCGTAAATAACTCAGTGATATCAAATTGTATTACAAAAATCGAGATTGCATTTGAAACTAGAAAAAATTCCGCACACTTTCGTTAAAAGAACGCTCAAAAAGGTTAAAAATTGACGGAGCTATAGTCATTTAAAAGTAGAGGTTCATTTTCAATTTTTGAATTTTCGTTTTTACATCCAACACTAGAATTGCTGTAGTAAAAAAAAAAAAAATTTTTGAGCGTTCTACGAGGTAAATTTTATCTTTATATACATAATAGAAGGTATTTTTATTACTTAGATGAAAAAAAAAATTCGATCAGTGACGGCCTGCATGAATCTGAATGGAATCAGCCAGTTAATAGCTGGGAGCCTTCCTCCAGTAGTATGTGCTCGAAGATTATACATCATTAATATTATGACAAAGTATATAAAACAGAGTCGAGTCAAAAGTGATTTTATTAGACAAGGATGAGATTACTTACCTTATAATGAAAGAATTTTTAATAAGGAAAGCGATCGCTATATTGCACACATATGTCGTATTGCAAGGAGTTGGTGCTACAGCTTAAATTTGCGATATCTCAGGTTCTACTTACTTAAATTTGAAAAACTGGACAGATTCTTAAACTAGATCTAAATTCCCTATCATTCTATATCAAAAATATAGAAATATTCTGTTCGTTAACCTATATCATTTCGTTATGAACAAACAAGATTCTTAAAAATTGAAAATTTTTTCTGCTTCAAATCATTCTAGCATATTTATTAACACTTGAAATTAATATATAACAATTTATCATTAAAGCTGAGACTCTGACATTTTCCAAATACATGTTGAACTTCAAAAAATATTTATTAGTAGTCGAATTATAAGGTTTTTTACCAGGGCGTTCCGCGCTTCCGCTACGTCTCTATGTTTTTTTGCAATATATTTGCCATATCTCTGGTTCTAATTATCGAACTGACATGCAGCAAAAACGATTTTTTTTTTTTTTTTATTAAAGAACAAGTTTTCGCAGAGAAAATTACTGCATCTATTGTAGTTCATAAACTATAGTCATTTAAACAATTAATTTGTTTATAACAAATTACTCGACCACTTGCGCGAAAAGCAAGTTGCAAATTCGGATTCAGCGGCTCAAAATACGTATAAATCACCTGCCTGCTTGGTGGGACCTCTAACTTCATACTAAACCCTCTGGACGCCTAGACTATTAAGATAATTAGCTCGTACGAACCGTGTATTGGACTAATACTCATAAAGCACTTATGAAGCAGTGGAAAAAAATTATTTTAAAACATTGACCTTCTAGTAACTTACAAGGAGAGTATTTGACCTCCGGAAAACGGATTTGGCTGAAACTGTAGGATATAATTCTTTGATAAAAAAAATGAATCCGTGTTTTTCTTTTGTGCTAATAGGCCCTACAGACAAAGATATAGACATTTCTTTAAAAATATAGACAAACTAGCTCACCACAGCGGCCCTTTGGGCCACTTTGGCTGGCACCTCGGTCCTTTCAGAGCTTCGCTTAGCTCAGCTCTGGAATGCTCTCAGGCCTTGCATCGAGAGGGGATGCAAGGCATGCAAAAAGCTTCGCTTCTTGCATATAAGGCACGACCGAAAACGCTTGTGCTTCGCGCTCGCTATTTGATATTTAAAGAATATTGAAACAAATCATTTACAAACGCAAAAGCATTAAAAGTTAATCTTATTTCTTTTTTTCATTGTAATTTTTACCGCAACTTTCAACAGAGGGTTTGAATTTATTGTATTTATTTGAAAAAACAAATTCATGATTATTTAAATTCTTCTTGTGAATTAAGTTAATTGATTTCGAAGAAATTTATGCCATGTGAAAAAGACATATTTTCATTAATTTATACTTTTTAAAGTTTTGGATAGGATAATCTATCAAAAGTTACAAGAAAACAAATTATTTCATAGTTCAGTAGCTTAAAAGTAAAGTTTTGAATAAAGTTTTTATTTAATCTGAATCATTCTAACGGGGGATGATTTAAAACAATAATACAAATAAATGTAGGCAGTTTTAAAAAAATCGTTCGAGCGGCTTTAAAACAGTTATTCCTTTAAAGGTTGAAGAAATGATTTTTTGGTAATAACTTAAAAAAAACGAATTTTAAAAAAAAGTATATAATATTAAATTTATAGAAAAGAATAAGATACATCTTTTTAATACTATAAATTTTTTTTTTAAATAATATTTATCAAATTATCATTAAAAAGCCTTCAATTTCAACATTTTTCATAAACAATTTGAAAAATATTAACTTTAGAGAAAAATGTATGATATAAAAATGATTTATTTTATTATATTCTATAACTTTTATCTTATATACTTTTCTAAAGAAAATCGTATTTTTCAAGTTATTACCAAAAATCCATTTTTTTGACCATTTAAAAGGTGCCTATTTAAAAATGCTTCCAACGATTTTTTTCAAAATAGGAACGTTTACTTGTGTTATTATTTAAAATAATTCCCCGTTCGAATTATTCAGATCGGATAAAAACTGGTCGAGAAAATTCATAAACTTGATTTCTCACACACATACATCCATACATACATTATAAGGAAGCCTCGTAATAGTCTTATTTTGCTATTAAAATAAGTTTTTTATCATAAAATAACATATTTTGAAGGGTTACATTTTTCGCGATGTCGAAAATATAAGGCACTTCCATATAGCGGTCGTGCCTAAAAAAACGATTATAAGTACTTGAATAGTTAAACAACTAAAACTTTTACAGAAAAATGTATGAAAAATAGAAGAAAGTACAAATTAAAAGCTTTAATTTAAGCCTCATTGCATCAAAAAAGCTTATGTGGTTCAAAAGTTATATTTTTATAAATATTTTAATAATAAATTTTAAATAAATATTTTTAGCATGTAACATACGATCAAATTTTTACCCTATTTCAATGGCATATTTTAATGTCCTGTAACTTTTGAACCGCATGAGATTTTTTAATGCAATAAAGCTTAAATTAAAGTTTTTAACCTGTACTTTTTTTTATTTTTTATACAATTTTCTGTAAAAGTTTTAATTGTTTGGTTATACAAGTTCTTATAAAAAACTTCTTTTCACTACATTTTCGAAGAAATGTCTATATCTCCGTCTGTAAGACCTATTAGCACAAAAGAAAAAACACGGGTCCATTTTTTTTCATCAAAAAATCATATCCTGCAATTTCAGCCAAATCCATTTCCCGGAGGTCAAATACTCTCCTTATTACCCTAGTGGAAATCGGTTTTGCTAATTACTGTTAATAATTAAAAATAATTGCTAATAACTACAAATAACTGCTAAAAGCTGCTAATAACTGTTATAAATAGTTTAGTTTGAGACAAAAGTAGCGGTTATTTGCAGTTAATAGCAGTTATCATCAGTTATTAGTATTCATAAGCAGTTATTTGCTATTTCATCAGTGGCGGCACTGCCGTAATGGAGGGTATGGAGTTACTCCATACCTAGGATTTGTTATGGTATGGAATTCCATACATACAATTCATTTTAAGACAATAAACCAAATAGAGAAATTTTTAATTTGTAAACTTTAAATTCAATAGTTGAAAGACGAAGATAGAGAGAGAGAGAGACATAGACATAGACATAGACAAACTTTATTTGGCCTTGGGGTAAACACCCTGTCTGGCACAATAAGAAAATACAACGACGAATAACAATAATAATAATATTTCAAATTAATATTTCAAATCAATTTACAATGAAGCAAAAAATAATAGTAAGTATAGTGTAGATTAACAAGTGAGTATAGCATGCTCGTAAAGTTTTTAAAGTTTTTAAATTCAAGTGTTTAAAGGTAACTAACATAAGTTATAATTCTAGTCAAAATTAAAATTAAGTAATTTAAGTAATTTTAAACAGAAGTATATTAGGACAAAAATGCGTATATTTAGTAAATCACAAGACGCTATGCCATTAATAGTGACCAGCTGATAAGATCAGCCAGCACCCATCTCATGCTGCCACGATTCACACTCAGTCAATAGAAGTCTTTCATACAAATAACGTTTGAAAGTGAGAAAATCTTCAGAAGTAAAAGACTCCAATGAAGAGAGTTCTTTGTTGAAGTAGTCAGCCGCAGAATAGACAAAAGAATGCTGCATAGCAGCCGTGCGAACGTTAGGACAAATAAATAGTCTCGGTGGTAACCTAGCAGAAGAACGCACAGACGCATTAATGTGTTGCCTTACGAACCTAGTGGCTAAGTATGATGGGTTACCATGAGCAAGCACGTTGAATGCCAAGGAGATTTTCAAGTATAGGCGTCTATTTTGAACCGAAAGTCAACGATATTGAAGGCGGAAAGGCGTCACTCTGTTACGGCTGCCATGTGGCCATGAACAAAACGAATGCAAGCATTAAAGGCTCTATGCAGACGCAAGTTTAGTGTTTATGGAATATCATCATAAGTAACTGCTGCATAATCAAAATGCGGAAAAATAAGGGAATCGACGAGCTGTTTCCTAGTATCCTGAGACAAAGCATGTTTATAAAATTTCAGCGACCGTAAAGTAGCATGTACCTTACGAATCGTCGCAGAGACTTGCTTATTCCAGTCAAGAGTGGAAGATATCCATATACCAAGATCTTTCACTACCGAAGAATAGGAAACAATGGTATCACCAACCAGAATATCAGGAGCAGGATTATCCTTCAATCGAGAGATATACTGTTCACTACCAATGATTATGGCTTGTGCTTTTCCCGCATTCAGCAACAAACCATTATCATTTGCCCACTTTACCACAGAAGCAATCTCATGATTAATAAGATTTACCTCATCTACCAGATTTACCGGTGGAAAGGACTTATAAATTTGAAGGTCATCTGCAAAGAGTATATGTTTAGATGAAGACAACACATCAGAGATGTTATTTATATAAACCAAGAACAATAGTGGACCCAGAACACTACCCGACCTAGAGGAACACCAGCCGACACAGACAACCATTCAGAAGTATTATTCAAGTTATCCATCACAGAATAAGATCTATTGGATAAGTAGGAGGCAAACCATTTAATGAAAGTATCAGAGCAGTTCATAGAACGTAGCTTGACAAGCAGATCAACATGAGGAACTCTATCAAACGCCTTAGAGAAGTCAAAGAGAAGTAGCAAAGTAACTATACGGCGATCGATAGCAATCCTACAATCATCCAACAAGTGTAATAGGGCTGTTTGAGTACTATGACCCTTTCTAAACCCAGTTTGATAAGTATCAAGCAAAAGATTTGACTCCAGATGAGCTGAAAACTGGGTGTATACCACCCTTTCCAAAACTTTAGAGATCTCACATAGTTTGGCAATAGGACGAGTCTGAGTTGGGCTGTCGATCTTAATCTGCTTAGACAATGGTAATAGGAACGCTCTTTTCCAAGCTGTCGGGAAATACCCATGAACAAGAGAGTCATTTATAATAGAGGTTAAACCATCAGCTATGGAATTGTCCACAAGCTTAAGCATTGCAGCAGAAATAGAATCAGGACTAACAGCTTTAGAGCCAGCCGAACGCAGAATATTTACTACAATATTTGAGCTAGTTGAAGTAAAATCAAAGACTGGAATATTTGATCTAAGAGGCGTGGAGAGAACACGGTCAATGTCAGCATTAGTCAGAGCAGGGCTAATAGATGAAACCGATGTGTAATGCTTTAAGAGCGTCGATGAAGAAAAATATTTAAGAGGAGACGGCAGAGTATTTGAAGCAAGTCCTAACTTGCGAAGTTCAGACCATTTATTTTTGGCCGAAGGAGCAGATAAAAGCTTGTTAGCTTAATCATCTTTTGATTTAGAGAGAGAGAGTTAGAGACTTCATTTCGTAGCTGTTTAAAACGAGCATGGTCATCTGCCGAACCGGTTCTCCGAGCCAAGCGATAGTAGTTATCACGACGTTTCATAAGTAAGCGTAAATCATGAGAAACCCATGGTTTCCGCTTAGGTAAAATTTTAACAACTCTAACAGGAGCAAATTTATCGAAGACTTTAACAAAACTAGAGGTAAAACCTAGTAACCTTAGCATCAATAAAGTGGCCACTCGATTTAGCCAGTTCAGAAAGAGGTTGATGTAAAGTAATTAAACTTGAGTAAGTAGAGTATAATGGAGTTGACAGTACATAAGGAGAAAAAGTAGATAATGGACTCGCAGGAAAATATGAAGATAGACATTGAGAAAGTTCAAGTTTAAGAGCAGTAGTATTACAATTACTAAAGTTTCTAGTTAAGAAAGATTTAACATCCCTTTCGGGTTTAGAAAACTTGAATTTAATTTCAATTAAATCATGACCAGCAATAAATGGAGCATTTGACTTTTCATATGCTAGTAAAGCTGACCTATCGTTTATGGCAAATAAATCTAGCCAAGTGTGAGAATCATGATCCAAGGTGAAAACGTGGTGAGTGGCCTCAGAGGGTACCAGAAACAGGACCGAAGAGCATCGGACGAGTATGAAGACTTATTTAAATTAATGTTGAAATCACCAGTTATTATAATATTTTTGTAGTTATACGTATGCTCAGATAGGATATTAAAGAGACTATTGAGCGAAGAAGCCTTAGGTCTTACATAAACTATACAGAAAAGTAAAGAGTTTGCACCAACACTTATATCTAATATGAAAAATTCCGGGGTAATATTAAAAGAAGGATCAGAATAATGTAGAATTTTGGTTTTAAAGGTATCACGGACATAAGCACCAACACCACCACCCGATTTGCCTTGTCTATCCAACCGGAAAAACTCATAACCATCTATATTTATGATGGTAGTGGAATCTAGATCCGAAAGAAAAGTCTCTGTGACTCCAAAAATATCATAAGCCTTAGACCTACACTGGAATTCATTTTCGTTAAAATGAGCTTTTAGGCGGTTAACATTTACGTGGGCAACGTTCAAATGATCAATTAAAGGATTTGGAGAAAAAACATTTCTTAAGTGACTAGGGAACAATACATCGGACGAAACAACTTGTGAGTCTTTCAAAACTCATTTTTGATTATGAGGTAAAGAAGCTAAATCAGCTTCAGAAGCGATGAGAATAGGAACAGAGTCCTTCGTGCGTCTCATATATATCTTAAGATCAGTGACAAAAGGCCACTCATAGTTAAGATCCTTCTTAGCCGCCTTAGCCTTTTTCAACAATGAATATACCTCTTTAGGCTATAACGCCCGCAGAAAGACTTTAGAGTTGCCGCCACAACCAAAAATGCGCTTACATGGAAAATCATGCAGTCTAGAAGCCGATCCAACCACACGATCACGGACGTGACTGGATGAACACTGGAGAGAGAGAGAGAGAGAGAGAGAGAGAGAGAGAGAGAGAGAGAGAGAGAGAGAGAGAGAGAGAGAGAGAGAGAGGGGGAGAGATATAGGAGAGAGGGAGAGAGACAATAAAGAATGTGAATGAGAGTTGTTTACAGAAATAAAAACTTTTTCTCAAACCAAAAGATTCTCAGTATAATATATATTAAAACAAAAATAAAAATGCTTGCGTTACTACCTCGTTGAAAAAATCCAATTGGATTTCCAATTGGAATTCCAATCAATTCCAATTGGAAATTCTAATTGGAAATTCATAATGGAATTCCAATGAGAATTTTAGAAATCCAACGTAAATTTATGGACATTTTTAAGCGGTGAAATATTTTTTAAAATAAAATTTTATTTATGTTTTTATTGCGATTTATAAAAATATCTCTGTTCATTGAGTAAAATAGAACGTGAGAAAGCAGGCCGAACGATCGTCCTTTTAGATCAAATGAAACTACCAGCTTATAAGTTCTAACTCTTCTATTTTTTTGGTGCGCATTTGCTTGCCATAAGAGAGTCAATAGATAGAAAGCGTGGTAGCCACCTGATGATCAATTATTAGTACTATTATATAAATGTGTATATTTATATTCGATGATTAGCCGCCAGGGGGCTACAACGCTATCTATCTATTGACTTTCTTATGGCAAGCAAATGCGCACAAAAAAATTAAAGAGTTTAGAACTTATAAGCTGGTAGTTTCATTTGGTTCTAAAACGATGATCATTCGACCTACTTTCTCACGTTCTATTTTACTCAATAAACAGAGATATTTTTATAAGTAACAATGAAAAAATAAATGAAATTTTATATAAAAAAATATTTTAATCGCTTAAAAATGTCCATAAATTTACGTTGGATTTCTAAAATTCTCATTGGAATTCCATTATGAATTTCCAATTGGAATTGATTGGAATTTTTTCAACGGGGTATCTTTATATAGTTAAAGTTTTTGACTATAAAATTTATTTAATATTTATTAGGTATAAGTTCAAAATATAATTTTCTGATTAAAAAGGAAAACAAAAATTTTTATAATCTGTAATATTCACCAATGAAATAATACAATATATGTATTATATAACTAAGACAAAATACAATATACGAAATATGTGTATTTTGTGAATAATGAATATTAATAGAAATTTCTTAATTTGAATGCTAATATTAGTTATTTAGAGCCAATCTGTTGCCCAAAAATATTTTTTGATAATATCTAAATATAAACATGAATCTAATAATTAATTAAATATGTAATTATCACAACCAAATGTTCTAATTGCGAATTTAAAGTGAAACACGAAATTATATAATACGTATTATATTTCAATGAAATAATATAATATGCAATATAGGCTTGGAAAATAATACAATATACGTAATATGTGAATTTTGAAAATAATCAATATTAATGGAAAATTCGTATTTTAAATCATAATAATTAATTTTTGGGTCTCACCTCTCGCCCAAAAACCTTCAGTGATTTGTCAAATATTTTCTGAATCAAAAGGAAAATATAATAATTCATATAACATAATATTTCTCGATAAAATAATAGGATATATTTATTATATGCCAAGGACAAAATATAATATACGTAATATGTGCATTTTGTTAATATTCAATCTTAATAGAAATTTCGTATTTTAAATGCTAATATTAATTATTTCAAGCAAATTTGTTGCCTAAAAATATTTTTTAATAATATATAATTATAAACATGACTCTGATAATTAATTAAATACGTAATTGTAACAACCAAATGTTCTAATTGTAAATTTAAAGAAATTTAAGATATTATATAATACGTATTATCTTCCTATGAATCAATACAATATATGCAATATATGCTTGGAAAAAATACAATATACGTAATATGTGCATTTTGAAAATAACCAATACTAATGGAAAATTAGTGTTTGAATCATAATATTTAATATTTGAGTCACACCACTCGCCCTTTAAACCTTCTTTTTTTAAATATTTGAAAATTGAAAAGAATTATAATAAACGGGAAAAATGAATTTCCATAATTTTAATTTTATAAAAATGTATTTAATAAATAATATTGAACGAAAATAATTAATTTCTTAATAAAATATTATTATTTTGAAAAATATTTCAAGAAATTCAAATACTATATACTTTATCAGTACATAACTACATCGATCCAAATGAAATTAAGCGTTCAGTGTTACCAATATAAAATCTCACAGACTAATGTTAAAGTTTTTCCTTATATCAGCTATAATATCTTCAGCGCATTCTAATAGGTTACAATTTCCACTTACTTACGTGACATCCAATCAGAAGTAACCTTACTCATTATTGTTATTAGTTCTGTCATGGTGTATCAAACTTGCACTGAAAGACTTAGAGAGTTGTATTCACTCCCTATCGGCGTAAATCCAACTCTCAGTAGGGGAGTAGAGGGGTAGGAGTTACATTAACGCTGCCTTGGAGAGTAGAAGATACTCCCCAACTTTTAAAGTATGATTTACTTGCGATTCGCGATGTAAACACAAGTATTTTAGTTTAGGAAATTATGCAAAATGTAAGTTTACGAGCGGAATTTGTATTTAATGTATTTACAAAACTATATTGAGAAATAATTGTAAAAAGTAACCTACAAACAAGCAATATATTAATTGTTTATGGGTTGTTATTCCTAATATAAGCCCCTGAAATTAAAGGTTAGGATTTTTTAATCACGCAAAATTTTACGTAGTATAGTTTAATTAATAGTCTTAAATAAAGATTTTACTTGTAGTGTTACGTCATGTAAACTTTTCTAAGCTAAAATAATTGAGCTCACATCGTTGATTTCAAGTAAATCATACTTTAAAAGTTGGGGAGTATCTTCTACTCTCCAAGGCAGCGTTAATGTAACTCCTACCCCTCTACTCCTCTACTGAGAGTTGGATTTACGCCGATAGGGAGTGAATACAACTCTTTAAGTCTTTCAGTGTGAAGGAAATTTTGATATGTAAAAATTAAAAACACGTTTTTAGCCTTGCTTATTTCGCAAAGATTAATATCCTTGAGCTAATACATTTATTATTTGAATTAATCAGATTGTAAATATAAAATAAATTAAATATGAAAAAATTTTTAATAACAATAAATCCGTTTGAAATTAATAGACACAGAGAATCGCGAGCGGTAGATAATTCAACAATAAATATTCCTGAAAATAATGTAAACAGAGAAATAAATGAATATAGTGATCGTAAGTATTAAGAATTTATTTAAAAAATTTTTAAAAAGATTTGTATGATGAGAGGTTATTAAGCCATTTCATGAATTTTTTTATAAACGTAAATATACACGAATTGGTTAACATTTTTTTTTTATAATATGCCTACGAGGTTATCAAAATATTTTAAATACTCATTGTAGACATTCGCAAAATTTAATATTTCGAAGCATTATTTTTTTTTTTAAATATCGATATGATGTACAAGATTATTATAAATTATAAACCTAATCAATTGAATTTTTGTTTATCTGTATAGACATGAATAATTTGCACATATAATTAAAATTCCATACAAATCATTGTTTTTTTTAAATTAATTTCAGAACAAAACAAATCAGTGCCTGAATCATTTAAAAAATGGAAAAATACCTATAAATGGCTAAAACTGAATGAATCAAATAAAGCCATCTGCATGATTTGTACAGAGGCTGTTAATAAAGATTTATTAATTGTCAACAATAAAAACATAAGCATTTCAAGAAAAGCTTATGTAGAGGAAGGATTTTCTTCTTGGAAAAATGCTACTAGTGCATTTAAAACACACGAAAAAAGTGAATTACATATACATGCTATTCAAGTAGTCTTAGGCGCTAATGAAAAACATAATATATTAGATCATTTGAGTATAGCAAAGAAAAGAGAAATGGTAGAATCAAGAATAGCATTATCAAAAAAATTTTCACAACCATACTTGTATTAGCGAGAGCGCGGTGGCGTAATGGATAGAGCTCTTGCCTTCAACGCAGAAGGCATGGGTTCGAATCCTGGCCAGGTACCTCTAACTTTTTTTTCGAAAGAAAATTAGTGTATGTGCCATTTATATTCGCGACTCTTTAAAAAATCCGACCTCATTGGGTATCGGTTGATTGTTGGTTACAAAAGTGGCTGACCATCCATCGGTAGTTAAAGTTTTCGGTATGGCGGGTCTGACAGTCCTAGCCTGATGTAATGTGTTAAGGGCATGTAAAATGGACACTACACCTGTACTCATAAATATTCACTATCTTTACATTTTATTGCAAAATTTTCAATAAAAAAATGCATTAGCTTGTAGTATGTACCATGAAGATTATTCTGTTAAATTTTTAAATAGATTCAGTCATTAGTTATTGAGAATTTTGGGTTCCAAAATTATTTATTAAAATTTTTCAATTTTGTACAGGAATCCAAATATCTTAAAAGCTAATGAATGAATTTATTTGAAAATTTATCTAGATAATCATTATGGCACATACTACAAGCTAATGCATTTCTTTTCTGGAAATTTGGCAATAAAATGAAAAGGAAGCTAATATCTATAAGTACAGGTGTAGTGTCCGTTTTACATCTCCTTAAACAGATACCGGGCGGGGGACTCCCTCGACTCCACCATATAAAAAAGGTTAATCATATAGAGGACAATATACAAAAATACTTGTATTAACAAAACAAGGTCTTGCTTTAAAAGGGCATGACGAGATTCGTTCAAATTTATTTCAGATTTTAAATTTGAGAGCAGAAGACGTACCCGAATTAAAAACTTGGATACTACGAAAAGGAAATAAATGGCTTCACCATTCTATTACAGATGAGATAATTAGCCTTATTTCAGATAATCTTTTAAATATAATTGTAAACAAAATAAAAACAAATAAATACTGTTCCATTATGATAGATGAGACATCGGATATTTCACGACTTGAACAAGTTTCAATTTGTATTAGGACAGTTAATGATGATTTAATAGTCAATGAATTTTTTATGAAATTTTGCAATACAGGAAGCACAAAATCTGAGGCACTTATGTCAATCATTACTGAATATTTAGCTAAAATATCATTAGATATACATGACATGAGAGGTCAATGCTATGATGGAGCCAGCAACGTAGCTGGTAAAATTACAGGTCTTCAGACTAGAATTCGCGAGCTCGAACTACGCGCTATTTTTGTACATTGCTCAGCTCACTCTCTAAATTTGGTAGTGCAGGACGCTCTTGAAGATATTACGTTTGTTAGAAATTTTATAGGCATAACTAAAGAAGTTATCAACTTTTTACGTGATTCTCCAAAACGTTTATATGATTATAAAATTATCCAAGAATTCCAATCAGAAGATCGCAAAATTATGTTATCTCCATATTGTCCCACAAGGTAAGTTAAAAAAAAAGAAAATTTTTTTTTACAGTGTACAATCGAATAAATAAATTAAGCTTAATAAAAATTTTAATATGCGATATTATATTACTATATTAATTTATTTTAATTATTAATGATACTAATAAATTTATCTATTAAATTTACATACTAAAACATAACTATGTCAATATATTTTGCAGATGGGTGATGAGAATAAAGTCATTGAAATCAATGTTTGTGAACAATAACACAGGCCCACAAAATGAAAAAAAATGTCTGAACTTTTGACCGGACATGCATATTCCCATGTATTTTTCGACGCTGAATCCGAATCTGTAATAAAAATATAGGGTTTTCCTACCTTTTCTCAGAGTTTTATTGAAAAAACCTCATTTTTTACGGTTTTTTTTGCGGTTTTTCGAGTCTAGAAAAAACAAATCATGAGATACGGTTAATTGGACTTCAAAATCGAATTCTACGGGGAAAAATACACGGGAAACCATACCTTCAAATTTTTTTAACGCGATTCTAGTCCTCTGTATGGGGCTGAAAAGATGAGGAAATCGGTAAAAGTCGAAATTTTGCCTAAAATGGATTTAAACAATATTAAAATTTAATCATGCGTCTTTTGAAGAGTCGATAAACATTGGAAATACTATCCTGGGGGTTTTTCAGATTGCTGATCATGAATTTGAAGTCAGATTGTGTAAAAACTACTTCTAGAGGGCGGTGACAAGAACTGTATATGGTAAATTTATCGATTTTTTAAAAATTTTACGTCTGAAATACTAATTTTAGAGTCTTTCACAGCATTGACTGTAAATTCAAGATATTAACTTAGCCTATTGTGTACGTTAAACTTAACATTTTGTCTATGTTTGTCTCTCTCTCTCTCTCTCTCTCTCTCTCTTGCCGTAAGTAGCGCCATACGTATTTTTTTTCGCTCCTCTTGAAACTTATTTAAACAGCATTTTTTCACTTTGCGGAGTGGAATTTTTTGCAGGGAATCGTCCTACTTGGAGTCCGAGAGTGTTGGCCTCATTCATTTGCATTTTTGCAATTGCATATTGGACTCTGGACGGTTTCTTACTGTGAAAGTGCAGTCTCTCAACATCAACCTGCTTTTATCTCTGACACTGCTGTGGACTCTGCTGCTGCCTGAGAAAGTTGCTGTGGGCCTGCTTGTGTTGTTGAGTGTTGTTTTAAGTGCATTATATTGTGCACAATTGCATTGCAATTAGTTTTATTTTTAATTGTAACATAACCTCATTCTTTTTTGGCGCAATTACATACTGCAAGAGGGATCATATTTTTTTAACGCTGATGGCGCCATCTCTTGGATAACGTATACACTAACTTCACTGCTCTTTTGATAGAATCTAGTGGTAACAACGTGGAATTTGCTGCATGTTTGATTTAATTGCTGTATATTACAATAGTGCAGTATATTGTATGCAGTTGTACTGCAACTGGTTTTAAGTATTGTCTACAACATAACCTCAATCTTTTTGGTGCAATCATCTACCACAAGAGGATTCTTATTTGCTTAGTGCTGGTGGCTCCATCCCTTGGATGACCTGTATATTGGCATTTTTGCCCGTCTATGTGATACCTGATGGTAATTTCTCCAGTTAAGGCGCTTTTCCACTATTATCTTGTGCTCTCTCTAATCACAGTCAAACGAATCTTACTCTGTACAAATTAAGCGGCTTTTCCACTTACAATAACTGAAACTTGGAAGCAACTCAGAGTGCATTTGTTAAGCTGCTTTTCCACTTCCAATAACTGAAACTTAGAAACAACTCAGAGTGCATTTATTAAGCTGCTTTTCCACTTACAGCAACTGAAACTTAGAAGCAACTCAGAGTGCATTTATTAAGCTGCTTATCTACTTTTAAATATACAACTGGCACCAAATTTAAAATTAAAATTTAAGATTCATTTGATTAAGCTATTTCTATCTTGGAGGTCACTATGTCTAATCAGTGTGGTCTCTGTTTTAAAAACTTTAGTGCTGCATCTAAGCCTCAGCTTTGTGGTCGCTGTGGCAAGACCTATCACAGCTCTTGTACCAAATTGCTCTTAGTCAGAGATAATAATGACCAACAAGTAAAGGTATGTAACTTTTGCATAGCAGCTGCAAATCCTGATTGCAGTCGATCACGTTCTAGTTCTGTGGGTTCTATGAGTGATGTCTCAGCTTCTCTGTCTCTGCCGCGTACTCCAACTCCGACACTACCAGCGCTACAAACAAATGAACTTTTGTCTTCTATATTGAAGAAGATGGAGAAATTAGATAAGCTGGATGATATGGATACCAAGATCAATAATATCGGCACTCAACTATTGACACTGGATGGGAGATTTACAGGTTTGGAGACGCGAGTGAATGGTATTGCTGTGGCATGTGATGAACGTTGTGGAGCGGCTGAGGCAAGGCTTGACAAGGTTTGTCAGGATTATCGGGAGCTTAAGGCGAAGCTGGAGGAATCTCTCTCTGTTGTGCCTGATCGGGCATTATCTGACCCTATGGCTGCTAAACTACAGGAATTGGACAAGCTCAATAAATCTTTACGGCAACAGTGTGATGTTTTGGCGGCTGGCCAGCAGCGTCTTGAGCGTGCATCAGACTTGGTGTTTGGAGGCCTGGTTCCTAATGAATTTAACGATCTGAAGAACGGTGTCTTTGCTGTATTGGCTTCTCTTAATTCTGGTTTTGCTCTCAGTGACATTGTTTCGGTTCGACCTTTTTCGGTCGCGACCTGCTACAGCTCGTAGTACTGATGATAGTACTGCTCCTTCTGCAACAACATCTCAAGTTGGTCCTCCGCTGCTTACGACGCCATTGCTCGTCACTATGAAGAGTGCCTCGTTAGCGCGATCTGTCATCGGAGCAAAGATCAGGATGGGTAGCCTTCATACCTCAAAGATCAGGAGTTACCTTTTGCAGGGAACTTTATCAGTGGAAACACTTACTCCTTCCTTGATCAACATCAATGAATATCTGCCACACTCATTGCACCAACTGAAGTTGAGAGTGCTCAGGAAGGCCAAAGATAAGAGGTACAACTTCCTTACATTTGTGCGTGATGGTAAGATCTTCGTCAGAAGGAAGAAGGAGGATGCAGCCATTCGTGTTGCATCGGATGACGACTTGGATGCTTTTTTAGCAAAGCTCTCATTGATATCAGCCAACGACGATGTAACCACTTAACATCTGACACTGGGGTAAGCTCATTCTCTCTTCCTTCTCACTCTAACACACTTCTTCCTTCTAACAATGCTATTTCATCGGTCATTCATGATCATTTCACTACTAAGGATGGTCTCAGAGTTTGTCATTTCAATGCCAACTCTATTAGAGCGCACATTGAGATGATTAGACTCTTTTTGGCTTCTCGCCCTTATTTCCACGTAATAGCTGTTACTGAGACCAAACTGGGCCAGATAGTTTGTGATTCTTTGATTGCTCTTGATGGGTATGTTCTTTATAGACAGGATCGTAACACCAGGGGAGGTGGTGTTGCTTTATTTGTACACTGCTCTCTTACTTCTGTGCGTCTCTGTTCATCCTCTGGAAGCTGGAGTGGTAAGCCTGATTTACCTGAGTATCTCTTCTGTGAGGTCAACTCATCTGACTTGGCTTCACCCATTTTCGTTGGTGTTGTTTATAGACCACCTCACGCTCCATTTTTGGCCAACACGGACTTTATTCCTGATTTGACCACTCATATGCACAATTATAGTACTAAGGTAGTTTTAGGAGATTTCAACACTAATTTGTGTTCTGAATCTGATGATTCTGTGTTCCTGAAGAGCCTTATTAAGGAAAATGCACTTTTTTCAGTGCCTTATGGACCTACGCATCATACTTATTCCTCTGATACGTGGCTCGACTTGTGCCTTGTCGATGCCAATGACTTACTGCTTGATTATTGGAAGACTGATGTACCATTTATTGACGGACATGATTTTATTGCTGCGACTGTGAAGTCGTCTCTCTCTAGGCCTACACTTAATGATTTTACTTATCATGATTATAAAGCGGATGATGAGGCTGCTATTCTTGATTATTTTCGATCGCTGAATTGTGCTGTGTGTAGCGGTGACTCTTCTCTTTTGGCTCGCCTTGAATGTCTTTACACTCATCTTAATGAAGCTATCTCACGGTTTGTGCCTGTTAGGCGTGTTCGACAGAGCAAGAGTCATCGTCCGTGGTTTACCTCTGAGCATCACCGCTTAATCTCTGAGAGAGATAGGCATTACAGACGCTTCAAACGTACTAGGCTGCGTGCTGATCTTATATGTTATAGAGATGCTCGAGATCGGGCCCATTCATGCATCGAATCAGCTAAATTACTGTATTACCACGACAGACTATCTAAGATTACTGACGCAAGACAGATCTGGAAAGAACTCAAGAACCTGGGCGTATGTTCCAGCAGTAGTGACTCTCGACATTCTTTTTCAATTAATGATTTGAATCGGTATTTTGGTGGTGTTGCGTTTGATCCTCTGGTCCCCTCCATTTCTGATTACATGAATACACTTGCTCTAGATGAACCACTTAAACCCATGTTTAAGTTTAATCCAGTTACTTTGGAGGAGGTATGGATGGCTGTTTGTCATTCAACTTCACAGGCCAGAGGGTTTGATGCTGTTCCTCAATCTTTTGTCCGTGCGGCATTTCCGGTCATTGGGCCTTTGTTATGTCGTATTTATAACGACTCATTGCGTGAATCCTTATTTCCTTCATGCTGGAAGATCTCACTGGTCACTACAATAAACAAAATCTCCTCTCCTCAAGCTTTTGGTGACATTAGGCCAATTTCTTTATTATCTTTTATGTCCAAGGTTCTTGAACGTCTAGTCCATGATCAACTCTACAATTACCTGACTATACGACAGCTACTGGACCCTTATCAGACTGGATTTCGAACTGGACATAGTACTCAGACCGCACTACTGAAACTAACTGAGGACATTAGACGCAATATGGACAGACGCTATGTGACGTTGCTGTTGCTATTTGATTTCAGCAAGGCATTTGATACGGTATGCCATGTCTCTCTGCTCAGAAAAATGTCTTCTCTTGACATCTCGCATTCAGTTGTGCGTTGGTTTGCGTCTTATCTCTCTGAGAGACAGCAGGCTGTTATTGATGCAGATGGTAATGCATCTGACTATGTAACATTAAATACTGGTGTTCCCCAGGGCTCTGTCCTTGGTCCACTGTTGTTTTCTATATACATCAATGATGTGGCTGCTGACTTCCATGCCGATGTGCAGCATCTTATCTATGCTGATGATCTTCAGGTGTACATTCACTTCCCAATTGCTAAGTTGGCTTCTGTTACTGCTCTCGTGAGTGATCAAGCTGTCAGTATTGTTAACTGGGCGACAAAAAATCATCTGAAATTAAATGTGAGCAAAACAAAGGCTATTATTATTGGATCTTATTTCTATGTCAATATGCTGCCCTCATTACACATCACTGGTGTTCCAATAAACGGTGATCTTATTAAGTTTGAATCTTCTGTTCGTAGTCTTGGTGTATGGCTTGATAGTAAGTTGAACTGGAAGGACCAAATTGCGCATGTGTGTAACAGGAGTCACTCATTGCTCTATAGATTAAATTTCTTTCGAAAAAGTACCACCATTGCACTACGTAAGCATCTTATCCGTTCTTTGCTGTTTCCTTTACTTGATTACTGTTGTTTGGTCTATATTGACCTTTCTGCTGAACTCGATCTGAGGCTTCAAAGGGTTGTAAACTCTGGTATTCGTTACATCTATGGTGTAAGTAGGCGCGAGCACATCTCTGTTTATAGGTCCTCTCTAGGCTGGTTATCCACTTTGGGTAGAAGAAACTACTTCGCTACTACCTTCTTATACAAAATGTTTTTGTCATGCTCACCTTCATATCTTTATTCTAGATATTTGTGGAGCCGGCCTGTGAGGACACTGAGGGGTGATGTGAGACCGTTAACCATTCCTTTTTCATCTACCGAGTATCACCAAAGATCGTTCCTGGTTGTGTCATCGCAACTATGGAACGGTCTACCATCATCTTTAAGAGATTCTTCATCGTTGGCATTATTCAAGGCATCAACATATTCGCACTACCTTTCCCTTGAGAATGAGCCTCTGCTCCGAGCTAGGCTTTAATTATTTTAATTACTGTATCATTATTTTAATTATATTTTTACTTAGTATCTCATTTTATATATATATATATACTTACGAATTTGTATTATTTTTGTTGTACAACATAATGTACAGTTAATAAATTTAAATATCTATCTATCTATCTCTCTTCCGATGTTTTTTTTTAAATTGGCTTACGCTTACGTACACGTTTCTCTTCGAATGACCGATGTAGTGGATTTCTGACACGTTTTTGTCCTTTTTTCGCAGCTGTTTCTCTTTTTATCATCCAGCAGTAATCTGCTAACATGTTGATACCCCAGTTTCCTTGAAATCTACGTTCAAACTCCTTTAAATCTTGGTGAAATCGTTCACCATGCTCTTCACTAAAGTCTCCGTTATTTTCAGGAAACTGATCAACGTGTGAATCAAGAAAATGAAGTTTTAAGTTCATTAGACAACCCAATTTTTCAAAATTACGTACCATTCTTTTCACAATAGCTTTATAATTCGTGTCTTTGGCATTACCCAAAAATTTCGTCGATACCTCTTTAAAACTTAACCATGCTGCCTTTTCAACATCAGTCATGCTTTGTTCAAAGTTTTCGTCTCTAAATAAAGTTCGGATTTCAGGACCATCAAAAATACCTTCATTTAATTTAGCATCAGATTTATGGGGAAATACTTTAACTAATTGCTTTATCAATCCAAGCTTTATATGCAGAGGCGGTATCAAAATTTTCGAAGGATTAACGAGTGGATCTTTTATAACATTCTGTTTTCCAGGTTCAAACGATTATCTTGATGGCCAAATTTTCTTTTTATAGTGTTTTTCTCTATCTCTGCTATCAAACATGCATAAATAACATGGGTACTTCGTAAATCCAGATTGTTGTCCAAGTATCATAGATAAAATCTTTAAATCGCCACATATTTGCCATTTATGTTCTCTATATTTTATTTTCGTTAAAAGTAGTTCAAGATTGGAATACTCTTCTTTAAGTACTGTTGAATGTGCTAATGGTATAGGAGCATATTTATTTGTGATATTGAGGAGTACTGCTTTAAGGCTGCGCTTTGATGAATCAATGAATAGTCGCCAATTTTCAGGTTTGTATATGTTGGGTTTCAATTCATCAATAAGACCTTTCACGTCCGTGCAATAAACCATATTAGAATCATTCTTGAAATAATTTCTAAAGCGCTCTTCTCGATTACGATATGCACATACTTTAGTACCCTTTGTCAACATATTTCGTCTCTTAAACTCTGAAGCCATAAACTCTGATTGTTCCTTAGATAAACCACTCTTTCTAAATAAATCGTTCAGACTTTTTTGATCAAACTTTTCAACAGTTCGTTCTTCACCCTTAGGAATATACTCTTCATCACTATCCAGAGAATGTTCTTCAGGTGAACTTAGATCTTCTTCATTTGATGAGCTAATAATTTTTTCTGTTAAATGATCTTTTTCTATTGCTTTTAAATGCCGTAATTATTAGTATATATTTTTAATTTTAAAAATTATGATTAAAATAAAAATTGTTTTTCAAATTTGTAGTTTTATCTCTCCACCCCCCCCTCTCAACCCTTAAACAACTCTTATTCCCATTCGACTCACGCCAACTCAATACCTAGGAAATTTTTGTAGGTTGAAAAACTACTTTAAAATGACTCTTATAACTAGTTAAGGTGGTCCCGTCGTCAGGTATAGTTTGTTGTTCGTAAAAATAAAAAAAACGTATAATTTTTTGAAACCTTCACCAAAAAAAGTTTTTATTTCATATATCATTCATGTAAAATTTCAGGTAGCCTTACCGATTATTTTTTTAAGATAATCTCATTCAAAGTTCGATAATTTCAGGTCTCATAGTAATAAAAAGATAAATTTCAAGTACGTATATTGTAGAAAAACAGTCGGCAAAGCAAGCTGAAATTTTTCGGAGATAATATTTGAAATAAAAACTAACATTGTTGCAAGTTTCAAAAGATTATACGTTTTTCTAATTTTTACGATTAACAAACTATAGCTGATGACGGGACTACCTTAATTATATAATTGTCACAACCGAATATTCTGTTTGTTGATTTAAAGAAAAACAAAAAATTCTATTATACGTAATATCTCTTGATAAAATAATACGAAATTTGTGTTATATGCTCGAAACAAAAGAGAATATATACGTAATATGTGCATTTTGAGAATAATCATTATTAAGGGAATGTAAAATACCGACATTACAGTTTTCCAAATTTTTTATTCTTAATCTAGAAATTTTTACAATATCTCTATATTACTGCCTTCTATTTTTACTAATAAAAAGCCTAATTGAGAGATATTTTTGAAAATTTTGGAATAAAGATTAAAAATTTTGAAAACTGCAATGTCGGTAACTATGTTGAAATCATATACCGTATTACATCCCCTTAAAGAGAAATTCGTATTCTACATGATAATCTTAAATATTTTAAGACAACCGCTAGCCCCATATTATTTTTTAATAATATTTAATTACAAATTTTGTCATAGAGTTCTATATCACTAATGTTCCAAGTGCATATGACTAAGATAGCTCGCGCGTAAGTTGCAATAAATATCACATGTACATAAAAATTTTTGTAAATTGATAATTTACTTTAAAATGACTCTGGTAAGTATATAAATATGTAATTATCACAATCAAATGTTATATTTGTGAATTTAAAGTAAAACGAGAAATTATATAATACGTTATATCTTCCTATGAAATAATACAATATATGTAATATAAGCTTGGAATAAAAAATATATATAAAAGATACGTAATATGTGCATTTTGAAAATAATCACTACTAATGGAAAATACGTCTTTCGAATGATAATACTTAATTTTTGGGTCCCACCACTCGCCCTAAAACCTTTGGTGATTGGTCGAGGCACTTCCCCCACCCTACCAAATTTAGCCGAAACTTTCGAAACCGCTTCTATACATGCGATTTTTGGTGCGCCCTCTATAATTTTCTTATATGATTACCGAATAATGTCATACATGTATTATATGCTCGGGAAATATTATGATATACGTAATATGTCTATATTTCGAACTATAATACTTGATTTTTGCGTCCCACCACTCACCCCGAAATCTTTGGTGATTGGTCGAGGCACTTCCCCCACCCTGCCAAATTTAACCGAAACTTTCAAAATCGCTTCTATACATGCGATTTTTGGTGCGCCCTCTATAATTTTCTTATATGATTACCAAATAATGTGATATATGTATTATATGCTCGGGAAATATTATGATATACGTAATATGTCTATATTTCGAACTATAATACTTAATTTTTGGGTCCCACCACTCGCCCCAAAACCTTCGGTGATTGGTCGAGGCACTTCCCCCACCCTGCTAAATTTAACCGAAACTTTCGAAACCTCTTCTATACATGCGATTTTTGGTGCGCCCTCTATAATTTTCTTATATGATCACAAAATAATGTGATATATGTATTATTTGCTTAGGAAATATTACGATGTACGTAATATGTGCAAATATTCAATACTAATAGACATTTCGTATTTTAAATAATAAACTTTGATATTTTAAGCTAATCTCTTGCATAAAAATATTTTTTAATAATATTCAATGAAATCAATGGTGGGAAATCACCTGATTTCTCAATTGATTTATCATGCCAAAATCTCATGTGACGATTTTTTTGGTTTTTACACGTTTCAAAGCATACTTAGTCAATTGCGAACTATTTTTGAAAATTTTTTAAAAATTTGGTCTTAGAAAAAATTATGACTCATTTTACAAAAAATTTTCTAAGTTCAATTTTTGAAAAATTTTCAAAAATAGTTCGCAATTGACTAAGTATGCTTTGAAACGTGTAAAAACCAAAAAAATCGTCACATGAGATTTTGGCATGATAAATCACCTGAGAAATCAGGTGATTTCTCACCTGAGATTTTTTAGTAGGGAAACTATTATAAATATCAATAAGTATCACATGTACAAACAAATTTTTGATAAATTGAAAAACTAATTTCAAATGACTCTGATAAGTAATTAAATATGTAATTGTCACAACCAAATGTTCCGTTTGTTGGTATATAAAAAACAAAAAATTGTATAATACGTAATATCTTCAGATTAAATAATACAAAATAGGTATTATATGCTTATAACAAAATACAATATACGTAATATGTGAATTTTGAGAATAATCATTTGATGAGTTGAATATCGATAAATTAATAAATTATTTTATTAAAAATAATTAAAAAAGACAATCTATTTTTACACTAAACACTCTTATTCTCATTTGACTCATGCTAACTCCATACCCAAGAAAATGACCAGTCGCCCCCGTCAAAAACGTTTAGCTAAAAATATTAGTTAAAAAAATAACTAAAATATAGCTAAAAATACAGCTATATTCAACTGGAATATAGCTATATTTATATGGATTTTTTAGGTAAAAATCCAGTTATTTTTTAGGTTAAAATCTAGTTAATATTTTCAGTAGCTTATAACAGCTGAAAATATAACTGTATTTTCAGCTATATTATCAGCTATATTTTTAGATATATTTTTAGGTACATTTTCAGCCAACTTTGCAGCTATTAATATATGAAATTTTTCTTTTTTTTTATTCCACATCTGGTAAATTATTGTTATTTACATATCTAATATGACCAAAAATTACAAGGTACTAAATGAATCTCAACATTCTAATTTTCAATATTTTTATAGCTGCAAAGTTGACTGAAAATGTACCTAAAAATATATCTAAAAATATAGCTGATAATATAGCTGAAAATACAGTTATATTTTCAGCTGTTGTAAGCTACTGAAAATATTAACTAGATTTTTACCTAAAAAATAACTAGATTTTTACCTGAAAAATCCACATAAATATAGCTATATTCTAGTTGAATATAGCTGTATTTTTAGCTATATTTCAGTTATTTTTTTAACTAATATTTTTAGCTATACGTTTTTGACGGGGGCCGCCTCTGGACAATTTTTTAGGTTAGATTTGTGAAAATGTTATTTGATATATATATGACAATTTTTCATTAACTCTGTCTCAAGGTTTAGCAATTGTATACTAAAATGATGTACATAAATATTGTACATTAATCGAGATTAAAAATAATATTTTGATTTTATATGATAATATGTGAAAAACATATATATACATGTTTGGTATTACACATTTTGTAACATTATTAATAATTTTTTATGAAATCTACTAACATAATTATTAATACAAATCATTAACTTTATTTTTAGTTTTAAATTTAATACATTAAATCTATTAAATTATAGTTTTGAGAAATTAGCTTTTTGTTTTAACTTTTAATGTATTAAATAATAAGTAAAAAAATACTACATTGAGCACTTTATTAAAAAAAATACTAAAAAAATATTACATAATACACTTGGCAAAACTGAAATCTTGAAGTAAGTAGAAAATCCCAGTAACGCAAAAGGATAATAAGCAAAATTTTATTTTTTCAATTAAAAATTGAAAATTTGGCAAGCATTTTGTTAATTTAAATTGTTATGTGAGTGTTCAAATAAAAATATACACTATGATATTAAAAGTGTGTATTAAGGTATCCGGACTAATAAGTGAGTTGAATGTGATAGTAATCTTTTCTTCTTATAATAATAAATAATGAAACTTTTTTATCTTAAATATAATAAATAAATATATATTAAATACAAGTCTTTGGTCCATGAATAGCTTTAAAAAATCTGATCTGATGCTTAAAATTCATTTTATTGATCAAAGAGATTATTCGAAAAAGTCAAAGAAATTATTGATGACACTTTCTCAGTTAATTTTAAACTAATTGACTTCATAATTTTCAGAGATCTTTAATATATATATATCTTTACAAAATAATAATGCTAGAATTATGATAATATATGTTTAAGTGAATTTTAAACTGAATTACATACATGAAATTCACAAAAATATCTATTTTTTCCCATATTTTAAGGTTTTTCTAAACTAAACTTTTAAATTCTTTTTTATAATCAGAACTATTATTTTGTGAAGATATAAAAATTGAAAATCTATGGAAACATTTAAGTTATTTTGTTGAAAATGGACTGAGAAAGCTTACGATAACCACCACAATCAAGTGTTTGAATAAAAGAAAAGATTTTGATCAGTGGATGAGATTTTTTAAAATTATTCATGGACCATGATGATATAAAAAAATGTATTGTTACATTTAAATTTAATTTCCCTACTGCAAAATCTCATGTAACTTAAAAACGTGTAAAAATGTCAAAATAATATGAACTTTTACTTTTACAGTCATTTGTATGCATTGTAGAGCATATTTCTTCTCAATAAATATTTAAATGCAATATTATAATTGAATTTCGAGGAAAATTTTGCATTGAAAATTTTTATGCCAAATTTTTTCTAAGTCCATACATGAGATCTCACGTGAGATCTCATGTATGGACTAGTTACTTTTTACATCACGTAAAAAGTAACTAGATTCGTACGTAAATAAATAATTTATTCATTTATATTTCCGCGTAAAAGTAATGAAGATTTCTGAAAATTATTTTATAAGTTGCTAGTAATAATTATCGATTGAAACGAAAGCAAAAGGGTTAAATTATTTAAATAAAAAGTTAAATATTTTAAGGGGTGTCCTCATACCGGCACAGAGATCTACCTTATCTACATTAATATTAAATTATGCATTTTAATAAAAATTTAACTATTTTTGACTGAAATTCATAGAAGAGGCACATTCTTAACATTCTAAAGAATTTATTGCAACGTCAAAAGACAGAATAAAAGTGAAAATGAAGACAAAAACTGCATAATACGATTATTTATTATTACATTGAAAAGTTAATCGTATTAAGCAGTTTTCGCCTTTATTTTTACCCTTATATTGTCTTTTAACGTTGCAATAAATTCTTTGGCATGTTAAGAATGTGCCTCTCCTACGAATTTCAGTCTTGAATAGTTAAATTTTTATTAAGATTCATAATTTTAATGTAGATAAGGTAGAACTCTATGTCGGTATGAGGATTCCCCTTCGAGAGAGAGAAAGCACTTATTATAAGTTAAAAGTAGCAGCAGCAGATGTAAAAACAAAAGTGCAGCAAGAGTGATCAGCTGTAGTAATTCACACAAGAGAGAAAGAGACGAAAAATTTTGATCATACGAACAGCAAGTGAGGAAGGTTTTCAGGACACGACGCATATACGAAAAGACACACATACACTACATGTGAAACACCTTCCAAAAGCACAAATTTAAATTAATAACGAGAAGAAAACGTCAACCAGAACAAGAGGCAGTAAAAATGAACTTCCTTCTTCTTCAAAGAGATCATTCTTGACTGAGCCAGCATTGGAAGCACACATGAAAAATCTTCTTAGGTTTCTTTTTTAACCGACTTTAAAAACGAAGGAGGTTCTGAATCCGATTGAATTTGTTTTTTTTACGTTTCTTACCTTAAAACTCCATAAATTCTAAACCGATCCGGAAAAACCTTTTTTTATCTGATAGAGAATGTCACCAGAAAGGTCCCATCCGTGTCGTATAAGTACTGGGCTAATACTCGGTTAATACGAGCGTATTATTTTAAAACAAAAAATATTTCTCGAAAAAAAATACTATATCCGTGCATAACTCAGAAAGGGATTGATTGATTTGTATGAAAATTATTTTTTATATGAAAGAGGATATGTCAAAAAAATATTTGTTTAATATTTGAAAAAAAAATTTCAAAGTAAACAAAGGAAGCGATAGATACCTAATGAAAAAATATTTAAAAAACTATTTATGAAAATATTTTTTTAAATTAAGGCCATTTTTTTAACTGTCGTTAAATATATAATGAGTAGATTTAGCCATATTTTTTATTTTAGTAAGAAGCTTCAAAAAGTAAAAAATAAAAAATTAAAAAAAAAAAAAACTTTTAAAACATTGTATTAAAAAATAACAAATAATATATTATCCTTAGAAATTATACACATACTACACATCTAACACATGTGTAGTCAACGTATCATAGACGATCTAATTATTTCCAAAAGCACAAACAAATTATTTTTTTATTAGGCTGCTTATAAAGAAATTAACTAATAGGTAAAAAAATATATATATAAAAATATTAATATTTTTGGAATCGGTGCCAGCCTAAAAAAATTGCCTCAAATCTAAAAAAATATGATAGAAAATATTTTTGTAAATAGTTTTATTGATATTTTTCAACGTTCCATGAGGTATCTATCGCTTCCTGTGTTTACTTTCAAATTTTTTTTTTAGAGTTGGAGCAATTTTTTTAAGCTGACATCAACTCAAAAAATTTTCATATTTTTATATATATATAGTCTTACCTATTAGCTAATTTCTTTGTAAGCAGCCTAATAAAAAATAATTCGTTTGAGCTCTTGCCAATTATTGGATAGTCTACCCCATACAGCATGAATTAATTTTGAAAGGATTCTGAAAGGATACATGTAAGGATAGTAATCTTTCAAAAATGTTTCATTGTGAGAATTCTGAAATAATTCAATGCCCGAGGTATTATTCTGTTAAAAATAATACAATCAAATCTTTTATAAAGAATTCACACAACAATAAACCTTTTAATGAAAGAATTCTGTAAAGATTCATGAATTCTTTTGGTAATAATTCATAAATCTTTTCATATATTTTCCGTTGAAAGGATTCCGTAAGAATGGTATGAATTATTACGGAAATATTTCATTGTATCATTTCTAAAAGGAATATACCCCGGATATAGAATTATTACATAATCCTTCTAATGGAAGAATTTTGAAAGGATTCATGAATTCTTTTGGTAATAGATTATACAGCCCCACAAAAAAAGTGTCAAAACCCACGGACCAGAGCATGTACATCTTATGTTTTTGGGATCGCTGAATCCGAATCCATGGTCCGTTTGACCCCATGATCTCAGGGTCAAGGTCATTTGAAGGTCAAATCTACAAAATTAGTGGGAACCATATTTTAACAGTGTATATATATGTTTTTGGAATCGCTGAATCCGAATCCGTGATCCGTTTGACCCCATCGCCTTAAATTCAAGGTCATTCCAAAGTAAAATATACAAAATTTGCGTAAAACAAACCTAAATTCATGCCATTTATTTTTTCTTAGTATATCTCACACGTTTCTCATCAAATGATCGGTGCAAAGGATTCCTTTTACGTTTTTTCCAGTGGTTTTACAATCTCTTTTCAACATCCAGCAGTAATCAGCCAGCATACTAGTATCCCATTTACCTTGATCACGCTTCTTTATTACTTTAATGTCTTGGTGAAAACGCTCTCCCTGTTCAGTACTATAATCTCCACAGTTGTCAGGAAAACTATCCAAGTGATTGTGTAGAAAATGTAATTTATAGTTCATTAGGCAACCCATTTTCCCAAAGTTCTCAACCATTTTGAATACAATTTCTTTGTGATTTGGGCTTCTGCGATTACCCAAGAAGTTTTCGGTAACTTCCTGAAAGCTAAGTCATGCAGCTCTTTCAATGTTTATCATGTAACTAATAAATTGATCATAAGACATCATTTTCCTAATTTCTGGATCATCAAAAATACCTTCCTTTAATTTCGCATCTGATTTATTTGGCAACTTGCTTTTTAAGTATTTGAAGCACTGACCATCTTTATTTGAAGCCTTAACGAATTGTTTCAGTACACCAAGTTTTTTTGTGTGATGGCGGAATTAGAACTTTTTTCGGGTCAACCAATGATATAGCTATAACGTTACTGTTTCTGACTTCGAGAGATTTTCTTTCAGGCCATTTATGATTTGTATAGTACTTTGCACAGTCTCTACTATCCTATAAGCACAAGAAACATGGCGTCTTCGTAAATCCAGACTGCTGTCCTAACAATATTCCAGAAACTTTCAAATCGCCACATATAAGCCATTTATGCTTGTCATACTGAATTTTTTGTATTATAATTTTCAGATTGTTATATGTTTCCTTCATTGTAGTGGAGTGCGCTATTGGAACTGAGGCATAGTGATTCCTGTTGTGTAGTAATACAGCTTTTAAACTTCTGTTTGATGAATCTGTGAACAATCTCCATTTTTCGGCTTTATATACATTAGGCTTAATTTCATTCATCAAACCTTTTACATTTTTACAATATACTATTTTATCGCCATCATGATTTATTTTTTCAAAATATGGTTCGAAACTTTTGCTTCTTGTTCTGTAAAAAGATATTTTAGTAGAATTTGCCAACTGATTCATGGCTTTTAAAGATGAAGCTAAATGTTCTGCTCCATCTTTAGGTAAGTTGAGCTCTCTATCTAAGTCGTTTAGTTTATTTTGAGTCCATAATTTTACACTTTTGTCTTTTTGGCCCGCTGGAAGGAAAAGGTTGTCATCGTCGTCATCATCATTATCATCACCGTTATTTTCAATTTCTTCATAACTATCGCTTTCATAGAATTCATCTTTCAAATCATTCTTATCAATTGTATCTCCATGAAAACTTTATTGTTATCTTTATCATCATGTTTTTTATCGTCGGAATCTGATTCAATTGATAACCTCTCAAGAAAATCTAATTATTCTTCTCTTCTCGTTTTTTCGATAGGTCTTTTTACAGAAATAACATCAGCATAATTTACAGTAGTTTTGTTTTCACTATTTATTCAAATAATTTTGGTGTTACAGAAGTAACAATCCTCTATTCTATCTGGTTGATACCATTCTATTGGGCTATCAAATTTAACTTTGTCATCTTCTTTTGTTTTATCCCACATGCAAAGCATTTTGCGACATTGTTCGCAGATACTACATGGAGTCCACTTTTCTATATTTACATCTGTTTTCAATTTAAAGCAGGTTTTGTAAATGTTTTGAAGATTTTCATTGAAATGTCTTTAAGATTTTAGCGGAGTGAATACTCCACAGACAAAACAAAAAAAATTTCTGTTCTTTGGACAAATATGCCCTCAAGATGTAGAAGGTGAATGATCCATGGTCTTTAACATAACCCCGCACGTTAGGGATCCTGGTCCGATTGCAGGTGAGTCTGCTGTTCTGGAGGTGATAACTCTTATACCTCTCCGGAGCTAAGTATAAGAGCTTTCCGACTTTGACAAGGACAATGTCAACTTGTCGTTGGACACACTACAGCTTCATCTTCACACCCTAACGTCCCCTTGCAAGGCAGTGCGCTCCCACTGGCATCGTTATCTCGACAAGCTTATGAGCGGATTATTTCACACATCCCCATTTGGGGCAATGTCACCGTCACAGTTTTTGTCGAGGCAGCAGGTAAAGGTTATTTCAGCGAAAAAAATTCATGTTTAAATTTTTCTTTTTTATTTAAACGTATATTTATACAATTAGAAAAGACACGCTAATTTTTTACTAAATTCTTCACGTATCACAGAAAACTCTAATGCATTTTGAAATTGTATAATGTACGATCTCACAAATAAGGGAAAATTAAATATAAACTTTTGTTCTTTAAAGTAACCTTGTATTCAATTGAAATTATTCAATATTTTACAACAACCCTAAGATACCGTGGATTAGGTTAATTTTGCATGAAATTAATATATTCGACCTTGAAATTACCTTTGTAGATTTGACTTTAAAATCAATTTTGTAGATTTGACCTTGAAATGACCTTGATCCTGATGCGATGGGTCGAACGGACTACGAATTCTGATTCAGCGACCTCAAAAACATAAGCTGTCCATGGTCTAGTCAACATGATGACGAAAATAATGACGAAGAAGAAGATGACAAAGTTAAATTTTTATAGCCGAATGGAATGGTATCGAGCAGGTGGAAGAGAAGATTGTTACTGCTGCCACACCGAAATTATTGGAATTAATAGTAAACATAAAACAAATGTAAATTATGCTGATGTCATTTCTGTAAAAATACCTATTGAAAAAACGAGAAGAGAAGAATAATTAGATCTTCTTGAGAGGTTATCAATTGAATCAAATTCCAACGATGAAAAACATAATGATAAAGATAACAACGAAGTCCATGATGGCATTCATGGAGATACAATTGATAAGAATGATTTAAAAGATGAATCCTATGAAAGTGATAGTTATGAAGAAATTGAAAATAACGGTGATCATGATGATGATGACGACGATGACAACCTTTTCCTTCCAGCGGGCCAAAAAGACAAAAGCGTAAAGTTATGGACTCAAAATAAACCAAACGACTTAGTTAGAGAGCTTAACTTACCTAAAGATAGAGCAGAACATTTACCTTCAGCATTAAAGAGCATGAATTAGTTGGCAAATTCTACTAAAGTATCTTTTTACAGAACAAGAAGCAAAAGTTTCGAACCATATTTTGAAAAAATAAATCATGATGGCGATAAAATAGTATATTGTAAAGATGTAAAAGATTTGACGAATGAAATTAAGCCTAATGTATATAAAGCCGAAAAATGGAGATTGTTCATAGATTCATCAAACAGAAGTTTAAAAGCTGTATTACTACACGACAGGAACCACTATGCCTCAGTTCCAATAGCGCACTCCACTACAATGACAGAAACATATGACAATCTCAAAATTATACTATAAAAAATTCAGTATGACAAGCATAAACGGCTTATATCTGGCAATTTGAAAGATTTCGGAATATTGTTATGACAACAGTCTGTATCTACAAAGACGCCATGTTTTTTGTGCTTATGGGATAGAAGAGACCGTGCAAAGCACTATACAAATCATAAATGGCCTTGAAGACAATCACTCGAAGTCGGAGAAAGTAACGTTACAGCTACTTCATTGGTTGACCCGAAAAAAGTTCTAATTCCGCCATCACACAAAAAAACTTGGTGTACTAAAACAATTTGTTAAGGCTTCAAATAAAGATGGTCAGTGCTTCAAATACTTAGAAATCCAGTTTCTAAATAAATCGGATGCGAAATTGAAGGAAGGTATTTTTGATGGTCCAGAAATTAGAAAAATGATGTCTTATGATCAATTTATTAGTTACATGACAAACATTGAAAGAGCTGCATGTCTTAGCTTCCAGGAAGTTACCGAAAATATCTTGGGTGATCGCAGAAGCCGAAATTACAATGAAATCGTATCTAAAATAGTTGAGAACTTTGGGAAAATGAATTGTCTAATGAACTATAAATTACATTTCCTACACAATCGCTTGGATAGTTTACATGATAACTGTGGAGATTATAGTGAAGAACAGGGAGAGCGTTTTCACCAAGACATTAAAGTAATGGAGGAGCGTTATAATGGTAGATGGGATACTAGTATGCTGACTGATTACTGCTAGATGTTGAAAAGAGATTGCAAAACCACTGGAAAAAACGTAAAAGGAAACCTTTGCACTGATCATTTGACGAGAAACGTGTAAGGTATAGTAAGACAAAATAAATAGCATAAAACTTGGTTTGTGTTACGCAAATTTTGTATATTTTACCTTAACGGCATGTCGGAGCTGCAGCAATTGAGTTTTGCTTTTTTTATTTTATCAATTTCTTTTTAAGAAGGGGCCGAACCATCTGTCTTTGTCTAATAGCGTTTTTCATCATTTATGTAAACACAATCCGGTATAACAAGAAAAAAATAGCAGCCCCCGCTAGATATTAGTATAATAAGTAAATTTTGTAATAACAACCAAATTTTTTCACTGCGTAGTTTTTTAATAATTAGAGACCTACCAAAAAAAGATAGGTTATATTCTAGATTGCTAGTAGGTCTCTAATTAGTCAAAAACTATGCGGTAAAAAATTTGGTTGTTATTACAAAATTTACTAATTATACTAATATCTAGCGGGGGCTGCTATTTTTTTCTTGTTATACCGGATAGTGTTTACATAAATGATGAAAAACGCTATTAGACAAAGACAGATAGTTCGGCCCCGTCTTAAATTCATAAATTAAACAAATATAATGACTTGTCCGCACTAAAGCTATATTAGTACAATAATTTTTGTTAAAATAAAAAATCATTTAGACTTGTTATTTTTTTATGAGCTTTGATTGGAAATTAGATATTAAACTCGATAAACCTAACCTTAAAATACGATACATTGAAAGTTTTTATTATAACTTTGTATGTATAATATTTTAGTGGATTTCTTGGGTTGTCCGCACTAGAGTTCAATCTTACAAATTTTTTCTTTGTAGTAAAAAAACTATGCGGTAAAAAATTTGGTTGTTATTACAAAATTTACTAATTATACTAATATCTAGCGGGGGCTGCTATTTTTTTCTTGTTATACCGGATAGTGTTTACATAAATGATGAAAAACGCTATTAGACAAAGACAGATAGTTCGGCCCCGTCTTAAATTCATAAATTAAACAAATATAATGACTTGTCCGCACTAAAGCTATATTAGTACAATAATTTTTGTTAAAATAAAAAATCATTTAGACTTGTTATTTTTTTATGAGCTTTGATTGGAAATTAGATATTAAACTCGATAAACCTAACCTTAAAATACGATACATTGAAAGTTTTTATTATAACTTTGTATGTATAATATTTTAGTGGATTTCTTGGGTTGTCCGCACTAGAGTTCAATCTTACAAATTTTTTCTTTGTAGTAAAAAAACTCGATTAAACGCATCGTTTATTCATAAGTTAGGATTGGAAACATTATTAGAAGGCGGACAGCTTCGTCATGCTTTTAAATTAACCATTACTTTAAGGTCATGGGGTCAAACGGACCACGGATTCGAATTCAGCAACCCCGAAAACATAAATATATACTGATAAAATATGGTTCCCACTAATTTCGTAGATTTGACCTTCAAATGACCTTACCCTGAGGTGATGGGGTCAAACGGACCACGGATTCGGATTCAGCCATCCCAAAAACATAAGATGTACATGCTCTGGTCCGTGGGTTTTGACACTTTTTTTTTGTGGAGCTGTGTTATTAATCTTTTCATACATCTTCTGTTAAAAGGATTCTGTAGAAACTTTATTCTTTCATGTATTATTTAAGAAACAATTTAGAATTAATACGTTTATATATAATGGATATAATGATATAATTATTTATAAGATTACAAATAATAGTTACACAGTTATTAAAAACGCAGTTATTATAACAGAGTCATCGCACGCATAACAATTTAGTTGCTATCTTAAATTCTTATTTTCCTTATATATGAAGCAAGAAGCACTCTTACCACTTGCGAGAATAAGACAGTAAACGCTAAAAGAAAAGTAAAGAACGTAAAATTAAACAACCGCCATCAAGCAGATAAATTATAAGCTATTACTGAAAATATTTTAAAATGATTCTGTTATGTTTCACGTTTTCTTTCATAAAGTCCTTTCAAAGTCCATTCAGGATGGATCCATGTAATAATTCATATTCTGACTTTGTTTTTTTTTTCGTAATCTTTGTGAAGTCGTTATTAATTTTTTTTATGTATTATTTTATAAACTGTTTAGCAAAAAGTTTCGTTTATTTTAAAGTTCTTTTCTATAATAATGCATTGAATGATTTCAATGCATTATTTTATAAAATATTTCTTGAAATTATTTCAAGATTCATTCATACTGTGAGATTAGATGAGTAAATCGTTCTATATCCGAGTTCAAGATTTGAATTTTTAGTTTTGATCTTATAATTTTAATTTTGAATGAATAATTTTATTTTTATTACCAAAAGTTTTTATGAAATATTGCATAAAAGCTTTCCAAAAGAATCTTGAAATGATTTTGTAAAAAAATTGTCTCGAAAATATATTTAAATAATTCTATGATTGAAGTCGTAAAAAGATTTATCTGATGTTTCTTGTTTCCTTACAAAAAGTCCTTTCAAAGTCTTTCAGCAAGGTTTCATGTAAAATTTTATATCATGACATTTGTTTTTTTCAAAAAATTATTTTGTAATCACTCTATGACGTTACTATGTATTATTTCATGAATCCTTTTTAAAATAATCTCGTTATCTTTTAAGGTTCTTTCTAAATGATTTCAACGTATTAATCATGAAATTATTTCAAGATTAATTCATGCTGTGAGGGAATATTTCGTGAAAGTCCAGCAAAAGTTTTTATGAAATATTGCATAAAAGCTTTTCGATAGGACTTTAAAATAATTTTGTAAAAGAATACTTTAGATAATCCACAAAATCTTTTAAAATAATTCTATAATTGGAATTGTCGAAAGATTGCTGTGTTATTTCTTGTTCCCTTTCAAGAAGCTTTTTCCAAGTCCACTCAGTAAGGATTCATGTAATAACTTTTATTCTCATCATAAGTTATTTCATGGAATATTTTAAAAAGATTTCAAAATCGATTCATGTAAGATTTCGTCCGAATTTACTAAAACATTGCATGAGTGATAACATGAAAGCTTTTTGAAAGAATCTTAAAATAATTTGGTGAAAGAATACTTTAGACAATCCCGAAAATATTTCTAAATTATTATGTGTTTGGAATCGTTAAAGATTTTAGAGTTGTTTCTAGTTCTCATTCAAGAAGTCTTTTTGAAGTCCTTTCAGTAAGGATTCATGTAATAACTTTTATTATCACCATAAATTATTTCATGAAATATTTCAAAAAAATTTCCATATTGTTTCATGTAAGATTTCGTGCGTCTTTACTAAAACATCGCATGAGTAATAACATAAAAGCTTTTTAAGGAGATGTAAAACGGACACTACACCTGTACTTATAGATATTAGCTTCCTTTCCATTTCATTGCTGAATTTCCAGAAAAGAAATGCATTAGCTTGTAGTATGTACCATGATGATTATTTAGATAAATTTTCAAATAAATTAATTCATTAGTTTTTAAGATATTTGGATTTCTGTACAAAATTGAAAAATATTAATAAATAATTTTGGAACCCAAATTTCTCAATAACTATTGAATGAATTTATTTAAAAATTTAACCAAATAATCTTCATGGTAGATACTAAAAGTTAATGCATTTTTTTATTGAAAATTTTGCAATAAGATGTAAAGATAGTGAATATTTATGAGTACAGGTGTAGTGTCCATTTTACATCCCCTTAAAAGAATCTTGAAATAATTTGGTGCAAGAATACTTTAAATTATCCCGAATATGTTTCTAAATTATTTTATGATTGGAATTGTCGGAAGATTTCTGTGCTGTTTCTTGTTCCCTTTCAAGAAGTCTTTTCAAAGTTTATTCAGCAAGGATTCATGTAATAACTTTTATTCTAAACATAATTTATTTCATGAAATATTTTAAAAAGATTTCAAAATTGATTCATGTAAGATTTTGTCCGACATTACTGGAACATTGCATGAGTCATTACATAAATGCTTTCTGAAAGTATCTTGAAATGATTTGATGAAAGAATACCTCAGATCATCCCGAAAATATTGGTAAATTATTTTGTGTTTGAAATCGTCGGAAGATTTCAAAGTTGTTTCTTGTTCTCTTTCAAGAAGTCCTTTTTAAGTCTTTTCAGTAAGGATTTATGTAATAACTTTTATTATCATCATAAGTTGTTTCATGCGATATTTTAAAAAGATTTTAAAAAGTTTTATGTAAGATTTCGTGCGACTTTACTAAAACATTGCATAAGTAATAACATGAAAGCTTTTTGAAAGTATCTTGAAATAATTTGGTGAAACAATACATTTGATCATACCGAAAATGTTTCTAAATTATTTTATAATTGGAATCGTCGGAAGATTTCTGTGTTGTTTTTCGTTCTCTTACAAAAAGTCCTTTCGAAGTCTTTTCAGCAAGGTTCCATGTAATATTCCATATCATGACATATGTTTTTTAAGATATTCTTTTATAATTACTCTATGATGTTTTTATTTATTATTTCATAAATTCTTTTTAAAATAATCTTGTTATCTTTTAAGGTTCTTTCTAAATGATTTCAACGTATTAATCATGAAATTATTTCAAGATTACTTCATGTTCTCAGGGAATTTTTCGTGAGAGTCCAGCCAATTTTCTATGAAATATTGCACAAAAGCTTTTCGAAAGGACTTTGAAATGATTTTGTAAAAGAATACTTTAGATAATCCACAAAATTTAAATAATTCTATGATTAGAATTATCGGAAGATTTCTGTGTTATTTCTTGTTCCCTTTCAAGAAGTCTTTTCAAATTCCATTCAGTAAGGATTCATGTAATAACTTTTATTCTCATCATAAGTTATTTAATGAAATATTTCAAAAAGATTTCAAAATTGATTCATGTAAGATTTCATCCGACTTTATTAAAACATTGCATGAGTTATTACATGAATGCTTTTTGAAAGTATCTTGAAATGATTTAGTGAAAGAAAACCTTAGATCATCCGTAAATATTTCTGAATTATTTTGTGTTTGGAATCATTGGAAGATTTCAAAGTTGTTTCTTGTTCTCTTTCAAGAAGTCTTTTCAAAATCCTTTCAGTAAGGATTCGTGTAATAACTTTTATTCTTACTATAAGTTATTTCATGAAATATATTAAAAAGATTTCAAAATTGATTCATGTAAGATTTTGTCCGACTTTACTAAAACATTGCATGAGTTATTACATGAAAGCTTTTTGAAAGAATCTTGAAATGATTTGGTGAAAGAATACCTTATATCATCCCAAAAATGTTTCTTAATTATTTTATATTTAGAATCGTCGGAAGATTTCTCAGTTGATTGTTGTTTTTTTACAAAAAGTCCTTTCAAAGTCCTTTCAGTAAGGATTTATGTAATATTTCATATCCTAACTTTTGATTTCTTTTCGATATTATTTTTGTAATGACTTTGTAATCCTTCTGTGTATCATTTTATAAATTCTTTTTAAAAGAATACGGTTATCGTTTTAATTTTTTTTGAATCATTTCAACGTATTATTTTTTGAAATATTTCATGAAATTATTTCAAAATTCTTTCATGCTGTGTGGGATGTTATGTTCGTTACATATGTGTTAGATGCGTAGTATGCGTATAATTTCTAAGGATAATATATTATTTGTTACTTTTTAATGCAATGTTTTTGAAAGCGAATTTTTTCTTGCTAAGAATTTTTTCTCGTGAAGGATCTTCTTCGAGGGCAAGGATCATAGTGGGCAAAATAAAAAATAGAAGGACGGAGAGCCTAGGACAAGGAATTGGTTGTCTACGAGCACCGAGGTGGAGATAGCGTTCAGCAACTATCAGCGAGTTTAGCGACTATCCTTTTTATCATCAATGTACACCAGCGTCCATCTTTAGTATTCTTCTTCATTCTACGCTTTCTGTGTTGCTTTCCTTTTGGATCTTCCTAGAAAACTTCAACGCGATAGCAAGTGGACTTCATTACAGAGGGTAGCAAGTAAAAAAGAATTAATTGTAGTTCTGTTGGTTTCCCCTTTTATATTTTTCAATTCTTAATAAGTTTTTTTTTGTATATAATATAGTCGCTCTTATTTTATTTTTAAAAATTAAAATTTGTGAGAAAATTGAAAGTAGAAGCAGTGCGGTTTAGTAGAAGTGCAAGTGAATGCGCAAATAAGAAAAAATTAGATTTCGGAACAGCCACATGCAAAAGTGTTCATGCTTGGTGACGCGGCACCATTTTCTTAAAATTAAGTGCGACAATCGTGGTGATTAGAATCAAACAAATTTGATTCTATCTTATTTTAAGTGCTCTTTTCTTTTTATTGCTGTAAATTAATTAAATCGAAATAGAAGTGACGAGTGAGATAGCAATACGTTAATTACTGATTTAAAATTCAAAATTCTTTTTTTTTTTACAATGTAACGCAAGCGATATCAAGATTGATTGTTTTATTGTTTATTTAAGTGCGAATTTTAAGAGCCGGGTTGTGCGACTGCACATTAAAACATCAAGCGTCATGGAGTTAACTTTTCAAGTATAATTATTTATATTGGTTAAATCTAATGATTCCCTAGTGGAAATCGAATCTGTGAATAAGTGTGAATAACTGGAAATAACAGTGAATAACTGGGAATAACTGGAAATAACTGTTATAAAATGTTCAGATTGAGACAGGAATAACAGTTAGCACCAGTTATTCTTAGTTATTCCCAGTTATTTCCAGTTATTTCCAGTTATTTATAGATATTCCCAGTTATTCACAGTTGAGTTGAGAAATAATTTGAAAAATTACAGATACTATAACAGTTATTCATAGTTATTTCCAGTTATTTCCAGTTATTCACAGATATTCCCAGTTATTTCCAGTTAAGTTGAGAAATAATTTAAAAAATTAAAGGTACTAAAAAAATTATAAAAGTTATAATATAGCGAAACTGGAAATAAATGTTAATAATTGTGAATAACTAGAAATAACTGGGAATAACTGTGAATAACTGTTATGCATCTTTGATTTTTCTCTGATTTTTCAAATTATTTGTCAAGTCAAATAGAAATAACTGCGAATATCTATAAGTAACTAGAAATAACTGGGAATAACTGGTGCTAACTGTTATTCCTGTCTCAATCTGAACATTTTATAACGGTTATTTCCAGCTATTCCCAGTTATTCACAGTTATTCACAGATTCGATTTCCACTAGGGTTAATGACCTTTATTACGCGCGTAAAAAAATTCTTTTGTCTTCTGTGCATGCGCACGACCTAAGTGCAATAATTTCATTAAAGCGGCGTTTCTTTTTGTTTGATTGCGAATTGTGAGCAAAATTTCCTTTTTAAGTCAAAAATATAACGAGATTGAAATTAAAGTTTAAATGGAGAGTCAAATGGTTAAATCTATTTTCTTCTTTTCAGGACAAAGGATTATATTTATTGTTCTTGAACAAAATTATTTAAATCATTTAATTTTTTTTATTAAGACCAGGCCGGAGTAGAATCTGATCTGGACAGCGAATCCGGCCTGCTCTTAAGAGTAATTAGAGTTTATTCGAAGTTTTTTTTATATATTTAGTCTTGCTTTTTTATCTTAAAATTCACTTTGCTATCCCTGGTAGACAGTTTTAGAATTATCCCTGGTAGACAGTTCTAGAATAATCAAGTTCTAGACAGATCTGTACAGATGAACTAGACAGATCTATACTGGCATGTAACGCCTTTCCCTTCTAGATGCCCGTATAGTTTTCCCTTATAGAACTGTACAGATCTATCGAGGCGTTAACGTATATTAAGGGATAGGCTCAACATAATTTCATATAGACGCTTTAACTAATCGACGCCACTTTGTGTTTAACACGACAAATATATTTTCAGGTTATTGTACTTCTAACCTTACTTCATTTATAAAAAATATCAATAATCTAATAAAATATAATAATAAACTAAATAGTAATAAGAGTAAATTAAACCAATATAATCTCTGGAGTATCTACGTTATTAACATTTTTAAATTTATTATTACTTTCAATACTCTTTACACTATCTATAATAAAAGCACTTTCACTCTCAATATGACTTTCTTTATAATTTTTAAAATCATCTTGAGTTTAGGCGAATATATTCTTCTCTTCATTATATAGTGAAAAAACATTTTGTTCATCAACGAAGTATTGATTATCTCTAGTGCTACTCTTTACTTCACTATTTTCGTCATCAGCACAGTAGGATAGTTTTTATACATATCCAAATACATGCTCATATACACACACACATACACAATATCCGTCACTCCATCTCTCCGTCTCAGACTCTCCGTCTCCCCCTCTCCATCTCCCCCTCTCCATCTCCATCTCTCCGTCTTTCCATCTTTGTTTCTCCGTGTCCGTTTCCGTCTCTCCATTTCTGTCTCTCTGTCTCCGTTTCTCCGTCTCTGTCTCTCCGTCTCTCCGTCTCGATCACTCCGATCTCGATGACGATGACGATGACGATGACGATGACGATGACGATGACGATGACGATGATGATGATGATGACGATGACGATGATGATGATGATGATGATGATGATGATGACGATGAGAACGAGGACGACGACGACGATTATGATGATGATGATGATGATGATGATGATATGTTAATTGTTTAATGAATTTCAAATTTTACTTTTTGTTCCAGATCTGTTTATAGGACTTATCAGTAAAGCTTTGTGAGATAAGACAATCTAAATAAATAGCTATTATTTTTTCTGATTTAAAAAAAAATTTTAATATCGATTCTATATTTCTATTCGATACTTTCACTTCTGAACTTATATTTATAATTAATAAGAACCATTTCGAGAAACCATCAACTGAAGCTTTTATTGAGGACGCATCAAGGCTTGATTCTATAATGATTATTTTTAATTATATTCACTTGCATTATTTGATTCATTTAGATGGTCTTCTTTATTATAACAGATTCTGCTTTAGACTTTATTTTTTATGATAATTTCAGTTCTTTTTTGCTTAGCACTAATATTAATATCCGCATTCCTTTAATTACCAAGCACTTACAATAGCAGTCGTGTTATTTTTATTATACAACGTTTTTAATAAAAGTCGCGTTTTATTAATAACACCGTACTCACTTTGGCGGTTGAGTTCCTTTAATTACACAGCGTTCAAAATAGCAACCATGAATACTCAATTACAAAACGCTTACAATAGCAGCCGCGTATTTTTAACCACACAGCGCTTAAAATAGCAGCTGCGAATTTGTAACTACACAGCGCTCTAAATAGCAATCGTGAATTTTTAATTACACAGTGCTTACAATAGCAGCTGCGTTATTTTGACCACACAGCACTCAAAATAGCAGCCGCGAATTCGTTATTACACAGCACTTACAATAGTTGTCGTGTTTTTTAACTACACAGCATTCACAATAGCAGCCACGTTTTTTTAACCACACAGCGCTCAATATAGCTTCCGAAAATTTTTAACTACACAGCGCTTACAATAAATGTTGCGCTTTTCATCTTTAGCATTTAAAATAGCAGTCGCGTTTTTTAAACCAGATAGTGCTCTAAAAAGCAGTCGCGAATTTCTAATTACACAGCGCCTACAGTAATTTTAGCGTTCTTCCTCATCACAGTACTTACAATAGCAATCATTTTTTATTCTTAGCTACACAGCATTTAAAAAAGCAATCGCATTTTTCAATGGCACAGAACTAACAATAGCAGCCGTGATTTTTAACCACACAGCGCTAAACTCTACTTCATAATTTTCAATTGTTTTATATTTAATGTTATATTAGTTTCAAATATGTTTGATTTTATTTTCTTATTCATTATATTTAATTTTTGTATTGTGGTTTTATAATATTCCTTTGTAAACGATGTTTGTAAAGACCATTTTATCTTTAACTTTTCTCGATTTTTCTGTTAATATTTTCAATTCTTTCTTATTACTTGTCTTTGAAAGTGCCACGTGTAACTGCCCATGACTGAAAATCGATGTTGTCAAATACACTCCTATTTTTTTAAATGATTGTCCTTGCGACTTATTAATAGTCATTATAGGAGCAAGTTTTACAGGGAATGGTTTTCTGGTCATCTCGAATGGCAGTTCATCATTTGCTGATAAGGTCATACGTGGTAAGAATATGGTGCTCCCTTTTTTACTCCCTGTTAATATTTGCGCAATAATAGTAAATTATTTTAATTTCTTTATCACTAATCGGGATTCGTTACGAAGTCCTTCATTCAAATTAACATTTTTCAGAAGCATTACTATAGCTCCTTTTTTTAACTATACTACGTGGAGGTGAATCGTTAGGCGTTAAAGAACTTCTAAATTCTGTTGGCGAAATTACGTCTAAACTTTCGTCATTTACATCATTTGCATAGTCAATGCTCAAGTACTCTATTACTGATTCATTTATTTTTGATGAAATTTTTTCATTCGTTTCTATTACATCTACATTTTTCAGTGCTCATATAATATTTTTGTAATAGTCACAATTTTTAATATTTATATTATGCCTGTAAATTTCATCAATGAGATTGCGCTTTGACAATATTTCTTTTGGAATTTGTATAACTTCATTTCCGTTTTCATATTTTGAATGAAAATTACCATTCCCTATATTAAGTAACCAATTTCTAAATTCATTATCTAATTCCGATAAACGTTTATTTTCTTATAAAGACATACATTAAAAATGTTCCCATAAATAGCTTTTTTTACACAATTTTCTACTATCTGTGTTCTATTTCTTTGTTTTACTATTGGCAATGTTTGTCTAAAATCACCTGATATGATTAATGTTTTCCCTCCAAACGGATAATTATTATCACATAGATCTTTAAATATGTGTCGACGGCTTCAGAAGCGTATTTTAAAATCATTGTGATTTTATCTCAAATAAAAATTAATACTTTTATCATTTTTCTACCTATATATACTTTTCAGTGTAATTTGTATTTAATGAATTTATTACTGTATTAAAAATAGTCGTTTGAGCATTTGTTAGACTATCGATAATTGACCGAATACTATCAATATTATTTACTGTACTTTTCGTTATTTTCAATATAATATTCTGAAGTAGGTGCATTAAAGTCACTTAATTGAAATCCATTATTAGTTAAAATATCATTAATTATGCTCAATGCATATTCTTCACCTTTTTGTTGATTCATTTTTGGAGGATAAAAATAGATTTTTTATTTTTCGTATAATTCTCGAGCATTAATTGGATTGTAAAATGTACAAATGTAACCAAATGATTGACAAAGAGCTTCTGGAAATCGAGATCTACAAGATTCTTCTAAACATTTATCCCATTCATCATCGATTTTAATTAAATTTCTTGCTTTTGCTGCTTCTACGAATGTCGGGTATGTAATTCCATTAAAAGTTTTTCAGCTTTCGAAAGATGTTGCAGCTTTAACGTGAAGCAGAAGTAATCTTAAAAAGATTCTTTGTCTTTGTTTCTGATTAACTAAGTACATTCTGGTTAGAATAGGTTTCATAGTTTTTATTCTTTTCGTCCATGTTTTATATGAAGCGTATAGCTGCAAAAGTAGTTATCTCCAAGAAAATTTTTTTCAAGAAATAACATTTTCTGCTGTACTTATACTTAAAAGTCAGTGTATTTTGCAATACACCATATTTTTTTCATTTCGTAAAAAAAGACTATAGATATATTTTGGTCCCTTATGATTTTTTCATGATAAATTTTAATGTTCTGTATACGAAAATGCAATAAAAATGAATTCGGAAAAAATAGAGATAGCCACCTTTGCAGCTACACGCTTCATGTATTCGATTAAAAACATAATTTTGCGATGTATCAGAAAAAAAGTAATTATGTGTTTTAAGAGCAGGCCGGATTCGCTGTCCTTGTCTAATTGGCATTTTTGTTATTTACTCAAGTTTTAATCGGTGTATCTTCAAATTAAAGGTCGAGCGCAACAGATATTATTATTATGAACATCTATGCACAAGAAAAAAATATCTACCGGTTTGTTTTTGAGAAAAGTAAGTAACGCCAAAGCAGTGCTGTGCCAAAGTAAAAGTTTATGTTTATAATATTTTCGCGTTACTTACTTTTCTCAAAAACAAACCGGCAGATATTTTTTTTCTTGTGCATAGATGTTCGTAATATCTATTGCGTTCGATCTTTAATTTGAAGATACACCGATTAAAACTTGAGTAAATAACAAACAACTCAATTGTTACTCGGTCGGTATCAGGTTCTACTCCGGCCTACCGTTAAGGTCACTTTTATTAAGTTCAAACCACGCTGTTAGTGTTGTCTTTACATTTTTCTAATCAATTTCGTGTTCGGATCCTCCTTTAAAATACACATATTGTTCAATTCCATTATGAACGGCTAATCTATAAATTATATGAGAAAGTTCACTAATATTATATTCCCATATGTGATGCATAGCTTCTGGTGGGCAATCATATCTTGTGTTTATATATTGATTGATTTCATCATAAAACATATCCAAATCATTTGTTTCATCCGTTTCATCATTAGTATTACTTTCAGTATTTATTTCACTTGCTTTTATTTCGATAAACGCGCAATCATGTCGTTTGAAGCAGTATAGCAATAAGTATTTTGTAACTCCTATTTTTGAACATAATTTAATATTAATACGACAGTTAAACTTTAGAAATAAATACGGGTTATCAGGAATCACAAATCTATTGTCTGCCTACTTGTTTTTTGTGTATATTATCTCATTTTTATTATTTCTTCGTCGATAAATAGGATAACCATTTGTCATGATTGTTGTTTTATTAAATCATTTCGGAAAACTTTTGGACACTTTCCTGATTCTTTATCTGTACAAGGTGAGTTTTTATTCTGATCTTCACAAGGGCCAAGGATCATGAATTGTTTAACTATTTCATATAATCTGAAATTCTCATTCTTATTTGGAATTTCAGCTACTATAAATTTATCAAGGTCATCACTATTGTAAATTTTATCATCTTTATTAAAAAATATTAGCATATAGGCATGCCATAATCCTTTCTTTTGAAATTCTACTACGTATGCATAGACAATGCATTTTCCCAAAATATGTTTTCTGGAAATTTTCTCTAATTATAGTTTCAGTTTTTGATAAAATACTTCAACAACAATATCTGGTCTATCTGTTACTTCTTCACTTTGCCCTATATTATTTGTGATTTTGTCCCATTTCGGATTGCATATCATAGTAATAAAAAATCTTGTTTCCCAATTCTTCGTACTAATGTCATAAGATCAAGAAAATTTTGATATAAGGAACGCGGACTTTCTGTAAAAGTTGATAGTAATATAAACATTTTTCTTATATTATGATTGTCAATAATAATTATTCACTTTTATTAAAACTTATTAATTTACAAAAAATTGAAAAATTTTTTATTTAAATGCAGTAAAATATAATGATATGAATATGTGAAAAATAATTAAATACATATTAACCGACGCATTGGCCGAGTGGTTCATCGCGCGCCAGGCGATCTGCAAAGTTAAGCAGCATTGGCCACGGGTAGTACTTGGATGGGTGACCGCTCAAGTGCCCCGTGCGGCCGGTTCTGACTTGCTTTGTGTGACGGTCGCTTGGGCGTGCTGGCCACTTGACAATGTGAGCGGGAGGTGTGGCAAATACGATGTAGGTACTCTTGTACAAGGGGTACCTAATACCGAATTCGCTATAAACACCGACCCATTCCGGAGAAGGTTTTCCCTAAGCATTTATTCCACTGGGTTTGGCTACAGGGTTTTTCCTTCTTCACGCACATTACCCCGGGCTAATGCGGAATGGGATAGGTAGGGAGTAATTGGAATGGAAAAGATAAAATAAAGGTGTGGGGGATACGTAAAAACATGTAAAAAATGTATACGTGGAAACCACCAAAGTTTAAAAAAAAAAAAAGTTAATTAAATACATATTTTATATTGAACTACTATTGTCAATGAAATTAGCAAATTTATATATAATAATATAATACATGAAAATGCAACCGAGCGACGTCAGGAGCAAGGTAAATTTTGCTCGTATGTATTATTTGTATGTAAAAAAAATATATGCTGTATAAGAATAAGCGAATATATATGAAATTATAAAGTCTTGTGTTAATATACACTCTCATATACATGTTTTTGCCATTCCTAGATGATAACACAAAAAATTTTATAACTTCATAACCAATAGTCGTAGAGTAAAAAATTTCAACGCGATTTTGAAGTTTAGATAAAAACCTTCAGAAACCCGTTTTTTTATGTTTCAAACCCACAAACTGACTCCTTAAACAATATTATAAAAAAATGAAAAAATCGTAAAAATTTTGATGAACGTCAAACTTGAATAATTTTGGGTGCAATTGTCGTAGAGTCAAAAAGCAAAGTTGGTTTGAAAGAGTATTTATTCAGCTTCCAAATAAGATGTGTAACATTGAATTTGATGTGTAACATCTAAACTAACAAGAGATTAATTTTTGTGAAAAAAAGACTTTTTTTAAAATGCGTATATTTAAAAAATTAAGCAGACTAGAAAAAAAGTAAATAGAAAAAAAGGTGTGTCTTTAGGCACCTAATATAGATTTACAGTTTAGATATGATTCAAGTGAAAAACATTTTTTTTCTCGAATCATTTCGAAACTGTAAATCTATATTGTGTGTACAAAAACACACCTTAGTTAATAAGCTAACAAGGAGAGTGTTTCACCTTCGGGTCACCGTTTTTGCTCAAATTTTGAGAATATTTTTCAGATGCAGAAATATGAAGAAAGCCAAAATTTTGGAGGCCAACGCTCAATATTTCCCTAGTTACAGGCCATTGAAGAAAATCACTAAAAAAGTCACTAGATTTTCAAAAGCTTATGGTATCTCAGCATTGTTAGCTAGAAGCTTAAACCTTTTTTTAAATAAAAGCTGAGCTAAAATCCTTTCGAAATCGTAGCTATAGCATATCAAAATATTATTTTTTCGCAAAGTTATGGTGTACTAAAGATTGAACTCAATTTTAGCTTTTATTATTAATTAATGTTTCAAACAAAAAATTCAAGATCCAATCTTTATTACGCTCTAACTTTGGGAAAAAATAATATTTTGAGATGCTACAGGTGCTATTTTGAAAGGATTTGAGCTCAGCTTTCATTTAAAAAAGGTATAAGCTTCTAGCTAACAATGCTAAGATACCATAAGCTTTTGAAAATCTAGTGACTTTTTTAGTGATTTTCTTCAATGGCCTGTAACTAGAGAAATATTGAGCGTTGGCCTTCAAAATTTTGGCTTTCTTCATGTTTCTGCATCCAGAAAACATTCCCAAAATTTGAGCCAAATTGGTGACTTGAAGGTGAAACACTCCCCTTGTAAGTCAATTCGAGTACTAATCGATTCGAGCACAGGCCGATTCTAATTCACCTGTGTTCGAATTGAAATGTACCGGAATCGGCATAGGGTTTTTGGATGGTGGGAAACCCATTTATGTCAAAAACGATCTGAGTTGGGAGGACTGATTTTAACCCAAGCGATGTTTCACGTGTGGACAATGAAACAGCTGATTGATCTAGAAATGATAACAGCTGATCGAGCGGCGAGAACCTGGCTGTTGGCTGCTGAATATCTACTACGCTGCTGAAAAATTTCTAAAGATTCATAATTTTCATTATTTTTTAATATTTATTTATCTATTATAAATAAATTGAAATGTATTAAAACGTGAAAAAAATTTTTTGACTATGGTCGGAATCGAAACCACGACCTTTCGGACGCGAGGCGAGTACGTATATCACTACGCCACGTAGCTATCGTACCAGAGAAATTTTAAAACTTGCATAGTAGCCGTTTCTGATGCTTCCTGATTTTCACATCATTCTCTTAATATTGATATTATAAATATATATATATATATATATATATATATATGTATATATATACTAGGTGGGGGGGTCCCCCTGCTCGCGCTGCTCGCCAACCCCCGTTTATATTTACATTATGTCAGCCAGTAATGAAATTTAAACTGACCAAAAGTATTAAAAATATTAATATTAATTATATATTTGCTCAGACAGATTTCCACACCACATGAAGAGGTACTGTCAATAATACCTTACAATTAATAATTTATAACATAAATTAAATTAAAAAAATGTATGGTATTACGGCGCGTTGGTTTTTTTTTGTTTCATTTTTAATAATTATATAAAATCAATTATAATAATTTTAAGTTATTTTAAGACATGTTAAAATTAATTAAAATTATTCCTTTTTCTTTATCAAATTATTCAAAATAAAACCATGGTTAGCTTCGCCGATAGCCCTACACAACCATGAGAGTCTATATTCCTTCCTCCTTATACCATAGACTCTATTTACAATCCATCCTCCACCATCAGTATTACATATTTAAACAAAGTTTTAAAATCATTTTATAATTTGTACAATTTGTTATTATATTGTTGTTATATAACAATTGTTCAATTGATATTTATCTCTTTTAAATCTTTGTTTAAGTATGTTTATTAGAATAATTATTATAACTTGATATTTTTCAATTAAATATTATTGTAACATGTCTTACAATAATATAGAACAGAAATTTTTTTTATTATAATTATTCTAAATTTAAAATTTAATACTTGATTGAATTCTATGTTTTTTAATATTATTATTATTAAAAATTTTCCAATTATTTCTTATATTTGAATATTAATTATTATTATTTTTTTTTATAACATTTAGTATCTTTAATTCATATACTCGAAATTAATATATTTCTTTTTTTTTAAATATTAGTTTTATTCAAAGTATATATTTTACAATAAATTTCAATATCATTATGATAATCATAATATTATTAATTAATATATTTCATAAATAAAACGATAAAATTAAATAATATAATTTTTCCTTATTTATTAATTATTTTAATTTTATTTTTAATATATCTTAATATTATTTTTAAGTCTTTTGGATGTATAAAATATATATCTATATTGTTTTCTAATATCCTTGACTTTTTTGCTAGTATTAAAAAAGATATATTAAAATAATTTTTAAAAAATTAATAGAATGTATTTTCATGTTTGTTTTTTTTTTTTTAAATTATCGATTATTTATTTATAAGTAAATAATTTTCAATATTATTTATTAATTAAAAAAATCAATATAATATAATACATAATGATATGAATTTTATTAATTTTTTTTTGTTTCATGAAATAATTTTTTATTTATTCTTTAAACATTTTATTATATTTAAATTCAATTAAAAATGTTTAAGTTATAATAGGATTTTATTTGATTTATTTAACGTTTAATGCCTGTATAATAATTATAATAATATTAATACAATTAATTACTAATCCATGTACGTCATAAATAAAATTATAAAGTGAGTAAATTTTATTTATTTTTTTTTAAATATATCTTAATGCAATTAAGTCTTTTTGATGTATGAAATATATTTTAAATTACTGTTTTAATATATTTGATTAATTTTTTGTTATTATAAAAGATATATTTATTATTTTTATTGATTTATTACTTAAATATATTTTATATTATATTTTATAATATAAAAAAAATTATATTAGCAATACGTAATAAATATTTATAATATATTGTATTATGAGTTGTGATATAATATTCCATTATTGGATCACGTATTTCTAACTTATATTGAATAATTTTATTTGTCATATATTTATAATAATATGTTACGTTGTTCCAATTTTTAAAATGAAGTTTTTCATTTTCAATTCCGATATAGTTATTAATTGCATTATTTAATCTAGATAAATCTGTATTTTCATTCAAATTTTCCATATATTCTTCGTACTGCTCTTGAAACTGTTCAAATTCGTTTATTCGGTTATTTAAATCATCTAATTCTTCTTGATGTTGTAAGTTTTCTACAACAATGTATTCATTTGAAACTGGATCCCATTCCATTTTATAATGATTCAATTATTATTAGTATTAATTAAATTATATTTTGAATAACTTTGTTATTATTTTTTTTTTTATAAAATATTTGAAGTTTGTTTTTATTTTCTTTTTTATTATTTTAAATTAATTTTTTTATATAGAAAATTTAAAGTATGTTTTTATTTTTTGTTTTATTACGTTATATCTGAGAAAAACAAATGTTTTATTAGTATTTAAGAAATATAAATATATTTTTAATATTAAAAAAATTAAAGTTTTTTTTTTGTTATTTTTCTAGTACTTCTTTCCATACTATATTGGTTAATTCATTTTCATTTTCTAATTCATTTTGAATATGTATTTTAGAAAGATTTTTACTTCTTGAAAGAGCAACATATAATTGTCCATGTAAAAATAAAGGTTTTTTATGAATATTCCTACGTTTTCAAAACTTTAACCTTATGATTTATTTATAGTTATAACAAAAGCTAATACAATAGGGAATTGTTTTCTATATAAAATAAATGGTAAAGACGATGATTCATTTGTGCTTAATGTAATACGCGGTATAAAAACTTTATTTCCTTTATTTTCGCCTGTAATTACTTCAGCTTCTATATTGTATTTAAATAATCTCGTTATCTTTAATCGTGTTCCATTGCATAATCCATCTTTTATACTTAAATTTCTAATTAGCATTATTATGGCATTTATTTTTAAATTAAGTTCATGTGGAGGTAATCCTTCTCTTATATTAATTTAACATTTCTATTGGATAATTTAAATGAATATTATCATCTGTTTGATCAACACCCTTATATGTTGCATAATCAATACTATAATATGTCATTGTTTCATTATTAATTAAATTCAATATTTTATTATTTAAAATATTCACATCTTCATTATGCGTACTTAAAATAACATTTTTCGAAAAACAATAATTATTGTTAATGTTTTGATAAATTTTATTGCAAACATTATTAGTTTTCCATTTTTCTGGTATAATAAATGTATCAACTTTTCCTTCTCCGATATCTAATAAAAATGATAAAAAATTTTCATCATTAGATCTTATATTTTTTTTTAATTTAAAAATATAAAACATGGGCCATAGGGTTGAATATTTTATATTTTGTTCTATAATTGTATTTTTATTTCCATGTTTTAAGAGGAGGTCACGTATCTCTGTCCTTTTCTAATCAAAGAATCGAGTTTTTTACAGAAACTAATAACTTTAGCAAAAAATGAAGAGAAAGCCGCATCTCGTAATGAAAAAAGCTATATTTTCTTTGATAAGAAAGAATTAATTTTATTGCTTCGTTTTCAAGAAAACCTTGAAAAACTCAAATCATAGAGGTTAGGGTGAACAATTTGGTTTTTCAAGGTTTTCTTGAGAACGAAGCAATAAAATTAATTTTTTCTTATCAAAGAAAATATTGCTTTTTCTGATACAAAATGCGGCTTTCTCTTCATTTTTTGATAAAGTTATTAGTTTTTGTAAAAAAATCATTTCTTTGATTAGAAAAGGACAGAGATACGTGACCTCCTCTTAATACAGGTAAAATTTGACGAAAATCTCCACCTAAAATAATAATTTTTTCTTCAAAAATTTCATTATTATGACAGACATCTTTTAATGTTTGTCAACTATTTCTAAAGCTGTTTTAGGAATCATTGATGCTTTGTCCCATATAATTACATTTGCTTCTCTTAATTTTTTCTTATCTGAATCAAATTTAAAAAATGCACTTTCAATATTGTTTAAGTCTAACGGTAATCTAAAAGTTTGGTAACTGGTTAAACCTTTTGGTAGTAAAATTGAAGTAATACCTGTCCAAGCCATTGATAAGAATTTTTTTTTATTGTTATAGAATAATATATTAATGTTTTATATAAAAATGTTTTTCCAGAACCTCCTGGTCCATCTATAAAAAAATTTTATGATTATTATTTATTATTAGTTCAAAAATATGTTTTTGATCGTTATTCAATTGTTCATACATTTTATCAAATTTTTTTTTACTAAAAATTATAATTTCATCATTAATTTCTTCGTTTTCCTCGATATAGTTTTCATTTGGTTCAGGTAAACCAAAATTTTCACATGACATTTGTTCTGAATTTAATATTTGATTAATATGGGATAAAGCTTTGTTTTCTTTATTTTCTTTAAAATCTTCAATAAAAAATTTTTTATATTTTTCCCAAATAATGTTACCTTGAATATTTTCATATAATAAAAAACGCTGCCAAGTGCTTTGGCGGAATGCTTTCTCATAGAGTTCTTTGAGTTTCATTAATTTTTTTATATTTATTTAAATGTGATTTTAATATTAAAAAATTGTCTAACATTAATATTTACTCATATTGTACTTTATAAATTTCGAACATATATGCTAGCTATTTGCTTTTTCAACATTTATAATTTATTTTAAATCATCAAGTAATACAAAAAAATTTGTTCTATTGAAAAAATGATATAATGTAGTAATAAAAAGAATGATGACAACAAAATTTCGAATCATTATAAAATGCAATCATATTTATATATAAATACAGTTCATATTTATGGCTCTATAAAAAAAACTACTCTATGAATACCAATTTTCAATAGCTTCCCGTCTAGTTATACAAAAACATAGATGGTATACAAAATTTGAAGCAAATCCATCGAGTAATTTTCGAGATCTAACTGGTTAAATAAATAACATTTTCTTTTCAAAATTTCTTTTTCAAAATTTTAAAAATGCTTTAAAATTAAAACTACGCTATGAAAATCAATTTTTGAAAATTTCCCTTCTTTTGGCAGTCGCAAATAATTTCCCTGCAATTTTCAGAACAAATCTATCGAGTACTTTACGTAGAATAAAAAAAATAAGAAAAGAAGAATCGAAATTTTTTTTTAAATCTTTAAAATTCTCTAAAATTGCAACCACGCTAAGAAAATTAGTTTTCAAAAGCTTATTTTTTTCAGACAATAGCGAATTAATTGTATAAAAATTTTAGAGAAAATTTATAGTATGGTTTACGCAAAATAGAAAATAAATAAAAAATGAAAATTTAAAAAAAAATTTTTAAAGTGCTCTAAAATTAAAACTGCGCTGAGAAAATTAGTTTTCCAAAGCTTGTTTTCTTCAGACAGTAGCGAATAAATTGCATACAAATTTTGGAGCAAATCTATTAAATGGGTTTCGTAAAATAGAAAAAATTAAAAATAAAAATTTTAAAAAAAATTTTTAAAATGCTCTAAAATTAAAAGTGCGCTAAGAAAATTAGTTTACAAAATTTTTTATACTTTTAGCAGTCGAAATTAAGTTTCATACAAATTTTTGAACAAATTCTTCGAGTAGTTTACGTAAAATACAAAAAAAATGAAAAATCGAAATTTATTTAAAATTCTTAAAATGATTCTAAAAAAAAACTACTCTAAGAAAACCAATTCTCGATAGCTTCCGCACCAGTTCATCAAAAAATTGAATTGTATGGAAAATTTAAAGTAAATCCATCGAGTAGTTTTTAAGATTTTATTGGCTTAATAAATAGAAACATTTTTTTTTTTAATTTCAAAATGCTCTAAAATTAAAACTAAGCTAAAAAAATCAGTTTTTAAAAATTTATTTTATCCGGGCAATCACAAATAAATTCCATGCAAATTTTGAAGCAAATTCATCGAGTAGTAAACAAAAAAAAAAAACGAAAAATCGAATTTTTTTTTTTTAAAAACTTTAAAATGAAAACTACGCTGGAAGAACCAATTATCAATAGCTTCCCAGCAAGTTAGTCACAAAACTAAATTCCATGCAAAATTAGAAGCAAATCCATCGAGTAGTTCTCGAGATACAGTTTACTAACTGAATTCATACATCCACACACACACACACACACACACACACATACATACAGACATTTTCTGGAAACCACTTTTTTCGACTCACCGAGTTCAAATATGTACAAATTAATGAAAAAATAGAAAAAAATTTTTTTTACCGATACAATGCTTTCTCTATGAGAAAGCAAAACATGCAAAAAATTTACGTAATTGTACTGGTAACATAACATGGCATGCTTCTTCAAAAATATAATAAATTTGTTTTTCGTGTTCTGTCAAATTCATTGCAAGAACAGTTTCTTTATAAGTATTATAAGTTACATTTGCAAAAGTTCGTAAATCTTTAAAATTTTAGATAAGTATATTTTTTTATTATATTATAATCAGTTTATATTAAGTTTATTTTTTAATATTACATTTCAAAATAATATATAATTAAAATTTTAAATACTTATAATTTAATATTTCTTTATAAATTAATTAATTATGATTTATTTTATTTTAGATTGATTTAAATATATATTAAAAACAATAAAATAGGTAAGAAAATCATAATAACTAAAGTTATAATTTTAAAATAAATATATTAAAAATATATTATAAATTTATATAAAATCGTTTTTTAAAGAATTAAATTTAATTAAATTGTTTATTTAAATATTAAAAAATTAATATCACACTCTTTATATAAAAAATTTATAATTTGTTATATAATTTATATTATAACTGTTTAAATATAAACAAACGAAAAGGATATAAATATATTTCTTAAAATATTGAAAATATTAGAGAAAAATAAAATAAAAATTATATAACTTTATTTATTTGTATAAAGAGTATAAAAAATAAAATTTTACATTAACAATATAATTTTTATTTTTACTTTTTTATAAATATATGAATTAATAATTATTATAATTTTTATCTTTTTAATTAATAAAAAACTTACAATAACATTTTAACTTTTGACATTTAAAGAAATATGAAAAAATTTTTTAAATTTATATTATTTTAAAAGTGGTTATGTAGGGTTACTGGCGAAGGGTACCACTTTTATTGTTTAATTTTTCTTTATAAACAAAAAAAAAACCCAACGCGCCATTGACAATACCTCGTTAAACTGATAAAAAAAATAAAAACTTCTACCTAAAACTTTCACAAGATAAACTCAAGACAACAAGAAAACAAATTTAAGCTAACCTGAAAGACGAATCTTTTAGATGTAGGAAATTTTTTAATAAGTTTTTCTGACCAAGACAATCAAGACAAAGTAAAATATGCTTTACTTTTAGGCAAATACAGCTTGGACCCAAAAAAAGTAAGCTTAAATGTTGAAAGTAGAAGTTTTTTATTTTTTTTTGTCTCAGTATGGGTGGTGTGGAAAGTTGTCTAACGAACGTAGTTATTATTTGATAGTTAAAAAATAATTATATCAATAATCTATAATATTATTAACTATGTATTAAACATATATTCCATTATATAGCCTTATTGATATTAAAAATCTTCCATCAATCGGCAGGTTTAAAGCCGCTCTGAGGAGGTTTTTACTCGACCTCGATTAAACAGTATTATTTTCGGACTATATCATATGTGTTAATTTATTATGTGATGTACCCTTTATAGATTTAAGGCATGATTGTATTTATTGGCGTGTATGTAGGATGTGTGTGCATAGAGTGAATGATTATATTTTTATCAGATTGACTTGTATATTACTGTACATTCAACTTGCTGTGATTTTAACTTACTGTATACTGCTGATATTTCGACTGCGCTCTTTACACGCTTGATTTTATGTAATTATTTTGACTGATAGATATTGAGACTGATTTTTAACTATATTATTTATACTTTTTGCATGTATTTATTCGTGTTATCTGTGATATCGCTTTTATTTAATTTATTGACTTACTATTACAGTATTACTATCTCTATTATGTTTTATGACTGTGATATCATACTGTACTATTTTGATTTTATATGTACAAGGCTATTTAAAGTATTTTTATGTATTTTTTTCAACTTTATTTGTAATTTTTCACGCTTTTTTGTAATTATAATACAAAATAAACAATATCTAATCTAATCTAATCTAATCTTAAGAACAGGCCGGATTCGCTGTCCTTGTCTAATTAGCATTTTTGTTATTTACTCAAGTATTAATCGGTGTATCTGCAAATTGAAGGTTAAGCGCAATAGATATTATTATTACAAATATTTATGCACAAGAAAAAAAAATCTATCGCTTTGTTTTTGAGAAAAGTAAGGAACGCGAAAATATTATAAACATAATCTTTTATTTCGGCGTTCCTTACTTTTCTCAAAAACAAATCGGTAGATTTTTTTTTTCTTGTGCATAGATATTCATAATAATAATATCTATTGCGATCAACCTTTATTTTGAAGATACACCGATTAATACTTGAGTAAATAACAAACAACTCAATTGTTACTCGGTCGGTATCAGGTTCTACTCCGGCCTGCCGTTAAGCAAGTATTTCATAAATATAATATTAAAAAACTTTTTTCTTAATAGTTTATATTTCAAATAAATAATTGACGTTTAAAAATGAAATAAAGAATCAATATATTTAAGATAATTAAATACCAATATTTTTCATAACCAAATTTGGTCTCTAAAGTATTGGAGTCATCAAACAAGAAGGTTTTTTAAAAAAATATTGGTAAAATTTAAATATTTAATTAACGATATAAAAATAAACACTAAATGATTATGAATAGTGTATTAGGGACATGAGGGGTAGCAAGAGGGGTGACTTGGGTATATATATATATATATATATATATATAAGTATATACTTAAAGATCAAAATAATATGGATAAAAAATATTCACTATAATTTATTAGTATTATCTAAGTGTAGAATAGTTATAGCTTAGAATAAAAATAATAGCGATCTACTTTATCAACACAATGTTTATTCATGTTTGTATGCATATAAGTTAATACTCAATAGTCTAGTAAATTTTAAAACTAGTAGGAGTAGCACGTTAGTTGTGCTCTCTACGAAAGAAATTTACTGACTATGAATTTCATAGTCCTATTTTTTTATCAGGTGCAAGAAGAGGAATGTACTCTGAAGAATTATGAGTGGTATGACTTGGAGTCTGTCCCATGATGAAATGAATGTGAATCATGATGTGTATGTTTTTTTCTTAGCTAATAAAACAGCTGATTGAGACAGAAATGATTTGGGGAGAAGAAACCTTTTTCAACCTAAGGATCGAGAGAGAAACAGCTGATTAAAATGATCTGAAATGAACTGATTTTTTAATATTTTTTTTATATTTAAATTCAATTAAAATTATCTAAGCATTATAAATAAAATTTTTAATTTGATCAGAATCAAACCCATGACCCTTTGGATGCGAGGCAAACACGTATACCACTACACCACGGAGCTACCGTACTCAACAGATTCTAAAGCTTGTATAGTAGGAGTTTCTGATACTTTCTGACTTTGCATTACTTCTTAGATATTTTAACATCAATAACTGGCTGATTCCATTCAGATTCATGCAGGCCGTCACTGATCGAATTTTTTTTTTCTTCTAAGTAATAAAAATACCTTCTATTATGTATATGAAGATAAAAGTTACCTCGTAGAACGCTCAAAAAAATTTTTTTTTTTTACTACAGCAATTTTAGTGTTGGATGTAAAAACGAAAATTTCGAAATTGAAAATGAACCTCTACTTTTAAATGACTATAGCTCCGTCAATTTTTAACCTTTTTGGGCGTTCTTTTAACGAAAGTGTGCGGAATTATGTCTAGTTTTAAATGCATTCTCGATTTTTGTAATACAAATTGATCTCACTAAGTTATTTACGAAAAACCGAAAAAAGCGATTTTTTTTCAAACTCGATTTTCTCAAATACTATTTTTTTTTTTTTTTTTAATTTTTATGATTTTTTACATAAAAAATACTAATTTTTAGGGTAGGTGAGAATATGCGATTTTGCCTTATTTTGTTTTAACAGATTTTTAAACGTTTTTTTTTATATTTTCGATTTTAAAACATTGATACCATGGTGCAACGTACTATTTTTCCAACTTTACATGTTCTTACAACTATTTTTATGCTTTTATTTATTAATATATATCAAAAATATCAACAATAATCTTTAAAATTATCCCCGGATCGAATATTTTGATCAATTAGAACCAAAGTTATGACGATTTAAAGTTTAAAAAAAAATGCTGAAACTTTAAATAAATATGATATTTACATTGAGGAAACGCAATTTTCGTTAAAGATTAAAATCTGAAGATATAAATTTTTCAATTTAAAAAAAAAGTTATTTTGATGAAAGTATACATCACCATTTATCCTCTTTTTATGGTACATGATTATAATAAAATTTTTTTTTGTTGAAGAATATAATTTTTTTATCAGTTTGAATTTCGCGCCTAGAATTTAAATTTATTTTGTAGGGAGTTGACGCATGTCACTACTAGGTGGCGATGATTCGTTCTTTGCATTCTCATTACAGACTTGACGTGTTTAAAAATATAAGAAAAGGAAGATAAAAAATATAGATGTTTAAGAAAAATTATTTTTTTCGATCTGTCATTGAACGGAATATCAATAATGGCATCACTGATTGTTAAAATCGAGTGCAAGGATTTAAAAGAAAGGCACGAAAAAGTTGTTTATGATTGCTTCAAAAGTCCGCTTAGAGAATTAGGTGATCTAACGGAGTCTTTGAAGCGCTTGTATCCAAATACTTCTTTCTCAAGAGAAGATAAAGTATGCCCTTCGGGTTACAAAATATTATTAGATGAAGTGAAAAATACGCCTATTTCATCGACTTCAAGCAGTCAACAATCTTCGAAAGATTTTATTCATAGTGAGGCTGTGGTAGAACAGCTCAACGAGACTTTAAGTAATTTGAAATTAAACATTTCACCAATTTAAATGCCTCAAAGTATCAATATCAAGATGCAAGAATCTTATGCTCTCCGAAAAAGAAAACAAATGAACGATGCATTTGATTCACAAATAGCAAGTAAAATGATGAAAGTCTACGATATAACGGATTTGCCTGCATCGAATGAAAATAATGAATGTAAAACAAATGATAAATGGCTTGAGAATATTAAAATTGCATTAGATAATTGTTCAAATTTTCTTGAGGAAGTGCGATTGTTGAGTATTATACCAAGTGATATTTCCAAAGATTATTTATTATCAGTTTTACCAAATGTAACTATTTATATGATTGATCAAGCACGATCATTGGTGAATAATAAAAATATTTACAAGCAGTCTGAGAACTATTGTGGCCATTCTTTGGATAATGAAATTGTAATGAAAGTAAAGGATTATCATCTGAACGATGATTTTAATTGTTCTCGTCAAAGTGAAAATAAAAACGACACAGTATTTATCGAAGAAAATGGTATAAAAACTAAAAAAGTCAAACGCTTTCTTACGTGAAGTATAAAAAAAAATATATCAATTATTCAAAGACAAAAATCCTGAAATGAAAACAAAAATTGGTAAATCAACATTCTACGCTTTAACAGCAGGCCGGAGTAGAACCTGATACCGACCGAGTAACAATTGAGTTGTTTGTAATTTACTCAAGTATTAATCGGTGTATCTTCAAAATAAAGGTTGATCGCAATAGATATTATTATTATGAATATCTATGCACAAGAAAAAAAAAATCTACCGATTTGTTTTTGAGAAAAGTAAGGAACGCGAAAATATTATAAACATAATCTTTTACTTCGGCGTTCCTTACTTTTCTCAAAAACAAAGCGATAGATTTTTTTTTTCTTGTGCATAAATATTTGTAATAATAATATCTATTGCGCTTAACCTTCAATTTGCAGATACACCGATTAATACTTGAGTAAATAACAAAAATGCCAATTAGACAAGGACAGCGAATCCGGCCTGCTCTTAAGACCGAAGTGGGTTATACCATATCCACCAACCGATTCGTGTCTTTGCGTTTACTGCGGGAATCTTAAACTTATGTTAGATATTTGAATAATTATAAAAAAGAGAATAAACAAGACATTGCAGATTTGGAATTGAAAATATGTTCTTTACTTTTTTGTTCAAAAGATGATATGAAATGTGTACTAAGAGAATGTAGAGAATGTCCCATTGGAGATTTTATTGATTTACAAATAATTTCTTTGACAGAAGAAGATTTATATGAAGAAATAATTTATAGTGTTTGGGAAAATTAAATTTACTGAATAAAACTAGTACAATTGAAAATTTCTTAATAGAGTTGAGAGAGCGTGCTCTCACTGTAAGAGCTCATTATCAATTGGTCAAAGAAATTCAACGTATAGCAATTAAAGAGGTTAAGCTTTTAGCGAAAAATAATGACTTCCAATTAGTTATTCATGTCGATTTTGCAGAAAATTGGATAGTTCTGCTTCAAAATGAAATTCAAAGCTATCATTGGAGTAAAAACCAAATATCAATATTTACGTCAGTATGCTATTTTGAAAATGATAAAACAGTCAGTTACGTCACCGTCTTTGATGATATTAAACATGATTCGTCTCATGCCCTAATGGCTATAAATTTAAGTATCGACAACTTAAAACAAAAACATATTACGCAAGATCTTGATAAAATTATAACCATTTCGGATGGAGCTTCCAGTCATTTTAAAAATAGTTATCAATTCTATGAGCTTCAAAACTCAAAAGTAAACAGAAAATGGCTTTTTTCTGCAACAGGTCATGGTAAAGGCGCTTGTGATGGTATTGGTGGTTTAGCAAGGATGAGTTAGAAGTTTTTCGACAGACAAAAAAAAATGGAATGGTTAGGAAATGCAAAAGAAATTAAAGGTATTTAAAAGATTCACTGTTGGAAAAGTGAACGAAACCAAATCTACACTGCCAAAACTTCGAGACATGCGTGGCAAGAAGTAAATTGAAAGGTTTTATTCAAATTCGGATTTTTTTATTCACATTAGTTCTCAATTCATTAGTGTTCATTTCTTAATTGTATCGTACATTATTTGTTCATTGAAAATGATCAAATAATATATTTTAGTATTTAAAAAATTCACCTTTTCAAAATTCGAAATTAAAATTCAAAATTCAAAATTCAAAATTCAAAATTCAAAATTCAAAGTAAATATATTTATTTAAAGTTTCAGCATTTTTTTTAAACTTTAAATCGTCATAACTCTAGTTTTAATTGATCAAAATATTCGATCCGGGGATAATTTTAAAGATTATTGTTAATATTTTTGATATATTAATAAATAAAAGCATAAAAATAGTTGTAAGAACACGTAAAGTTGGAAAAATAGTACGATGCGCCATGGTATCAAAGTTTTAAAATCGAAAATATAAAAAAAACGTTTAAAAATCTGTTGAAAAAAAATAAGGCAAAATCGCATATTCTCACCTACCCTAAAAAATAATATTTTTTATGTATAAAATCATATAAAAATTAAAAAAAAAATATATAGTTTTTGAGAAAATCGTGTTTGAAAAAAATCGCTTTTTTTCGGTTTTTCGTAAATAACTCAGTGAGATCAAATTGTATTACAAAAATCGAGATTGCATTTAAAACTAGACATAATTCCGCACACTTCCGTTAAAAGAACGCCCAAAAAGGTTAAAAATTGACGGAGCTATAGTCATTTAAAAGTAGAGGTTCATTTTCAATTTTGGAATTTTCGTTTTTACATCCAACACTAAAATTGCTGTAGTAAAAAAAAAAAATTTTTTTGAGCGTTCTACGAGGTAACTTTTATCTTCATATACTTAATAGAAGGTATTTTTATTATTTAGAAGAAAAAAAAATTCGATCAGTGACGGCCTGCATGAATCTGAATGGAATCAGCCAATTATCAATTTATTTAACTATAATGAAATAAAAAATTATTAAAATAGAAATTGTAATAATAATAATAGTTATACATATATATTAAGTCCATATTACAACTCCGAGACAGCTTTGGAATTATTTGATGAACGTTTGAGTGTACATTTTATAAACTATAATAGTTTAGTAGAATATAAACATACGAAAGTAATCAAAAATAATATTTTTATGAGCGAAATGTGAAATTTTGAGGTTATAATAAAAATATTACCCTTAGTTTCGATTGTATCGTATATTAGCTATTCACATATCATGTTCGATTTGAACATATTACAAAATCAATCAAATTTCCTTTGTTGGTAATCATTAGTTATGTACTCCACTATATTTTTAGGTCATAATTAATATTTGTATCAAAAAACTATTAATATTATATTTAAATACTGAATATATGTAATCGTTAGTAATGTCACATTTAAACACTAAAAATACGAAATTCAAATAATATTAATATAGTTTTAAAATATTACTCATACTTTATTAAGATTAAATTCAAATAATATTAAATGATTCTATAATTAATGAAATAATAGTTAATGAAATTTGATAAAGACAATAGACTCAGTCGATAAAATCAATAAACCAAGTCGATGAATTTATTAGATTGATTTGATGATAATCAATAAAGTCAACAGACTTAGTCGATAAAAGTTATTGAAAGTCTCTCTTTCTTCTATCTTTGTGAATCTACATTGCTCTTAAAAACATCCGGCCGTTAACCGAAAATTTTTGACTTTCTCTTCTCTCTCTCTCTCTCTTAAGCAGTGGTAACAGCAGCAACAACAAGCGACACTTATTAAAATTGGAATTGTAAAACTAGTTAGATCGAGTGTAATAATTGGCTTGGCCTGTTCATTCACATGACGGAGGTAAATAACTTAAGCAGCACAAACTGTTCTTTTGAGGGTTCATATTCATGAGTCTACTTCTCTTAAATATCTCTTGTAGTAAAGGACTTGTAGCTTTAAAATTGTAACTACTAGTTTCATTTTAATATGTAGATTAAGAAAAAATACTCTTAGATATCAGCAAATAAAGTTTGAAATTTCACTCAAAAAGGTATAGCTGAAGAGAGTTTACTGAATACAATTTTCAAATTTTATACTCAAACATCCCTGGTAAAAATGTGAACATAAAAAATGGTGTATATAAAAATTTAAGCTTATTGGTAATAATAATGCCAAAGAAATGGCCATAAATTGTTAAAAAAAAGCGTTTCCATTTCTACTGGTCATAAAATGATAAAAAAAAACGTTTCAATTTCACCAGGGATTTTAAAATACAATTAATTTTGATATTGAACCTTAACAGTGTATAAAAACTCTATGAGATTGATTCGAAGCATTAAAAGTTACTAACAATTTTGAAATATATTATTTTGTGAATTCTATGTAGTCACTTTTTTTTAGTCATAGCTCATATCTCAAGATGTAAAAGATTTAGAGCCCTAAGATTATAAATGATAGTTTATTTTTAATAGTCTAGGCGCCCAGAGGGTTTCGTATGAAGTTAGAGGTCCCAGCAAGCAATTAGGTGATTTTTATGTATTTTGAGCCGCTCAATCCGAATTTGCAACTTGCTTTTTGTGCAAGTGGTCGAGTAATTTGTTATAAACAAATTAATTGTTTAAATGGCTATAGTTTATGAATTACAATAGATGCAGTAATTTTCTCTGCTAAAACTTGTTCTTTAATTAAAATACAAAAAAAATCGTTTTTGTTGCATGTCAATTCGATAATTAGAACCAGAGATATGGCAAATATATTGCAAAAAAAAATAGAGACGTAGCGCAAGCGCAGAAAGCCCTGGTAAAAACCTTATAACTCGACTACTACTGGATATTTTTTAAAGTTCAACATGTGTTTAAAAAATGTCAGAGTCTCAGCTTTAATGATAAATTGTTATATATTACTTTTAAATGTTGATAAATAAGCTAGAATGATTTGAAGCGGAAACAATTTTCAATTTTTCAGAATTTTGTTTGTTTATAACGAAAAAATATAGGTTAGCGAACAAAATATTTCTATATTTTTGATATAGAATGATAAGAAATTTCATCTAGTTCAAGAATCTGTCCGGTCTTTTCAAATTTAAGTAAGTAGAACCTGAGATATCGCAAATTTAACCCTTTCAGTCACAGGAGCCACTATAGTGACACCCTTTCTCATTTTCTTTTTTTTATTGTTTAATTCGAACTTTAAGTTTAATCTTTATTCTTTTTGCATTTTCATATAAATGAGTGTTTATTTTATAAGTATCATATGATATATTTTGAATATACGATTGTAAATAAATCTAAAAAAATTAATGTATGATAGAAAATACGTATTTTGCGAAAATAATTCGTGACAGAAAGGGTGAAGCTGTAGCGCCAACTCCTTGCAATACGGCATATGTGTGCAATATAGCGATCGCTTTCCTTATTAAAAATTCTTTTATTGTAAGGTACGAAATCTTATTCTTTTCCAATAAAATTACTTTTGACTCTATTTTATATACTTTGTCATAATATTATTGTCATAATATTAATGATGTATAATACATGGAGATGAAGTAGATTTACGCTTTTAAATAATCATAGATTTTTCTACTATAATAGTAAACAATTGACTCAACTTATGGAGTATTTTTACATTTATTTTTTTTTGCAATTGCAAAAAAAAACAACAATCTATTTTATTCAAAAAATTTGTTTAACTTTCCGATTTATTAGAGTCATCCATTTTTAGCTGAATCCTTTTTTATTAAATTTTTATTTAATTCCCAAATACAGAATTAAAATTAATTTTATTACAAAAGAATGAAATTACTTACCTTATAATAAAAGAATTTTTTATAAGGAAAGTGATAGCCATATTGCACACATATGTCGTATTGCAAGGAGTTGGCGCTACAGCTTAAATTTGCGATATCTCAGGTTCTACTTACTTAAATTTAAAAAACCGGACAGATTCTTAAACTAAATGAAATTTCCTATATCATTCTATATCAAAAATATAGAAATATTTTGTTCGCTAACTTATATTATTTCGTTATAAACAAACAAAATTCTGAAAAATTGAAAATTTCTTCTGCTTCAAATCATTCTAGCTTATTTATCAACATTTGAAACTAATATATAATAATTTATTATTAAAGCTGAGACTCTGACATTTTTCAAACACATGTTAAACTTCAAAAAATATTAATTAGTCATCGAGTCATAAGGTTTTTTACCAGGGCGTTTCGCCCTTGCGCTACGTCTCTATGTTTTTTAGCAATATATTTGCCATATCTCTGGTTCTAATTATCGAATCGACATGCAACAAAAACGATTTTTTTTTTTTATTAAAGAACAAGTTTTTGCAGAGAAAATTACTGCATCTATTGTAGTTCATAAACTATAGCCATTTAAACAGTTAATTTGTTTATAACAAATTACTCGACCACTTGTGCGAAAAGCAAGTTCGGATTCAGCGACTCAAAATACATAAAAATCACCTACTTGCTTGGTGGGACCTTTAACTTTATACGGAACCCTCTGGGCGCCTAGACTATAAATTTTATTGAAAACAATTATAATTAAATGAGTTGGTTAAATGTAAAATATAGAAATTTATACTCAAAAATTTTTAAATAAAATCAATATTGAATTTCAATAACGTAAAAAATATTTTATAAGCTAAGGTTTAAAGCATTAAATGTATTCGAGGAGCTTCAAAATTAAATTTTCTAAAAAGTCGCCATGTGATCCTAATTTAAAAAAAATATATCTCTGAATCTAGAAGACTTTGGAGTTCTAAAATTTTCACTGGTAAATTGTTTCAAGTAGTAGATTATGGAAAAATATTTGATTGTATAGTATTTAAAATAATTTAAACAATCATTTAAAAAAAGTTACAGATGAAAATGAATTTTTGATAGTAATATGGAAAATTAATATTCAAACATTTTAACAGCAATAAATTTAATATTAAACTCTAATAATGTAAAGAGGAAATACTTTATAAGATTGATTTAAATCATAAACAATTTAATGCAATAAGATTCAACTATGTAATGTTAAAAACTATGTAAACTATGCTAAAACTATGTTATATTTAAACTACGTTAAAAGTAATCATAATGACTTTTGGTCTAAAAAATATGAATTATAGAAATTATACACTTATTGTTGACAGTTTAATTTACTGATAACTTTGTCATCCTAAAATAAAAAAGATAGAGTCTTGAAATTTCACAAGAAACTTGGTATTGGTTAATAAAATACATGTATTATCTCTATTAAGTCTCACCTTTATTGAGTTGCTTATATTAGATTAAAAGTTATGTGAAGAGATAAACTGAGCTTTCATATGAAATAATTTTCTAATATCTGAATCCATCAGACTATTTTAATTTGTTTACTGTATTTTTGAACATAAAAAAATTTAATGTCATAAGATTAAACTATATAAAAATATATACAAAGCAATCAAAATCATTTTGGTCTGAAAAATGTGAATTATAGAAATTATACACTCATCGCTGATAGTTTTATTTGCTGATATCTTAGTTTTCTTGAAGTGAAAGCGTTAGAGCTCTAAAATTTTACAAATTACTCAGTATTAGTTGATGAATCATAAAAAAGGCGGTCCCAAAATTAAATGTTTTTTCTTTTGGTAATTACAAAAATATTTATGCTTATTATATAAATTCAGTATTAAGTACAAAGTAGTTGAAATTATACTTTCAGTATTAATTATCTTTTCATCTATAATAAATGTTAAAGTATAAGAGATTTATAAAAATAATGCAGTTATCTTTGACTTTAGCCCTCTTGGTATTCTAGAAAAAAGAAAAAAAAGTCACTAATACTAACCAGGAGAGTGTCTGAGTTGCGGGTCACAGATCTTGGTGAAACTTTGGGATAAGTATTAAGGTACCAAAATATGAGTAAAGCCACAGCAATACGGTCTAACGCTTCGAAAAATTGAAGTTATGGACGATTATAGTCTTATTTTTAGAAAAATATTAAAAAAGAACTCCTAATTGAAGTGTAAATAATTCTGTCTAAAAATGTCTTTAATAAATCCACAATTAATGAAATAAAAGCAGAGAAAGCAAGCTTTAATTTGATAGTTTCCGGATTGAAAAATAATAATTAGAACTAAAGTTATGCTTGTTTAAAGTTGAGCAGTAAGAGAGTACCAAAAATAGTCTAAATTTTGAAGGATGGTGATTTTTAGTACTTTTTTGCTGCTCAACTTTAAACAAGCATAACTTTAGTACTAATGATTATTTTTCAATTCGGAAACCATCAAATTGAAGCTTGCTTTTTCTGCTTTTATTTTAGCAATTGTGGATTTATTAAAGACATTTTTAGACAGAATTATTTACACTTCAATTAGGAGTTCTTTCTTAATATTTTTCTAAAAATAAGACTATAATCGTCCATAACTTCAATTTTTCGAAGCGTTAGACCGTACTGCTGTGGCTTTACTCATATTTTGGTTCCTTAATACTTATCCCAAAGTTTCATCAAGATCTGTGACCCGCAACCTCAGATACTCTCCTGGTAAATATAAAATTTGAGAATAAGAATAATAATTAAATACTAACATTCTTAACATTTGCAATTTAAATGTTTTCTTATTATATTATCGTTATATTGTTATTTTGTGTTAAAATGTTCTCATATTAAATTCTAGTAATAAAATAAATGTATCTATTGCTGTTTGAATCTAGGGGCGCGGTAGCGTCTCAAAAGGTGAGTTATTAAAATTATGGCGTTTTTCACTTATGCCTCAAATTATAGTTCTCGTCGAAATCGAATGTTGATGAGAAAAATGGATAGTGCATGTATTGATGTAGTGCAATTATTATATGTTTGTTAGAAACAGGTTTCTATAGCAGAGGGCGCAATAGACGAATAGAGGTAGAAATAACAGTAGTGATGCGTAAACAAGCGATGCATCAAGCTATATAAAGATAGATCTTGCAAAGCTTAACACGTATGATATATTTTTACATACAAAGAAAATAAAAGAATCAAAGGAGCATCATAAGCTGAAAACAAATCAATTGATGCTTATTTAGACTGAAATAGAGACTGTGATTATCACCAAGCTAATTAGCGAAACAAATTTATTTTTTACCAAATTATCCTCATATATTGGTGGAAAATAATAAAAATGTATGCTTTTAAATAGTAAAAACTATACAAAACTTTAAATTATTTGTCAACTGCTTGAATGTTAAGCGCACTAAGCAGTTCTCTTAAGTTGAAATCTGGAGGTCAATTGAGGGGTAATTATACAATCGAACTCCCACAGCCCAAATTTTTCTGATTCTTATATTTTTTTGGCCCAATATTCTATTGATTCTTATATTTTCTTGGGCTCCATATTTTTTGGGCCCTATATTTTTTTGATTCTCATATTTTCTTGGGTTCTTTAATTTTTTGAGCCCAATATTTTTTCGATTTTTACATTTTTATGTGCTCTATATTTTTTGGGCCCAGTATTTATTTGATTCTTACATTTTCTTGAGCTCTACAAATTCATGGGCCAAATATTTTATTGATTCTTATATTTAATTGGGCTTAATATTTTTTTGATTCTTATATTTTCTTGGGCTTCACATTTTTTAGGCCCTAAATTTTTTTGATCTTTATATTTTTCTGGCCCAATATTTTTTTGATTCTCATATTTTCTCGGGCTCTATATTTTTTTGGTACAAATATTTTGTTGATTCTCATATGAGGATATCTCTACAATTTTTAATCTTTTTATGATGTTTTTGAAAATTCATTTTACAAGCGTTACTGGGTTACCCAATGATGCACACTATTTAAACTAGGTTCATACCTTTTGTACAATCTGAAAACTCTATTTTTTATGTATCCAGTGAATGTGCCACCAACGGTATAGTAGATATTTCTATAAAACGTAAATTTTTATATGGATAAAATTTCGGAAATTTTATCCATGTAAAAATTTACGTTTCATAGAAATATCTACTATATCGTTGATGGCACATTCACAAGATACATAAAAAATAGAGTTTCCGGATTGTACAAAAGGTATGGACCTAGTTTGAATAGTGTGCTTCATTGAGTAATCCAGTAATAGCTGTAAAATGACATATCATAGAAAAAATAAAAATTGTAGAGATATCCTTATATTTTATTGGGCTCTATATTTTTCGGGCCTAATTTTTTTTTCATTCTTATATTTTTTGGGCCCAATATATTTTTGATTTCTATATGTTCTTGTGCTCCATATTTTTTTGGGCCCCATATTTTATTTTCATTCTCATATTTTCTTAGGCCCTATATTTTTTTTGGCTAAATATCTTTTTGATTTTTACTTTTATTCAGGCTCTATGTTTTTTTAGGCCTAATATTTTTTCAATTCTTATATTTTTTGGGCTCAATATATTTTCGATTTTAATATTTTCTTGTGCTCCATATTTTTTTGGGCCCCATTTTTTATTTTTATTCCCATATTTTCTTAGGCCCTATATTTTTTTTGGCCCAAAATTTTTTTGTTTTCTACTTTTATTTGGGCTCCATATTTTTTTGGGCACACTATTTATTTAATTCTTATATTTTTTGAGCCCAATATATTTTCGATTTTCATATTTTCTTGGGCTCCATATTTTTTTAGGCCCCATATTTTTTCTATTCTTACATTTTTTTAGGCCCTATATTTTTTTTGCCCGAAATTTTTTAGATTTTTACTATTATTTGGGCTCTACATCTTTTTGAGCCTAATATTTTATTGATTCTTTCTTGGACCCAATATCTTTTGATTCCTAAATTTTTTTAAGCTCAATATTTTTTTGATTCTTATATTTTTCTGGCTTTCATATTTTTTTCAGTCTAATATTTTTTCGATTCTCATATTTATTTGGGTCCAATTCTTCTTTTATTTTTATATTTTTTGTGCATAATATATTTTTGATCCTTATATTTTTTTGGTCTCCATATTTTTTTAGGCTTCATATTTTATTCTCATATTTTTTTAGGCCCTATATTATTTTTGGTCCCAATATTTTTTTGATTCTTATATTTTCTTGAGCTTTATATTTTTTAGAGCCAGACATTTTTTAGATTGTTATATTGTATTGGGCTTTATATTTTTTCGAACCTAATTTTTTTTTTACTCTAATATTTTTGGGCTCACTATATATTTGCTTATATTTTCTTGGGCTTCATATTTTTTTGGACACCATATTTTTTTATTTTCACATTTTTTCAGGCCTTATATTTTTTTTGGCCCAAAATTTTTTCGATTTCTATTTTTATTTGGGCTCTATATATTTTTGTGCCCAGTATTTTTTCGATTCTTATATTTTCTTGGGCTTTACACTTTTTAAGCCTAATATTTTATTGATTCTTTCTTGAGCCCAATAATTTTTTGATTCTTATATTTTCTTGGACTTAATGTTTTTCCGCTTTTTATATTTTTTCGGGCTCTATATTTTTGGGGCGCAATATTTTCTCGATATCAAATTTTTTCGGACCCAATATTTACTTGATTCTAATTTTTTCTTGGGCTCCATATTTTTTTTATTCTCATATTTTCTTAAGCCCTATGTTTTTAGGGCCTAATATTTCTTGATTTTTACTTTTTTTCTGGGCGTGTCTGTTCACGCCATAACCGCTATCTTAATTGTCACTACTCGCCCTTACCGGTGTGGGCTTATAAAAGGCTGCAGCACGCTACGTCGGGCTCAATCAATTTCCGCTCTTTTCAAACGACGCATGTTATTTCAATAAAGAAAACCTGTTGAAAAACGAAGGACACATAATTAAGCCCCACCTCTTCAAGACGCTTGAACATTGGTCCTTCGAGCCGGATTAGAGAGAACAAAGAAGGTAAGAGTTTTCACACACACGATCGTGGGTGACCTCGTACAGAGCGTCATGCTACGTCGCTCTGCACTCTCCCTTGTTCTTTGTTCGTATGCTTGATAAAAAATAGTGGGTGGCTTTGGGCGCGTATTACACTGCACGCGCAGTATGAACAAGAACAGCATTCTTTTTTTGGCGGGAAAATATGGCGGGTGGCCACGTGCATGAAAGTTATCGCCTTTTTCTTGTAATTCTTAGTGAAAACACAATTTGATTTACAATATTACAAGGAAAATCTTTCATCTCTGTTATGAAAATAATAATTTTAACGACTTAATATAATTATTAAATTTGAAACACATTGAAATTATATATTTTATTCTTTCCAAACACGATTAGATAGATTGGTGTTTTGTATCATTGTGCAATTTGCAAAATATAAATGAACTTTGAATCGATTGCCTTTAATCAAACTTCGATTGGTTGAGTCACCAATTATAGATCTCGATTTTCAAAAAAATCTATGTAACCATTTTTACGCAGTTGTTTGATAATTTTAAAATTCATTGAACTATTCAAAATAATGAGATTGTCCCTATTCGTAAAACAATACAACTGCACATTCTGGTCCGCACATTTTCGATTAAATTTAGTGAAATTACAAACTCTACTTATTTATTATGGCTTTTATAGTCCTTGAACGTATTAATTAATAAAATACGATAACATGAAATAACGGGAAACTGGAAATGAAAACTCGCGCTGAATCGCGCAATATAATGTTGAATTGCGCTTAACCGCGCACCTTCTAGGTCAAATTGAGCCTAGCCACGCACTTCCTGCGTTATATTGCGTTCAACCGCGCCTCTCACAGTCTAATTGCGTCTTACCACACCCTATAGAGTTAAATGGCGTTCAATCACGCCTTACCAAGTCAACAGGGCTGAATCACGCATTACGAATGAAGTTGCGAGCAATCACATTGTGCTATGCCCTTAAGCGCTCAACCGAATGCATCAGGATCTTCTTGCATCTAGTCGCGCTTCACAGATATTTATTTGAATTCTACAGATGAACGTCAAAGCTCAATGTGCTCTGTTGGAGGTCTTAAAACGCACAGCTGAGAACAACAGGGACCTTCCGGCGAACCAGTGGACTGTTGGTAAGTCAGATTACCGCCTTCAACTCTTGGAATTCTACTAGGCAGACTTTAAAACTAACCATGTAGGTCTTTTGACGCAGAAGGACCTTGATGAAGACGCTTACGTCTTAGACAACCATTACGCTCAAGCTGAAAGTAGCTACGTAAGTGCGAGAAGTCTTCTCTATAATGTCCGTGCAAGGCTAAATCCACAGACTATAATAGAGAACGCCAGAGTTGAACAACCAGTTGGGTTTATGGTTTATAGGTTTATGGTTTATAGGTATATGGTTTATGGATTTCTGGTTTATAGGTTTATGGTTTATAGGTTTATGGTTTATGGGTTTCTGGTTTATGGGTTTATGATTCATGGATTTATAGATTGTGGGTTCATGGTGTATAAGTTAATGGTTTATGGGTTTATGGTTTATGGGTTTATGGTTTATGGGTTTATGGTTTATGGGTTTATGGTTTATGGGTTTATGGTTTATGGGTTTATGGTTTATGGGTTTATGGTGTATGGGTTTATGGTTTATGGGTTTATGGTTTATGGGTTTATGGTTTATGGGTTTATGGTTTATGGGTTTATGGTTTATGGGTTTATGGTTTATAGATTATGAGTTTATGGTTTATAGGTTTACGGTTATTAGGTTTATGGTTTATAAGCTTATGGTTTATGAGTTTATAGTTTATGGGTTTATGAGTTTATAGTTTATGGTTTATGGGCTAATGGTTCATGGGTTTATGGATTTATGGTTTATGGGCTAATGGTTCATGAGTTTATGGATTTATGGTTTATAGGTTTATGGTATATGAGTTTATGAGTTTATGGTTTATGGGTTTATGGTTTTTCGGTTTATGTGATCTTGGTTTATGGGTTTATGGTTTACGGGTTTAGGGTTTATGGGTTTATGGTTTATGGGTTAATGGTTTATGGGTTAATGGTTTATGGGTTTATGGATTTATAGTTTATAGGTTTATGGTTTATGGGTTTGTAACATTATAGTTTATAGGTTTATGTTTTATGGGTTTATGGTTTATTGGTTTATAGTTTATGGGTTTATGGATTATGGATTTATGGATTATGGATTAATGGTTTATGGGTTTCTGGTTTATGGGTTTCTGGTTTATGGGTTTCTGGTTTATGGGTTTATGGCTTATGATTCATGGGTTTATAATTTACGAGTCTATTGTTAATGGGTTTATAGATTATGGGTACATGGTTTATAAGTTTAGGAGTTAATAGTTTATGGTTTTGTGGTTTATTGGTTTATGGTTTATAAGTTTAAGTTTCATAAGATTATGGTTTATGGATTTATTAAATATGGGTTCATGGCTTATGGGTTCATGGTTCATGTGTTTATGGTTTATGGGTTTATGGATTATGGGTTAATAGGATCATGGTTCATGAGTTTATGATTTATGCGTTTATGGTTCATGAGTTTATGGTTTATAGGTTTATGGGTGTATGGTTTATGGGTTTATGGTTTATGTGTTTATGGTTTATGAGCTTATAATTTATAGGTTTATAGTTTATATGTTTATGGTTTATGGGTTCATGGTTTATGGGTTTATGCTTTATGGGTTTATCATTTATAGGTTTATGGTTTATGGGTTTATGTGTCATGGTTTATGGGTTAAATGTTCATGGGCTTATGGTTGATAAGTTTATGGTTTATGGGTTTATAGCTTTATGACTTATAAGTTTATGATTAAGGGGTTTATGGTTTTTGGGTTTATGGATTTATGGTTTATGAGTTTATGATATTCAAGTTTTTGGTTTATTAGTTTATGGTTTATAGGTTCATGGTATATGAGTTAATGGTTTATGGGTTCATGGTTTATGGGTTCATGGGTTTATGGTTTATAGGTTTGGGGTTTATACGTTTATAGTTAATGTGCTAAAAGTTTATAGGTTTATGGTTCATGGGTTTATGGTTTATGGGTTTATGGTTTATGGGTTTATGGTTTATGGGTTTATGGTTTATGGGTTTATAGTTTATGGGTTGATTATTTATGGGTTTATTGATTATGGCTTTATGATTTATGGGTGTACGGGTTTATGATTTATGGGTATATGGTTTATAGATTCATAGGTTATGTTTTATGAATTTATGGTTTATAGGTTCATGGTAAATAAATTAATATTTTATGGGTTTATGGTTTATGGTTTGATGGTTTATAGTTTTATAGTTTATAAGATTATATTTTTTGGGTTTATGGTTCATGGGTTTATGGTTTAAAGGTTAATGAATTCATGATTCATGAGTTAATGATTTATGAGTTTCTGATTTATGAGTTTATGATTTATGGATATTTGGATTATAGGTTCATGGGTTTATAGTTTATGAGTTCATGGTTTATGCGTTTATATTCCATGGGTTTATGGTATAGGAGTTCATAGTTAATGTGCTTATAGTTTATAGGTTTATGGTTTATGGGTTTGTGGTTTATGGGTTTATGGTTTACGGGTTTATAGTTTATGGGTTTATGATTCATGGGTTTATAGTTTATGGGTTTATGGTTTCTAGGTTCATGTTCTATAGGTTTATGATATTTGGGTTCATAGTTTATGGGCATATATTTCATTGGTCATGGGTTTATTGATTATGGCTTTATGGTTTATGGGTGTACGGGTTTATAATTTATGGGTACATGGTTTATAGATTCATAGGTTATGGTTTATGAATTTATGGTTTATAGGTTCATGGGAAATAAATTAATATTTTATGGGTTTATGGTATAGGAGTTCATAGTTAATGTGCTTATAGTTTATAGGTTTATGGTTTATGGGTTTATGGTTTATGGGTTTATGGTTTACGGGTTTATAGTTTATGGGTTTATGATTCATGGGTTTATAGTTTATGGTTTCTAGGTTCATGTTCTATAGGTTTATGATATTTGGGTTCATAGTTTATGGGCATATATTTCATTGGTCATGGGTTTATGGTTTATGGGTTTGTGGTTTATGGGTTTATGGTTTATAGGCTTATGGTTTATGGGATTATGGTTTATGGATTTATGGCTTATGGGTTTATGGTTCATGGGTTTATGGTTTATGAGTTTATGGTTTATGGGTTTATGGATTTTAGAAGGTTTAGAGGTTTATGGTTCATAAGTCTATGGTTTTTAAGTTCATGGTTAATGGGATTATGATTTATGGGTTCATGTTTTATTCGTTTATGATTTACGGTTTTATAATTTATGGGTTCATGGGTAATGATTTATGGATTCATGGTTTATAAGTTAATGATTTACTAGTTTATGGTTCTTGGGTTTATGGTTCATGGGTTTATAGGTTTATAGTTTATGAGTTATGGGTTTATAGTTTTATGGCTCATGAGTTCTTGGTTCATGCGTTCATGGTTCATGGGTCTATATTTCATGGTTTCATGGTTTATGTGGTTATGGTTTATGGGTTTATGGTTTATAGGTCTATCGTTAATGTGCTCATAGTTTATAGGTTTATAGTTTATGGGTTTATAATTTATGGGTTCATGGTTTATAGGTTTATCATATATGAGTTCATAGTTTATGGTTTTATAGTTCCTGGTTCATGGGTTCATGCTTTATGAGTTCATGGTTCTTGGGTTTGAAGTATATGGGTTTATGGTTCATAGGTTTATGGTTTATCGGTTTATGGGTTAATGGGTTTATGGTTTATTGTATTATGGTTTATAAGTTTATGGTTTATCGGTTCATATTTTATGGTTTTATTTTTTATGGGTTTATGGTTCATGAGTTCATAGTTTATGGTACGGATCATGTGTTCACGGTTAATGGGTTTCTGGTTTATGGGATTATGATTTATGGCTTCATGGTCTATGGGTCTATAATTTTTGGTCTATGGGTTTATGGTTTATGGGTTTATGGTTACGAGGTTATAATTTATAAGATTACAATTCAGGGATTTATGAAATATAGGTTCATAGCTTATGAGTTTATGGTTTATGGGTTTATGGTTTTATGGTTTTATGGTTTTATGGTTTATGGGTTGATGGTTTATGGGTTAATGGTTTATGGGTAAATGGTTTATGGGTTGATGATTGACGGTTTTACGGATTATGAGTGCATGGTTTATGGGTTTATGATTTATTGGTTTATGGATTATGGGTTCATGGTTTATAGGTATATGATATATGCGTTTATAATTAATGGGTTTATAGTTCATGGTTTATGGTTTTATGGTTTATGGGTTTATGATTTATGGTTTTGCAGTATATGAGTTTATGGTTTATCATTCTATAGATTTACGGCTGATGGGATTATGGTTCATGGGTTTATGATTAATAAGTTTATGGTTTATAGGTCAATGATTTATGATTTAATGGTTTATAAGTATGTAGTTCATCGTTTATGAGTTTATGGTTCATGAGTTTATAATTAATGAGTTCAAGGTTTATAGATTCATTGTTCATGGGTTTATAGTTTATGGGTTCATGTTTTATGGGTTCATGATTTATGAATTCATGGTTTTATGGTTTATGGGTTTATGGTTTATGGGCTTATGGTTTATGGGATTACAGTTTTTTGGGTTTATGGATTATGGGTTTATGGTTTATGGGTTTATGGTTTATATGTCTATCGTTAATGTGCTTATGGTTTACAGGTTTATAGTTTATGGATTATAATTTATGGGTTCATGGTTTATAGGTTTATCATATATGAGTTCATAGTTTATGGGTTTATAGTTCATGGTTCATGGGTTCATGCTTTATGAGTTCATGGTTCTTGGGTTTAAAGTATATGGGTTTATGGTTCATAGGTTCATGGTTTATCGGTTTATGGGTTTATGGTTTATTGTATTATGGTTTATAAGTTTATGGTTTATCAGTTCATTTTTTATGGGTTTATTTTTTATGGGTTAATGGTTCATAAGTTCATAGTTTATGGTACGGATCATGTGTTCACGGTTAATGGGTTTTTGGTTTATGGGATTATGATTTATGGCTTCATGGTCTATGGGTTTATAATTTTTGGTCTATGGGCTTATGGTTTATGAGTTTATGGTTTATGAGGTTATAATTTTTAAGATTACAATTCAGGGATTTATGGAATATAGGTTTATAGCTCATGAGTTTATGGTTTATAGGTTTACGGTGTTATGGCTTATGGGTTAATGGTTTATGGGTTAATGGTTTATGGTTTAATAATTCATGGGTTTACGATTTATGGATTAATGATTTATGGGTTTGTAGTATATGAGTTTATGGTTTATCATTCTATAGGTTTACGGCTTATAAGTTTATGGATTTATAGTTTATGGGTTTATAATTAATAAGTTTATGGTTTATGGGTCCATGATTTATGATTTAATGGTTTATAAGTATATAGTTAATCGTTTATGAGTTTATGATTCATGGGTTTATAATTAATGAGTTTATGGTTTATTAGTTCATGGTTTATGGGTTTATAGTTTATGGGTTCATGTTTTATGGGTTTATGAATTCATGGTTTATTGGTTTATAGTTCATGGTTTATGGGTTTATGGTTTATGGGAATATGGTTTTTTGGGTTTATGGATTATGAGTTTATGGTTAATGGGTTTCGATTCATAGGTTTATGGTTTATGAGTTTATGGTTTATGGATTATGAGTTTATGGTTAATGGGTTTATGGTTCATAGATTTATGGTTTATGAGTTTATGGTTTATGGATTTATGGATTTAGGGGTCATGGTTTTTTAGTTTATAGCTCATAGGATTATGGTTTATGCGTTAATGGTCAGAAGGTTCAGAAGTTTATGGTTTATAAGTGTATAATTTCTAAGTTCATGGTTGATGGGATTATGATTTATGGGTTTATGTTTCAATGGTTTATGATTTACAGTTTCATGGTTTATGGGTTTATGGTTTATAAGTTCGTGATTTATGGGTTTATGGTTTTTGGGTTTATGGTTTATGGGTTCATGGTTTTATGGTTCATGAGTTCTTGGTTCAAGTGTTTATGGTTTATGGGTCTATATTTTATGGGTTTATTGTTTATGTGGTTATAGTTTATGGGTTTATGGTTCATAGGTCTATCGTTAATGTGCTTATAATTTATAGGTTTATAGTTTATGGGTCTATAATTCATAGGTTCATGGTTTATAGGTTTATGATATATGAGTTCATAGTTTATGGGTTTATAGTTCATGGTCTATGGGTTCATGCTTCATGGGTTCATGGTTCATTGGTTTGTAGTATACGCGTTTATGGTTTATGGATTTATGTTTTATGGGTTTATGGTTCATGGGTTTATGGATAATGGGTTTATAGTTTATGAGCTTATGCTTTATGGGTTTATATTTCATGGGTTTAGGTTTTATGAGTTTATGGTTTATGGGTTCATAGTTTATGGGTTAATGATTCATTGGTGTATAGTTCATGGGTTTATGGATCATGGGTTTATTGATCATGGGTTTATGAATCATGAGTTTATAAGTTTTGGGATTATGGGTTAGTAGTTATTGGGTTATTGATTTATGGGTTCATGGTGTATGACTTTATAGTTTACGTATTAATGATTTATGGGTTTACGAGTATATAGTTTATGGGTTTCTGAAATTACGGTTTATAATTTATAAGTTTATGGTTTGTGGGTGTATAGTTTCATGGTTAATGGGCTTATAGCTTATATGTTGATGGTTTATGGCTTTATGGTTTAAAGGTTGATGGTTTATGAGTTCATATGTTCATGGTATATCAGTAATGGTTTATGGTCCATAGGTATATCATTAATGGGTTTATGATTTATAAGTTCATGGTTTATAAGTTTGTGGTCCATGGTTTAAGGGTTTATGGTTCATGGGTTTATGGTTTATATGTTCATGGTCTAGGCGTTTATGGTTTATGGGTTAATGGTTTATAGGTTCATGGTCTTTGTGTTTTTAGGTTTATAATTTATAGGTAATGGTTCATGGTTTGAGGGTTAATTGTTAATGGGTTTACGGTTTATGGGTCTATGAGTTTATGGTTTATAGGTTTAGGGTTTATATGTTTATAGTTAATGTGCTTATAGTTTATAAGTTTATGGTTTATGAGTTTATGGTTTACGGGTTTATGGTTTATGGGCCTATGTTTAATGGGTTTATGGTTTACGGGTTTATGGTTTATGGATTCAAGGTTTATGGGTTTAAGGTTCATGGGTTTGTTGCTTATAAGTTTATGGTTCATGAGTTTGAGGTTTATGGAATTATTGTTAATATCTATATGGTTTATGGATTTATGGTTTTCGGGGTTATGGTTTATGGATTTATAGTTTTTGGGGTTATGGTTTATGGATTTATGGTTGTTGGGGTTATGGTTTATTAGTTTATGGTTTATGGCTTTATTGTTCATGAGTTTATGGTTTATATGTTTATAGGTTTATGGTTTATGGGTTCATGGTTTATGAGTTTAAGGTTTTTGGATTTATGGTTTATGGGATTTATGGTTTATGGGATTATGGTTCCACGGTTTATGGTTTGTGGGTTCATGGTTTGTGGGTTTATGGTTCGTGGGTCATGGTTCATAGGTTATGGGTTTATGAATTATGGCTTATGAGTTAAGGGTCTATGGTTACTGGGTTAATGGTTTTTGGGCTTATGGTTTATGAATTTATGGTTTATGGGTTCATGGTTTTTATGTTTATGGTTTATAAGTTTATTATTTACGGGTTTCCCACTTAGCATGGAAGATTTCACTAAAATGTTCCGAATTATTTTACTGGAATATTTTAATGGAACCTTCCATGCAGATTATTGGAAGTCTCCACGGAATATTTCAAAATATTCCACTAGAATCTTCTATTGAAAACTTCGAAGAATATTTTAGGAATATTTCAAAGGAATGTTCAAAAACTTTTCCGAAATATATTATGAAATATTCACGGAAGATTTCTAAAATATTTCATCAAATGTTCCATGTAATGTTTGATGAAATATTTCAGTGAAATATTTCATGGAAGATTCCAGGAACATTCCATAAACATTTCACTGGAAGATTCCGAAAAACTTCCAAATCGTACAGCGGAATATTACACCAATCTTCTATCAATATTCCACGTAATTTTTTACAAAAAGTTTTAAGTAATCTTTTAGTGGAATATTTTATGAAAGATTTCAGAAAGAATACATAATTATTTCACTGGAAAATTTCAAAAAACTTTTAAATCGTACAGCGGAGTATCACATAAATCTTTCATGAATATCCTACGAAATATTCCACGCAAAGATTACAGTGATCTTCTTGTAGAATATTTCATGAAAGATTTATTTTATTTTAGGAAAATTCCATAAACATTTCGCTGAAATATTTCGATAAACTTCAAAATCGTACAGCGGAATATTACATAAAACTTCCAGAAACATTCCACGAAATATTTCACTGAAAGATTTAAGTAATTTTCCAATGTAATATTGCATGAAAGATTCTAGAATAATTTCATGAAGTTTTCGTTGGAAGGTTGTGCGGAACGTTACGGGAGGTTTTTAGTGACGCCGATAGGGGATATTCGTTATGGCGACTTCGGATTTTAGGTTAGGTTTTATTTTTGAGTTTACAAATTACTCTTTCAATATGTAAAATTTTTAAGATTTTTTGATTGTCCACCATTCTACGGATTATAATAAATGGTGAAAAATTAAAAAATTAAAAAAATTTCAGAAACTGAAAGAGTAATTTGTAAACTACCAAATGAAATCCAACCGAACTTCCGTAGTTGCCTTAAATGGGAGTTTTATCCCCAAGCGGTTGAACGATACCTCACTTACTATATAAACGAAAGGGTATCGGCGCTTTAATGTGTACAGTCGAAGCGAATAGGTAAATGCGATTTTATAACTAAATGTTTATGTGTGCGCATATGTATTGATGTATAAGTTCAATGTGTTATTATATAATATGTATACTACCCCCTCACAGCATTTCACATCTACCAGAAATCTTCTAGGAACATTTCATGAAAGATGAGAGATTACCCAAACCTTCCATTGAAATATTCTTAAAGTCTCTCAATATTCCATGGAATATTCCAATGTAGGAAGAATCAAGGACATATGAATATTTAAGAAATATTTTATGGAAGATTCCTGAAACATTTAAAATCTTCCGTGCCAATATTCTGCAAATCTTCCATATAGTCTACGGAATATTTTACGATCGATTTCTAGAATCTTCCAGACATATTTCATGGAATATTTCATGAAAGATTTCTTAAATTTTTTGTGCATATTCCATAAAAGGTTCATGAAATGTTTCGAATCTTCCGGAAATCTTCTATAAATGTTCCAACGCAATATTTCATTAAATATCCCTGCAAGATTCCTGAAATGTTTCAATAAAAGATCTGAGATGTCCTGAATCTTCCAATGAAATATTCTTGGAATCTTCCAACAATATTCCATGGAATATTCCAATGTAGAAAGAATTAAGGACATACGAATATTACAGGAACATTCCATAGAAGATTCCTAAAGTATTTCAAATCTTCCGTTTTTATATTCCAGGAAGCTTCTATAATTATTCCATGCTGTGTGGGTTATGATTTATGGGTTTATGATTTATGGGTTAATGGTTTAGCGGTTTATGATTCATAAGTTTATGGTTTATGGTCTTATGATTTTGGGGTTGTGGTTTAGCGGTTCATGATTTATGGGTCAATGGTTTATGCATTTATGGTTTTTGGGTTTATGGTTTATGGATTTATGGTTTTTGGGTTTATGGTTTATTAGTTTATGCTTTATGGGTTTATGGTTCATGAGTTTATGTTTTATTCGATTATGGTTTATGGGTTTATGGTTTATGGGTTTATGGTTTATGGGTTCATGGTTTATGGATTTATGGTTTATGGATTATGGTTTATGAGTTATTGGTTTATGGGTTTATGATTCATAGGTTTATGGTTTATGGGTCGATGGTTCATGGGTTATTGGTTTACGAGTATATGGTTTATTGGTTTATGAGTTTACGGTTTATAGGTTTATGGTTTATGGGCTTATAGTTCATGGGTTTATGGTTTATAGGTATATAATTTATGGGTTTATGTTTTATGGGTTGATGATTCATGAGTTCATGGTTTATGGGTTTATACTTCATGGTTTATGGGTTCATGGTTTAAGGGTTCATGGTTTATTGGGTTTATGGGTTTATACTTCATGGTTTATGGGTTCATGGTTTAAGGGTTCATGGTTTATTGGGTTTATGGTTTATAAGTTTATGGTTTATGTGTTTATGGTTTACGGGTTTATGATTTATGGGTTTATGGTTTATGGGTTTAAGGTTTATGGATTTATGGTTTATGGGTTCATGGTTAATGAGTTTATGGTTTATAAGTATATGGTTTATGGGTTCATGGTTTTCGAGTTTATGGCTTATGGGTTTATGTTTTATGGGTTTATTATTTATGGGTTTATGGTTTATGGGTTCATAGGTAATGGTTTATGGGTTTATGGTTTATCGGTTTATGGTTCGTGGGTATGTGGTTTATGGGTTTATGGTTTATGGGTTTATAGATTAAGGGTTTGTGGTTAATGGGTTTATGGTTCAGAATGTTATAAGTGAATGGTTTATGATTTTATAGATTATGGGTACATGATTTAAAAGTTTATAGATTATGGGTTTATGGTTTATGATTTCATGGGTTTATGGTTTATGGGTTTATGGATTATGGTTTATGGGTTCATGGTTTAAGGGTTTATGGTTCATGGGTTTATGGTTTATGGGTTTATGGTTTCTGAGTTTATAGTTTATGTGTTTATTTCTCATGGGTTTATGGTTTATATGTTTATGGTTCATGGGTTTATGGTTTATGGGTTTATGATTTCTGAGTTTATAGTTTATGTGTTTATTTCTCATGGGTTTATGGTTTATATGTTTATGGTTCATGGTTTAATGTTTAATGGGTTAATGGTTCATGGGTTCATAATTTATGGGTTAATGGTTAACGGGCTTATGGTTTATTAGTTTATGGTTTATGGGCTTATGGTTTATGAGTTTATGATTCATGGGTTTTTGGTGGCGAGTTTATGGTTTATTGGTTTATAGTTCATAGGTTTATGGTTTATGGTTCAATGGTTTATAGGTTTATGGTTTATGGGTTTATGAGTTCATAGTTTATGGGTTTACGGTTTATGGGTTTATGGTTTGTAGGTTCATCGTTTATTGGATAATGGTTCATGGGTTATTGGTTTATGGGTTCATGGTTGATGAGTTCACGGTTTATGGGTTTATGGGTTCATGGTTTATGGGTTTATGGTTTATGGGCTTATGGTTTATGAGTTTATGGTTTGTTACGTAGCGAATTTTCCGGACCTCCAAGTGGATTTCCGAAGCCACGAACTTACCTGGGTTCACGAATTTATATTTAATTCTAATTGAAGGCCAGTGAACCCTGCTCAGCTAGCTGGATAAAGAAACTTCAGAGGGGGTCAATACTCACTGGCCTACCTCGGGTTGTAGGCTGGTTCTATAACGATCAGAGTAGTCCCGAAAATTTCAATTTAATTTATGATTTAGTAATAGAAAGTCAGAAGTGAAAATGAACAATGTTCAACAAATAAGAAGCAAAGTAAATTTTTAATTTATATATAAAAAAAATACTATTGATATTAAATAACACTTATTCTTCAAGAAAAATTAATGATTCAAATAATTTTATTTACTATAATTTTTGTCCTGAAAAGAGGAAAGGAAGAAATAACTATTTGACTCTCTATTAAGCTTGAATTTCAAACTTCTTATATTATCAATTTAAAAAGGGGAATTTTTCTCACAATCCGCAATAATTTGAAAAAAATAAGAACACCGCTTAGTAGATAGGCTATAGGCATACTGGCACACTCGGATCGTAGCACACCCCCTCTCCTCCCCCAAGTGTGTTAGAATCCGTGTCATTTAAAATACATGTGAATTCCTCCTCCCTGTTTAAAAAATGAAAAAAGATAAAACACTTGTCTCCCTCCACTAAGTGTGTTACAATCCGGTCTATTTAAAATACGTATAAGTCTTCCCTTCCTTAAAAAAATGTATTTTCTTTTAGGAAAGGGCTAGCCCTTCTCTCTTTTTATTTTTAAGGAAAGGATAGAGCGCCGCCCACTGTATGTTCTATTTTGGGGACGCAGAAAAATTGACCTACTCTTAGAAGAGAGGGAAAGGGCAGACCTTTTAGGCAGTGCTGGTCTACTATGCGTTTTCTTTGACATTGCATGAAAATTTACCTGCTTTTAGAAGAGAGGGAAAGGGGCGACCTGTCTCTAAATGCAGTACATTGTGTGTGTTCTTTTTTAAGTCACAGGTGCATGAAAATAATGAATTGCGCCTTTTTTTTAGGATATAATACATAAGCAAAGCTATAAATTTGCCTTCTATTATATTTTTTAAGTTACTGTTTTTGAAAGATTATCTTTTGTTCTTTTTTTGAGAAAAAAAAGATTCATTGAAAGGGTCAGTTACCTTTTCTTTTCTTGTTTTAAAATAGAGAATCCTTATTTGAAGAAAATATACGAGGTTTTACTCTGTTAAAAAAGGAAAATGCTGTTTTAAAAATGTTTCTCTTATATTCACAGGTGCATGTCGGCTTTCTTGAGAAAAAGTATCTTGCAGGGGGGTCAAAAATTTCACGTGCGAAAGTTTTTTAAGATGAAGAGACATTTATTGAAAGGGTTACTTGTATTCTTTTTTTAACTTCTAAGATATTGTCTTATGTCACTTTTTGTGAAAGAAAATCTTTTTTGAGAGAAAAAGATTTATTGAAAGGGTCAGCTACCTTTTCTCTTCTTGTTTTAAAATAGAGAATCCTCATTTGAAGAATATATGAGGCTTTACTCTGTTAAAAAAGGAAAATGCTTTTTTGAAAATGTTTCTTTTATTTTCACAGGTGCATGTTGGCTTTCTTGAGAAAAAGTATCTTGCAGGAGGGTCAAAGATTTCACGTGCGAAAGTTTTTTAAGATGAAGAGTTATTTATTGAAAGGGTTACTTGTATTCTTTTTTAACTTCTAAGATATTGTCTTAAGTTACTTTTTGTAAAAGAAAATCTTTTTTGAGAAAAAAGATTTATTGAAAGGGTCAACTACCTTTTCTCTTCTTATTTTAAAATAGAGAATCCTTATTTGAGGAAAATATACGAGGCTTTACTCTGTTAAAAAAGGAAAATGCTGTTTTGAAAATGTTTCTTTTATATTCACAGGTGGATGTCGGCTTTCTTGAGAAAAAGTATCTTGCAGGGGGGTCAAAGATTTCACGTGCGAAAGTTTTTTAAGATGAAGAGATATTTATTAAAAGGGATACTTGTATTCTTTTTTTAACTTCTAAGATATTGTCTTATGTCACTTTTTGTGAAAGAAAAACTTTTTTGAGAAAAAGATTTATTGAAAGGGTCAGCTACCTTTTCTCTTTTTGTTTTAAAAAAAAAGAGAATTCTTATTTAAAGAAAATATCCGAGGCTTCACTCTGTTAAAAAAGGAAAATCCTCTTTTTCTCACAGGTGTATGCAAGTTTTTTAAGAAAAAAAGTATTTTGCAGGTGGACGAAGATTTTACATGTGAAAGTTTTTTGAGGTAAAGAGATATTTATTGAAAGGATCACTTGTATTCTTTTTCTTTTCATGTTTAAAAATTTTTTTGTAAGAAGTGTGTGAGAATAAGTTATCTTGCAGGTGCATTTATTTGGAATTTTTCAGGATTGATTTATCACAGTTGTACAAAAATATTCTTGAGAAAAAAAAGATATTTATTGAAGGGGTCAATTGTTTTAAAAGGAGACATATTCCAGCAAATATGTACATGACTTCTTTCTGTTGAAAATCCTTCTTTTAAGAAAATCGGATATTCACAGGTATATAAAAGTTGTTTTTTTTAAGAAAAACGACATTCATTACAAGGGTCAGTTGCATGAGAATATAAATTAAAATCTTAGGCGTGAACAAAACTAACGAAGGATGGACTAAATTTCTGTAAGGGAGGTGACAAATTTTTGAAAAGAAAATTTTCGCCAATCGTGTGATTTTCACGAGAAACATAAGAAAATAAGTTTCCTGATTTTCTGTATAAATACCTCGTTCCAAGCTACATTTCGTCAGTTCAAGAATCTTCTTCAACTTTTTCTTAATCTAAGAAAAAAAAGTCAAAAAATCTTTATATATTCTAAATATAAAGGAGAAAAAATGGTTCAAGGAAAAAGTGAAACCATAAAAAAAGTTCAAGATCATGTAAGGTGGCTCATGAGCAATGGGCCAACGCTGCTCATGATGCTGGAGCATCTAAACTGGGCAATGGAAGCTGTAAATGCACGTAAGTAGATTTAAAATACAAATTTGAAAATGATTTAAAAATAATTATTAACAATAATTTTTGTTTTTATAGTACCACCTATTCCCCCAATTACTGCTTTACAGCAGTTGCATAGAAGGACACAACCGGTGCAGAGAGTGGAAATTGATGAATCTTTAAGAATAAGAACTGTATCTAGTTCAAGCAGTTCCAGCTCGAGTTCAAGCAGTTCGAGCAGTTCGAGCAGTTCCAGCTCGAGTTCGGCCACATCTATAGTAGTGATTCCGTCCACCTCTTCAAGTAGGTCCACCTCATCGGCAAATAAGACGGAACCATCTTCATCAGGTAAATAGCAATTTTTAAAAAATATTTATTTTATTATTTTATTTAATTTTTAATGTTTTTCAAATTTTTATTTTCAGTCACAATTCCATCCACCTCTTTGGCTAGTAAAGCAAGCAGTTCCAGCTCGAGTTCAAGCAGTTCGAGCAATTCGAGCAGTTCCAGCTCGAGTTCGGCTTCGAGAGGACAAAAGAGACCGAAGAAAAATGATTCTTCGGTTTCAAAAAAACCAAAAACAAACGGTAACTTTCAGTTTTTTTTTTTCTTTTTTTTTTAAATATAGAAATAAATTTAATTTTTACGTTTTTCTTTTTTACAGATGAAGCAGCAAATAAGAAGATGATGACTACGTCCACATCTTCAGAAGCGATACCGTCCACCTCTTCAAGTAGGTCCACCTCATCGGCAAATAAGACGGAGCCATCTTCATCAGGTAAATAGCGATTTTTTAAAAATATTTATTTTATTATTTTATTTAATTTTTAATGTTATTAAAATTTTTATTTTCAGTCACAATTCCATCCACCTCTTTAGCTAGTAAAGCGGAGTCGTCTTCAGCCAGCAAGAAAGTGGAAACATCCAGCTCATCAGGTAAATTGTTATTTTTTTTAACAAAATATTTATTTTACTAATATATTTTATTTAATTTATTTCATAATTTTTTTTCTTCAAACTTTCTGTTTAGGCACCAGGAAAGAAAAATCATATTCATCAGCAAAGGAATGGATGAGGAAAGTAGGCCAGGAAATGGCGGAAAAAATAGGAAATCAACGGTCCAGCAACCTCGCACACCACCTTCAACAGGTGGACCTCGGATAGTTGAAGACGTGACATATTTAGATTAAAATGTATATATTTTTATAATTAAAAAAAAATCAATTGTAATGTATTTACTATTGTAATTAATGTATGTTTTATTATTAATGTATGAAAAATAAATATAAAAAAAAATAAAAAAAATAGTAATAAATTAGTCTTCCTTTTCTTTAAAAATATATGCACATAAGTAGATAGATAGTTATTAGATAAGATTAGATATATTTTATTTTGTAACATATATACAAAAAAGAACGTATAACACATAAAAAATATTGCACAGTATGATATCACAATCTTAAGAGATAGTAGAAACAAAAATACTATATTAGTCAGTCAACATGTTAAATTAAAAGTGATATCACAGAAAAAAAATACCAAACAAAAAATAAATGCACGCAATGAATATAGACAAAAATATGCTAAAAATCAGTGCAATTAATTTATACATAGAATCAATTTATTATCTTTGTCTTGTTTATATTTAATAATAATTTATTTTCTGAAATTTTTAACTTTTTAAAATTAAATTTTTTATTTATTTTCCTAATTAAAACCATAAGAGAAATTAAAAATCAGAATCATGTTTTTTATTTAATTCAATTTATTTCCAATATAACTTTATACATTCATCATTATTACAAATTTTATCGACTTCATCTTTGGCAAATTTAGCATCTAGGTAATCATGTAACCATGTGCGCATCGAAATAGCATTAATAACAGCGCACATAGGTTTTCGCCTTAAACAGAGGTCGTGGTTGAAACATGTATATCGAGTATAATTCATTATTCTTTCTAATGATGGGCATCCGAAGTCTTCAATGTTGCTGATTGTTCTGAAAATAAAGAGGAGAAAGTAATGTAACTTAAAGTATATACAACATAAAAAATAAAATAATTAAAAAAGTATAAAAAAGTATCAAATAAGTATGGAAAATTATAAAAAAGTATGAAACAAGTATAGAAAAGTATAAAAAAGTATGAAACAAGTATGAAAAAGTATAAAAAAGTATCAAATAAGTATGGAAAAGTATGAAAAAGTAATTGAAAAAGTTTGAAAAAAGTATTAAAACAGCAAGAAAAGTATGAAAGTTGAAACATAAATGTATTATTTACACATTTGGTAAAAGATCAGCTAACCATTGCGCTTTCTGCTCACCCTTGACAAATACTTTTTTGACTCCTTGCGAACAAATTTCAAAAATTTTTTGAAGACGATGGTAAGGTATATCTCCAGAGTTCCATTGTATTCCATGGTGATACTTTTCCAGCCATTGCGTTGTACTTTTTTCTTTTTGACTCAATTCTCTCCATGTCATCGGAGGTTTAAAGAGATACGCAGTTGGAAAAGCAGTTTTTCTGAAATTCAGAAAACTGACTTCTTTAAAAATAAAAGAATCCCCAGACATGTCTTGAAATCCTTGTATGTCACAAATGTAAACGTTCTCTTCAGAAAATTCTAATATTGTATTTTTAATCATTGCACCATAGTCACGGGTTCTAGCCATCTTACAACTCTGAATTTCTTTCAGCGAGAAGTGATTTGAGAGACTGAATAGGAAAATTCTTACAGTTTTTGGATAGTTTAAAAGAAAAATTTATCCCTTCCTAAAAACTTTTCCCTTCTTTATTTTCCAAATTTTTCTTTTTTACCATTGGTCAAATCTCGAAATTTGTATCCCTTCTTAAATTTTCTTTTTACTATTGGTAGAATCTTGTAATTTGTATCCCTTCTTAAATTTTCTTTTTTACCATTGGTCAAATCTCGAAATTTGTATCCCTTCTTAAATTTTCTTTTTTACTATTGGTAGAATCTTGAAATTTGTATCCCTTCTTAAATTTTCTTTTTTACTATTGGACGAATTTTCAAATTTGTAACCCTTCTTAAATTTTCACTAACTTTTCCTTTTACTATTGGACGAACCTTAAAGTTTGTATCCCTTCTTACATTGTTCTACCTATAAAAAGCGAAGCTATTTCTTGGATGACTACACTTTGTATATAACAATCAGTGAGATTTATTCTTGAATATTGTGTGAGTTGAAACTGTTGCTCTAGTCATCTTTTAGTTAAAAAAAGTAAAAATGACTTCAATCGATTTTTTTGAACGTCTCGTCCAATTACTTCCTGATACTTTACGAAGTATAAACGAATTGAGCAATGATGATATTCATTATTGGTTAGATATGTGTAATTCTGCTGTCATTAAATTAAACGAAAAAATCGTTCGACCTAACCTCACAAGAGGGGAGAAACAGAAATGTCAAACTTGTATGACACATCTTTCGTGCATGCAAGTTCAGTTGGAACAAAATCTTCATCAAGAAGGCAATCTACAATCTGAAGAAACAGAAGCTAGAGTCGAGTGGCGAGACGTAGAGTCAGCTTTCCAAAATCGAATCAGAACTGGTGTAGTGGTAAATATCAAACATGTGGACATTCTGAGTTTTTTGAGTGATGCACAAAAACTTTTTAAAGTTAAGGTTCAGGCGTGCTTAGAAGAATATAATGCGTTAAAAATAAATTCTGATTTCATCTCTGAATTTTCTGTGCAGAAAAATACTGAAGAATTAAATGATACTAAATATTTTACAAGTGAAAGTAATACAGTATACATGTCAACTGATTTAGAGGAATGGTTCAAAGAAAATATCAAAGAGCCTATTCTTACGCAAATAGAGGAATTTCAAGAAAAGGATTCAGGGTGGACTTTGAAGAGTATAATAAGTTTGTGTATAAATATGAAAAAATATTCTCCTTTGAAGGGTAGTTCTTATATACCTCTTCCGAAGTTTATAGAAAATAAGAAAGCGTGTGTTAATGTTCGCAATAATGACAATCAGTGTTTCAAATATGCTGTACTTTCCGCATTATATCCTAGTAACCGTAATCCTCAAAGAGTAGATCATTATCTACCGCATAATAATAAGCTGAGGTTTGATAAAATTGAATTTCCAGTAAAAATTAAAGATATTCCGAAATTCGAAAAATTAAATAATAATATTTCAATAAACTTATACATGTTGAAAAAGTATGGTCCGAAGTTTGAAGTATCGCCGTGTCATATTACATCAGAAAAAAAGGTACAACATGTCAATTTGCTCATTATTCAAGATTTCTACATAGATGAGTATGGAGAAAATAATGATGCTGATGATGGAGACATGCCTCAATATCATTATGTTTGGATTAAAAACTTGTCTCGACTTCTGGCTTCTCAAGTGTCTAAAAGCCATATAAAATCTTACCATTGTGAGAGGTGTTTACAAATTTTTTATAGTGAAGAAAGATTCGTAATTCATGAAAATAATTGTAAAAATTTAAATAAATGTCGAATTAATTTGCCCGACTCAAAAAATAATATTCTCAAATTCGAAGATTACAGCAAGAGTGAAAAAGTTCCTTTTGTTATTTATGCAGATTTTGAATGTTTATTGAAACCTACAGACAGTGAGAAGGCTTTTCAACTTCATGAAGCATACAGTATTGGATACTACATGAAATGCAGTTTTAATGATAAATTATCTTATTATAAATCATACAGAAGGATTAACGAATGTGAAGAGACACCTGCAGAATGGTTTGTTAGAGAATTAAAATCAATCGGTGAGAAAATTGATGAACTCTACAAAAATCCAAAACCAATGAAACTTACAGATCTAGAAGAATTGATTTTCCAGAGGTCAACTAATTGTCATATATGTAGAAAACTAATCCGTGCCGAAGAACTTGCAGTACGAGACCATTGTCATCTCACAGGACGGTAAGTTGTTCAATTGGTTATAATTAAATAAAGAAAATTAATCTGGTTATTTTACGTTTATTTCTTTTTAGTTTCAGAGGTGCAGCTCATAATTCATGTAATTTGAATTATAAGATTTCAAGATTCATTCCTGTTATTTTTCATAATCTTAATTATGACACTCATTTTATTCTGAAAGAAATCGGGACTTCTACATTGATGAAGGGACAAATTCACAAAATATATGGATAATAGTGACATCAATTTTAGATTTATAGATTCTTGGCGTTTTCTACCATCATCATTGGAGAAGCTTGCATCGTACCTCGAAAACGTGCCAATAGCAGTGAGAGAATTTCAAACAGATGGATTTACAGATGATAAGATAAATCTTCTTAGACGGAAAGGTGTATTCCCGTACGATTTTGTGGATGGATTCGATAAATTGATGTCTACAAAGCTGCCAGAAAAAAAGGACTTCTACAATAAACTAACGGATTCTCATATAGCTGAAGAAGATTATAAGCACGCTGTTCAAGTTTGGAATGAATTCAATATAAAAACTTTAGGAGAGTACTCGGATTTATACTTAAAAACCGATGTTTTGCTATTGGCTGACGTCTTCGAAAGTTTCCGAGAGACCTCTCTTAAAGCATACGATTTATGTCCTGCTCATTTCTACACAACTCCAGGCTTAACGTTTTCAGCAGCTCTTAAAATGACGAAGGTAGAATTGGAACTTTTGACAGACATTGACATGCTAATGTTTATCGAAGCAGGTATCCGTGGAGGAATAAGCCAGTGCTGTAACCGGTATGCAAAGGCAAACAATCCATACATGGGTCCTTCATATGACGAAAATCAGAAAAAGAAGACCCTTCTATATTTTGATATTAATAATCTTTATGGTTGGGCGATGATACAACATTTACCGATAGGAAAATTTAAATGGATTGATTATGAAACAATTCCAGATTTCTTCAATACATCGCCAGATTCGGATATAGGATATATTGCTGAAGTGGATTTAGAATATCCTGTGGAAATCCATGATGAACATCGGGATTTACCTTTTTGCACAGAACATCGTCCACCACCAGGCTCGAAGCAAAAAAAACTGCTTACTACTTTGGACAACAAGGAAAGGTATGTCATACATTATCGGACGCTTAAACAAGCGTTAGATAATGGACTTGGATTAAAAAAAGTACATAGAATTTTAAGTTTTGAACAAAAGGCTTGGCTCAAACCTTATGTTGAATTAAATACTGAGAAGAGGAAGCAAGCGAAGAATGAGTTTGAAAAACTCTTCTATAAATTGCTTATTAACTCTGTATATGGAAAGTGCATCGAACGAGAGCGGTCACGTGTTGATGTGCGATTAATAAATAAATTCACAGGAAGATATGGAGCAGAAGCACGCATAGCTCAACCAAATTTTCACAGTTGTGCAATTTTTGATGAAAATTTGGTAGCTATTCAACTGAAGAGAACGAGTATCACAATAAAAAAACCTATATACGTTGGTTTTTCCATCCTTGATTTATCAAAAACACTGCTATATGAGTTTCATTACTCATATATGAAACAGCGACTAGGACAAAAATGTAAACTTCTATATACAGATACGGATAGTTTAATATATGAAGTTGAAGACATTGATATGTATCAAACAATGAAGGAAGACATTCACAGATTTGATACTTCTGATTATGCTGAAAGTAATCAGTTTAATATTCCACGTGTCAATAAGAAAGTTCCTGGATTAATGAAAGATGAATGCTGTGGCAAGATTATGTCTGAATTCATAGGTTTGCGGAGTAAAATGTACAGTATTTTGGTTGATGGAGGAGACACAGTGAAAAAAAGCTAAAGTTATCAAATCTAACGTCGTGAAGAAAACAATCACTTTCGAGGATTATCGAAGTTGTCTTCAGGATCTTGTCATTATACACCGTGAACAGTGCAATATTCGATCAAAATTACACACAGTGCATACTGAAAAGCAAAGAAAAATTGCACTAAGTCCACACGATGATAAGAGATTTTTATTGCCTGATATTACAGACACTTTACCATTGGGTCATTTTAGAATTGAAGAGATACAGATGGCGCAAGCTGCACTTGAAGTAGAGAGGGAATATGCAAGAAAACTGGCTGCTGAAAAAGAGCAGGAGGTGAAAAAGAAGAGGGGACATGAAGTATCCAATAAAAATAGAGTAACGCGAGTGGGGATGGATGTTACAGAGCATAGCAGAGAGGGGGAAATTGAGAGAGGGGATGAACCATCCAATGAAAATAGTGCAGCACGAGTGGGGGTGACACTTCATGGCAACCAAGGTGAGCAAATCATTATTGAGTATGACGTATTAGAGGAGTTCATGCATGACTGGGATCCATCAATAGAGGGGATAAGTTCCGAAGAAGGTGAGAGAAGGGATTTATTGCAAGTGGCGATGAAAAGGGCAGAAATCGAGGTGGGGTATGGGCTATATCAAGGGACGGAGCACGATGAGGAGCACATTCAAGTAATCGAAGAGCTTGAGAACGATCAACCTCCTACAAAGAAACCAAGAGTCAACTAACTAATCATGTAAGTTTACAGTATAATTTTTTTTTTTCTAATAAAATATCATCTTTAACAGAAATTTTAATTTTTACTTTTTTCTTTTTGATTTCAGAATGGATTTATCAACACTTAATAAGATTGCTGGAAGCGACTTCTTGCCAAGGAAAAAAGTTACAGACTTGGAAAAAGATCACCAGTACATGGTGACAGCACTTAAAGAGGTGAAGACACGATATGGTGTCAAGATTGTAGCAGAATTCGAGCAAAGTTTTCAAGTATTTCTACCAGAGAAGATTTCATCAGCAATTCTAAAAGATGAAGAATTTTTTTACAAACTCTGCGATGAAGCAAACAAACTACGTTTGGTTGCAATGTATTTGGGAGGAACTTCTTTCAAATTCGATCGGGTATAAAAAAATATATCTACGAAATGATTTTTAAAACTATTTATTGTAACTTGTACATAATAATACATAAATAAATAAAAATATATTAACATTATACATTTGTTTTTTTTATTTATCATCACCACCTATAGTTATAATTATATTACAATATTTTATTTAAATATATCTAAATAATATAACAAAATACAATTAAATTTTTTTTATTTATTACATTATTATATTTAACAATACATTTTAATTTTTTCAAACAATCTCATTTTTATCTATCCAGCTATTATGCTTGTTACTTAGACCTAACCACTTAACATATACACGTTTACCACTTTTCTTTAAAACTTTTTCTACTAAATAAATTTCTGGATACATAGTCTTTTGAATTTCCGTTTCATAAAAGCCTCCGGAGACTGGTTCATCATAATAATCTTTGACGTGGTAAGTTATGGGATTGGTTTTTACAACTCTTGTTATTGTGAAAATTTCAGTAGACCAATTTGGTGTATAACCTTTTTCAAAAACTTGTTTTATCTTACTTATTCGCACTTTATCTCCTACTTTGAATTTTGGTTTTTTTACAGGTCTTTTTTCAGTTGGGTAATTTTTCTTGACTTCTTTTTCATTTATCTTTGTAACGTTTTCAGGCTCGATTCCTATTGTCCGATGTTTTCTTGAATTGTATGCTTTCACTAACTCAGGCAGAATATCCAACCATTTATAACTTCCTTATTTGCTGAATTCTAACCACATTGCATTTTTTAAAGTTCTATTAAAGCGCTCACATATGCTTGCATGAAGATTACTATGTGAAGAGTAGTGATTTATCTTGTACTTTTTCATAAGATTCTGAAAGTTTGAATTGTAGAATTCTTTTCCTTGGTCAGTTTGTAAATTCGATGGCACCCGTCCTTGTTTTAATATTGACTTCATAGCTAGAGTAACATCATTGCCACTCTTCGATTTGACTGGTACAGCCCATGCATACTTTGAAAATATATCTATGACAGTTAGTAAGTAGCGAAAACCTTTGTTTTCCTTAAAATAAGGTATCATTTCTACAAGGTCAGCTTGCCAAGTCTCATCTAATCCACGTATGTCATATTTTCTTCGCTTGTACCTTCGACGTGCTGGCTTGTGTAGCTCTTCAACTACTCTTTGACGTTCCATCTTAAACTTCAACTTTAGCAATATCCGATCGTCTATTCATTTCTTTAATTATATATTCAATACTTGCAAAATTTCGTTGAGTCATATCATAGACATAAGTTAATTTTTCGTCTATTTCTGCTTTATATATTTCAACTTTGTTCTCATATTCTTGTATAGCTTTAGCAACTTCTATAATTTTAGAAGATAAGTAATCAACTTCTTTCTGTAGGATATTATTTAGTGAATTCAAACTAATGGCATCATTTGAATCATTAGCCTCTCCAATATCGCAAAGCCGCTTATTTTCTAAATCAAAATCACCATCTGATGTAACATTGAATCCAATACCTCGAGGACCACGACTCACTTGCGAGCCCTCAAGTTTTCTTCCAAACACATCGAGACTCATGTTACTACTATTGATTTGAAAATTGTGTACGTCAATATATATGCCCAGCTTCACGTAGTTCCTCTATGATTGATTGGATTTCATTGTTGTGATTATTATTTCCAGCAGATCGTTTGGCTATTAATAATCGCAGTCTTTCGACAAGCTCATTCGGATCATCCCAGTAGACTAGATCTATGGAAGTATTCTTTTTTGCTATTTTATATTTAGGTATGAGACCCCCTCCGCTGGTAGACATTCTACTGCGATCACTGCGGAACATTGGTGCTATGATTTTTGAATATTTTCTACTCTTCGAAGAGCGTATATTCTCACTTTTGCTATGTCTTTTTCTATGGGCATTTGTTGCTTCCAGGATAATGCGATAGTTCTTGCGATCTGTTGTTCTTAAAAGATTATCATCTGGTTCTTTTTTGAAAAGCAATTCCATTAGACCACTGCTTTTAGGATAACTAAAATCTTTCACTTTTATTATTTTATCATCAAATTGAATTTGTGAATCACCCATCATGTATACCCCACTGACTTTTCTCACTCCGTATATGTTATCGATTTTGCTGCGGCTTCCATTTAGCATTGATAAAAAGTCTGTCGGTTCAGTTTCTTTGTGCGCAGGTACAAATGGTGAATATATAGATTTGAATGATGAATTTGCAGAATTGAATGATGAATTCATCATTGTGCTATTTATCGGAGAAAAATCATCGCCATTAGAAGCATTATTATCAAACGCAGAACCCGAGTCATTAATATCGTTTAAAATATAACTTGATTCGTCGAATCTCAATCTTTTTTTTGCCGATTTTCTGTTACTGTCTATAGCTGAAATGTGATTAGAACGTGACACACTTTCAGTTGTCGAATCGACAAGCTTTTCAAGTGGTGTAATAACTGGTTTTAAAGTATCACCAATAACCTTTTCAAAATCATCTCTCTCCTTTTTTAATAAAGAGTATTTTTTTTTAATAGCCTTACGTGCTCGTAAGAGCTCGCTAAGAACATTTTTTTCTTTCTTAAAGTCAGGCATGTTGACAAGATGCTGTCTACAATCGAACTGCAAAGATTAAGATTTATACTTCCTTTTTAATGGCAAAACAGTCAAATCCTTTTCTATATCTACCATCATTCATTGCTCTATCTTTGTCAATAACAACAAATCCATACTTGTCATTCTTCCAGCATTCAGTACAAAGATTTCGAAATTCATTTAAAGTTAAGTCAGTATTCACATGGTCTTCATAGATATGTTTAAGATTAACATCATCTTGACGATAAATTACCATCAAATTAATATTATCCCTGATGAGATGTTTCGGTATATGAGCATATGACTGACATAGATAAAAGCTATCTACACTTTTGTTTCTCCCCATACAGAAAAAAGCTCTGACGTTATCCTGCTTCTCACAAGCCACATCGTCAAAAATCATAATTGAATTTGGTAGGGCTTCATCTGGAGACACTACAGATGCATGTTCACTGAACGGTAGATATGATATACCTTCAATTGGCTCTAAAACTTTTTGAAGAAATTGGTATTTCGGTTTATTTAAGGATTTAGAGTATACATACAAATTTTCAAATCTAAGACCATTAGGGTGTGTAATTAGAGCCAATAAACTATTAGTTTTTCCACAGTTCGATGGGCCACAGAATACTGCTCGTATATTATCTGGAAGTAACTCCCCATGTCGCTTTTTTCTTTTCATTTTCTCAAAATCAAAGTTGGCGACGGGAAGTTTGACGTTCTGCTCAGTAAAATCCATGTTTACGTAACAAAGTCAAATCTAAGATTGACCTTTTCAAAATAGAAACGCTTGTTTTATATTTTGATCATCAGTTGTAAATCAGCGCTCGAAGAGAGATGCTCGTACACAAATCACAGAAGCACCCTAAGGGTAAAGGGTTACTTGATAAAGTAATCAATAACTTACCTATTGAAATGCATATTCCTGGATATCAATATTGTGGTCCCGGAACAAAACTGAAAAAGCGTCTAAAAAGAGGTGATGCAGGCATCAATCCACTTGAGCAAGCATGCAAAGAACATGACATATCTTATTCTGATAAAAATGCTGATCGAAAAGTAGCTGACATGAAACTCGCTGATAAAGCTTGGCAGCGTGTTAGAGCCAAAGATGCAAGTCTTAACGAAAAAGCAACTGCTTTTGTTGTTGCAAATGCTATGAAATTAAAAGGAAAGACAGTAATGGGTGTAAAATTGAGTAAATTAGTAACTGCAAGTAAAAAATCATTAAAACCAAGTAAACATTCTCGCAAAGTTATACAGTCCGCTTTAAAAGGTGCACGTGAAGCTCTCAAGATTGTTGGCAGTAAGAAAAAAATTATCATTCCACGTATTCTACCTGTTCCATCAAAAATAGGTGGCGCTCTGCCTTTTCTCATACCATTGTTCGCAGCACTAAGTGCAACTGGTGCTCTGGCTGGAGGAGCTGCTGGAATAGCTAAAGCAGTAAATGAGGCTAAAGCTGCACAGAAAAATTATGAAGAAAGTAAGAGACATAATAAAACTATGGAAGCTATTGCTCTAGGAAAAGGTCTCTATCTTAAACCATATAAAACTGGAATGGGATTATTTATGAAACCTCATATCGGTCATGGTCAAGTTAAAAAAAAAAACTTCGATTTAACTTTGCCAAATCGTGCACTGACTGACTATGATCTTATAAAGTATGCTCGTATGATGCAAATCCCATATTTTCGAGGTGTTTTCATGAGAAATAATCTACCTTCTGATGGCCCATGGCATAACGAATCTGCTATAGTTAACTTAGATGCTTTTCAAAACAAAGGCACTCACTGGGTATGTTATCGAAAACGAGGTTCTGAAGTGATTTATTTTGATAGTTTTGGTGATCTTAAACCCCCTATAGATCTCATGTTATATTTTAACGTGAAAGAAGTGAAATACAACTATAAAAGATATCAAAATTTTGACTCATTTATTTGTGGACATCTTTGTCTTCAATTCTTGTGTGAAAGACTATAAAAGAAGAGTTTTCAGACAAGCAGGATCATTCTTTTTCAAACAGTCTTGGAAGATAGTTTCACTTTGAGTTTTTCAGGCAAATCTTCTATCTTAGAAGCGCAATATTTTCCTTCAATAGAACTACCACAGCATGAGAATTTTGTTTTGGGTTTAGTTGAACTTTTAACATTCAACTCGATTCCCAATGTTGACGATTCGAATAATAAACTTCATATAAACGGAGAGAAGATTATTATTATTCCTACTGGCAGTTATGAAATTGATGCTATTAATCAATTTTTGCAAAAAGATTTGAAATCTAAAGACGTCGAGTTTTCCTTGAAAGCTAACAACAATACTCTCAGAAGTGAAATTTATTGCAGCCATCAGATAGATCTTAGACCTCGCGATTCAATAGGCAGTCTTCTCGGTTTCACTCGTCGCGTTCTTCATGAAGACATTCATCACAGCTCTGATTTACCTGTGAAGATATTGAAAATAAACGCACTCAGAGTAGAGTGTAATATTACTACAGGTGCTTACATCAACGACAAAAAAGTTCACACGATCCATGAGTTTTTCCCAAAAGTTCCTCCAGGATATAAAATCATAGAAGTTCCATCGCATGTCATATATTTACCACTCAATGTTAAAAGTATAGATCATCTTCAAATCCGAATCGTTGATCAAGACGGAAATTTAGTGAATTTCCGAGGAGAGGAAATTACTGTTAGACTTCACATAAAATCTGTATAATGGGAATCGTTTATAATTCAAGTGTGCATATAAGTCAGCCATCATGTCAACCCACCATCAGTCGTCCAAAGGTACTCAAACCGTTAACACGGAAGAGCATCCAGTTTCTCAAAAGCATAGGTCTCAAAGTACGTGGAAAAAGATAAATTGTATCATTCTCTGCTGCTTTCAGAAAAATGGACGAAATTCTAAGCATTCAATCAGGTGTCGCATTCGATGAGTCTATTGCTCATTATGAGGTTCACGCACATCAACCATACTCCACATTAAGTTTCAATAACAGTGATGAAATCCGTATTTCTATTCAGCATCAAGATTTATGCCTCTTACCATCATGTAGTTACATCCATGTATGTGGAAAATTACAAAAACCAGATGGACAAGCACTAACTAAAACTAATTTCGTTAACAATGGCATTTGTCATCTGTTTGATGAAATTCGATATGAACTTAATGCTGTAGAGATAGATAAAAGTAAAAATGTTGGTCTGAGTAGTCTCATGAAGGGATGCACTTCATTTAATCCAAATCAGACTCTAACATTAGAAAATGCAGGCTGGCTTGGTGTTGAAGAAGGAAACAAAACAATTGTAGATGATCATGGAAATTTTGACGTTTCTATCCCACTAAGTATGATTTTAGGCTTCGCAGAAGATTACAAGAAAATTGTTGTTAATATGAAGCATGAACTCATTCTCACAAGATCAAGAAATGACCTGAATGCTATAGTACAGGAAGGTACTGTAGCCAACAATGCAACCACATATGAACCTTATCAAATAAAAATATCAAAGATAGAGTGGTTAATGCCATATGTTATTGCATCAGATAAACAAAAAATCCAGCTGTTAAATTTCATTGGCAAAGATAATCCTATTTCTATGAGTTTTCGTTCATGGGAGTTATTTGAATATCCTCTTCTTCCAACAACAAATAAACACGTCTGGACGGTAAAAACTTCAAATCAATTGGAAAAACCACGTTTCGTGATTCTTGGATTACAATCGGGAAAAAAAGGTTCAAGACCTAAAAATGCCAGTCGCTTTGACCACTGTAATATTAATAATGTGAGACTTTTCTTGAATTCGCAATATTATCCGTACAACAATCTCACTCTTGACATATCTAAGAATCAATTTGCTATTCTATATGATATGTATGCTAATTTTCAGAAAAGCTATTACGGAAGAGATTCACAACCATTGTTGACAAAGTCTCAGTTTATCAACTTTGAACCACTCATAGTTATTGACTGTTTACGACAAAACGAATCTCTAAAGAGCGCTCCTGTCGATGTACGTCTAGAATTTGAGTCTCAAACTGACTTTCCAGCTAATACTTCAGCTTATTGCATGATCTTACACGATCGCATCGTTCAGTACAATCCTATTAGTGGAGATGTTCGGAAGCTTGTCTGAATTATCTTCACTTTTACGTAAAAAAATTAATATTTCGAAATGGAATATGCGGTAGACATGATTGGTTTTAAGCAAATGGGTGGTGAATATGTTCTAAAGGAAATAGCAATCATTCCTCTCAACGACAGTGGTGATCCCATCGTTCATTTATTCAAAAAACCTTTTTCATGGAAAAGGCTCTCTGACAAATTGCAAGAAGAAAACATTCGACTCAAACATAATCATGGAATAGCTTGGAACACTGATGGACTAGATTACTCTCAAATTGCAAACTTACTCCGTGAACATTTACATGATGCTACAAAAATTTTTGTTATTAATGAATTCAAACGAAAATGGTTGCTAAGATTCAAATTTCCCGTTTATAACATCAATGAATACGGATACCCATTAAACCCATCTTTCAAATGCGTTACTGTGTGTACAAACCATAATCCAATTCATAAGACTGTCTGTGCACTACACAATGTCAGACTCATGAAATTATTCTATCTCTCACAAAACCATTCATAAGAAGAAAAAAAAAAAAAGTAGAAAAAGTAGAAAACGCTATAGGCATACTAGTTCACATTCGGATTCTAAAACACTTGGGCTGTGCTAGAATCCGTACGGGTTCTAACACACCATTGGCTGTGCTAGAATCCGGGGGTGTGCCAGTATGCCTATAGCCTATCTACTCCGCTTAATTAATTTCTCGCACTTGGGCTGTGCGCATGCGCAGAAGACAAAAAGAGCACTTTCTTTCGTTACACGTGTAATTCGTCAATCACTTATTAGATTGAATAATAATTATTTAAGATTTTAATCACGCGACGCTCTATTTCCTTACTGCGCGGTCGCACAACCCGGCACTTATAACTTGCACTCAAAATAAATATTAAAAGAAATAATCTTAGTATCGCTCGCGCTACTCTGTACAAAGAGGAAGAACTTTAAATTCAATTAATGGCTAACGTATAGCTATCTCGCTCGCACAATTTCACAATGGCCGTCGCGTCGTCTATTTATTTCACTTTAACTAATTTTCGGTAATACAAATGTTAGCAATCAGAATATAACAAAAGCAGATTTTATTGACTTTAATAATTACGGGTTTCTTATTTAATTTCTAACACAAACAGCGTAGCGTCGCCATGCATGAACGCCTTCGCACGTGGTTTTCTCTTTATTCTTTTAATTTACACTTATTTTTAATGTCTTTATTCGTATTTTCACTAAACCGCACTGATTTTACTTTTAATCTACTCGCGATCGAAATCAAGAAAAAAAAACTATCGTATTAAGGTAACAACACAAAAATATATCTCTTAAGGAGAACCGAAAAAGGTATCGAGGAAAACCAACAGAATTAGAAAATACTATTTCTTACTCGCTAACCCGCTGGTAGGATCCCATTTACAGTTGCTTGCTGCAGATTCCCTCTCAGTAGTCGAAAACGAAAAAAAAACGTGACACTGGTCGAAGAAGAAAATGGCGTGGTCAAAAGAACGGAAACGATGTTGGTTCCAAGAGATGGTCGCACCCGGTCGCTGAGTCGTCGTCTCTGGAGGTGTTTCACCGCAGCCTTCTTTCTTTCTCTTTATTTCTTCTTTTCCTTTTATCTAGTCCACGACTTTTCTGCTCTCGTTTCTCTTTTTACTCCTTAGCTTCACTGATAATATTCAACAAAAAGGTGAGTTCCAACTTCACTCGAGTGTACTCAACGAGTGCTAATACCAAAATGATCTCTTTCAAGAAGAAGGAAATTACATTCCCCTTCGCTTTGTTGTCCATCTCTGTCGCACTTAGCTACTCTGCATTTTCTATCCTTATTTTTCGCCGCGTCTTAGTTTCTACTTTGATCTCTTCAGTTATGAGTCGCTATTGACAGCTTAATCGACTCTTGGTCGCGGATTTTTTATCTCTATCACTCTCGTAAATTTTTATACTGTATTCGAAGTGGCTGTTGCTTCACGCAGTAAAAACATCGATTTTCGTAGATTTCTACTCATAGATGTTCCTCACATGGCGTGGCGTTGAAATATCTAAGTATGCGTATATATATATATATACATATGTATTTACTGTACAGACTGTTCCTTTTGTGTGTTGAGCCTGAATGCGTTTGTGCTATCTATCCTTCTCGCTCGTATGCTGTCGCTATGACAGTTTATGTTACGTCGCGTCGCTTTCAATTTCGTGTTGCCGCTTCGTTGTAACTCTTCGTGATTCGTTTATGAAATGTTTCTCGTGGACGTTAATCTTGAGTTTTTGGTGCATCTAGTATCTGTATATATACGCGTCGTGTTCCTGATGCCTTTTTCATTTGCCGCACGCATGATCATAATCTTCTTTCTCTTTCTCACTTATGTGCATCATTACAGCTGATCCTTCTTGCTGTGCTTCTGTCTTTGCGTCTGCTCTTACTCTTAGTTTACGATGAATATTTTGTTTTTCTTTAAATAATTATTAATTACTTTATTTTCATTTCTGGTTTTCCCCTGCAGTTTTCTCGACTTTTCTTTACATCTGTCAATTTCTTACGCTTGAGAAAAATCATTTAAAAAAAAACATTACAAAAATAAAACAAGATTTATGAATTAAAAAATAAGTGCGCTCGCTTGTTATAATTTCGCTTTTTATACTTAATAACTAATCTATTCAAATTTTACTCCTTGTGATGTATTTTATACATCACAGGTTTATGGGTTCATGGTTAATGGGTTATGGTTGATGGGTTTACGGTTTTTGGTTTATTTTTCATGAGATTATATTCTATGGGTTTATAGATTAAGGGTTCATAGTTTATGGATTTATCGTTTATAGGTTTATGAGTTTATGGTTTATGGGTTTATGATTTATGGGTGTATGGTTTATGGGTTCATGGGTTTATGGTTTATTAATTTATGGTTGATGGGTTTATGGTTTATGGATTTTTTGGTTTATGGGTTTATGGTTTATGGGTTTATGGTTTATGGGTTTAAGGTTTATGGGTTTATGGTTTATGAGTTTATGGTTTATGGGTTTATGGGTTTATGGTTTATGGGTTTATGGTTTATGGGTTTATGGGTTCATGGGTTTATGGGTTTATGGGTTTATGGTTTACGGGTTTATGGTTTATTATCCGTCTTTGTCAATTGGTCTTTGTGTCTGTCTTCTTCACTTTCTCATATGAAATCGTTTTATGACTCTGATGTCGCTTTTCGACTTTCTTTACTTATGTCAATACACATGGACGTCTTGACATTGATGCTGATTTTTGAGTTCATGATGATGATAATGACCATTTTTTTATAGTTAAATGAAATTCAAATTTTGCGTTTCATCAAAGATCCGTTTATAGGACTCACCAGTAATGCTTTGTAAGAGAAGACAATCTAAATAAATAGCTATAATTATAGTTTATTTTAATTTTAAATATTTATAGATAAATGTTTTTATTTCTGAACTCATATCTTTTTTTAATTGGAAGCATTCTGAAAAATCAGCAACTAAAGCTTCTATGGAGGGCACATCAAGGCTCGATTCTTCAGTGATTGTTGTGAATTACATTTTTTTTCTCTTTCATTTGACTTATTCATATTGTCTTTTTTTTAATAACAGATCCTGCTTTAGACGTTATTTTTGATGATAATTTCAGGTTTTTTGTGCTAAGCACTGATATTAATATCCGCATTTCTTTAATTGCCCAGCGCTTACGTATAGTAGTTGTGTTATTTTTATTATACAACGTTAACGATATAAGTCGCGTTTTTTTAATAACACCGTGCTCATATTGGTGGTCGAGTTCCTTTAATTACACAGCGTTACAAAATAGGAACCATTAATACTTAATTACACAGGGCCTGCAATAGCAGCCGCGTATTTTTAACCACACAGCGCTTGAAATAGCAGCCGCGAATTTGTAATACACAGCGTTACAAAATAGGAACCATTAATACTTAATTACACAGGGCCTGCAATAGCAGCCGCGTATTTTTAACCGCACAGCGCTCAAAATAGGAGCCGTGAATTTGTAATTTACAGCGCTTGCAATAGCAGCCACGAATTAGTTATTACACAGTGCTTACAATAGTTTTTGTGCTTCTAAACTACACAGAATTTTCAATAGCAGCCGCGTTTTTCTAACTACACAGAGCTTAAAATAGCTGCCGCGACTTTTCAATTACACATCGCTTACAATAGTTGCTGCATTTTTTATTTTTAGCTCTAAAAATAGGAGCTGCGTTTTTAAACAAAATAATGCTCGAATAGCAGTCGCGAATTCCTAATTACACAGCTCTTACAGTAGTTTCAGCTTTCTTCCCCATTGCAGCACTTACAATAGCTGCCATGTTTTTTATAAATACATATTTAAATAAGCAATCGTGTTTTTTTAATGGTACAGTACTAACAATAACAGCCATGATTTTTTACCACACAGCGCTAAACTCTGCTTCAAAATTTTTTATTTTTTTATATTTAATGTTATATTAGAGTTTCAAATATGTTTGATTTCATTTTCTCATTTGTTATATTTAATTTTTGTATTGTGGTTTCATAATATTTTATTGTAAACGATGTTTTCAGTATAGACCATTTCATCTTTAATTTTTTTTTATTTTTCTGTTAATAATATTTTCAATTCTTATTTATTAGTCATCCTTGAAAGTGCCACGTATAACTGCCCATGACTGAAAATTGGTGTTGGTAAATACACTCCTACTTTTTTAAATAATTGTCCTTGTGACTTTTGCATGAGCAAGTTTTACAGGAAATCGTTTCCTGGTCATCTGGTATGGCAGTTGATCATTTGCTGATAAGGTCATACGAGGTAAGAATATAGTGTTTCCTTTTTTACTCCCTGTTAATATTTGTGCAATAATAGTAAATTGTTCTAATGTCGTCATTACTAATCGAGTTCTGTTACAAAGTCCTTCATTTAAATTAACATTTCTTAGAAGCATTACTATAGCTCCTTTTTTTAATTGTAATCTATGTGTAGGTAGACCGTTGGGCATTAAAGAATTTAAAAATTCTGTTGGAAAAATGGCATCTAAACTTTCTTCATTTGCATCATTTGCAGAGCCAATGTTCAAGTACTCTATTACTGGTTCATTTATTTTTGATAAAATTTTTTCATCCATTTCTGTTACATCTACGTTTTTCAGTGCTAAAATAATATTTTTGTAATAGTCACAATTTTTAATATTTATATTATGACCGTAAATTTCATCAATTAGATTGCTATTTGACAATATTTCTTTTGGAATTTGATAACTTTATTTTCGATTTCATATTTTGAATGAAAATTACCATTTCCTACATTTAGTAACCAATTTTTAAATTTACCATCTGATGCCGTCAAACGTTCATTTTCTTTCAAAGACATACATTGAAAATGTTCTCATAAATAGCTTTTTTTGACACAATTTTCTACTATTTATTTATATTTTCATGTTTTACTATTAGTAATGTTTGTCTAAAAACACCTGATAGGACAAATGTTTTCCTTCCAAATGGATAATTATTACCAAACACATCTTTAAACATGCGATCGCCGGCTTCAAAAGCGTATTTTGATGTCATTGTGATTTCATCCCAGATAATAATTGATACATTTTTCATTTTTTACCTATTTCGCTGTTTGCACTAATATTACATATTGTGTCTTCAGATATGTTCAACGGTAAATTAAATGCTGTATGTACTGTTACACCGTCTTGTAATAAATTAGCCGCTATACTTGTCCATGATACAACTAAATAGTTAATTCCATGAATTTTTAGATAAGTTATAATTGTATTTAATAAGTAGCTTTTACCACTTGTCATTTTGTTATCTTAATATTTTCTAATTTCTATTTATATTCATTTGGTTGTCCTTTTTTCATTTTCATATAAGTTTCTTTCTTACGTAAAGTTTCTTGAACACGTATCAGTTCTAATTAATCATTACTTTTTTTCTTGCATTTTCATAATAATGTCTTTTTCTGAAATTTTTTTATATTTATATGATTGTTCTGTTACCATTTTGCTATTAACGGGATGTCGGAGCTGCAGCAATTGAGTTTTGCTTCTTTTATTTTATCATCGTCTTTTTAAGTTCATAAATTAAACAAATATAATATATGTAGAGTTCAGTGGAGTAGTGGCTAAGGCGCGTGACTCGTATTCCCGTTGGCGCGGGATCGATTCCCCGTCTGGTCGCTTTTTCGCTGTCTCTGCCGTGGGCTGACACCACGTTAAATAATACGTCAAATTGTGTTGTTTTAAAAATGAATTTCTATGTGTTAAAAACGGCAGGAATGCCCGTGGATATAATTAAAAAAAAAAAAATATATATATAATGACTTGTCCGCACTAAAATTATATTAATACAATAATTTTTGTCAAAATAAATATCATTTAGACTTATTATTTTTTATGAGCTTGGATTGGAAATTAGATATCAAACTCGATAAACCTGATCTTAATATACGTTACATTGAAAGTTTTTTTAAAATTTTATATGTATAATATTTTGGTGGATTTCTTGAGTTGTCCGAACTAGAGTTTAATCTTACACATTTTTACTTTGTAACAAAAAAACTCGATTAATCTCATCGTTTATTCATAAGTTAGGATTGGAAATATTATTAGAAGGCGGGCAGCTTCGTCATGTTCTGAAGTCCTGTTGCAAATAAAGCTTCTTTTTCATCTATTTCTTTTGATTCTTTTTTTTCTTCATTTAATTTAATCTCAACAGTCCTAATTTTACTATCGTTATAATTCAAGTGGATATCATCGATTCTAATTACATCATTATCTGGTTTTAAAAAATTTGTATCTGAAATGTCATTGTCAATTTCCATCAAAATTGTTTCATGAATTCTTTTGTTAAAATACATTTCCATGATTTTTTTTTGTTCTGCCAATAAATACATTTGTAAGTTTTTTTTTAATAATTCAAGCTCGGTGAAATCTAAATTTAATGGTATTTGATTCAGACGTTGCTCATGACAAAAACTCCTCCTTATCATGTCCGGTGGATTATCGTAATTAATATTTGCATTATTATAATTTTGTAATACTGGAAACATTCTTATTTGTTGCGTTTTCAAAATTCTTGATAAACGTAATCGCATTTGAAAAACATCATATCTTAAACAACATGGACTTAAATTATAAAGTATTGCAACAGCAAAAACGATTGCAAAAACTCCAAAATCATAATTATTTGTTTGTGATTGTACTGTTTCGAATACTATGCTCAATTCTGATATGTTTGGAAATAATCTGTTTATATAAATTTTATGCTCATCTTGTAGATATTTAAGATTTAAACTGTCATATATATATTTTTTTTTTTTTTTTTTTTTTTTTTTTTTTTTTTTTAAAAGATTAATATATAAAGGATATTGTCCTCTATATGATTAACCTTTTATATATGGTGAAGTCGAGGAAGTCCCCCGCCCGGCATCTGTTTAACACATTACATCAGGCTAGGACTGTCAGACCCACCATACCGAAAACTTTGACTACCGATGGATGGTCAGCCACTTTTGTAACCAACAATCAACCGATACCCAATGAGGTCGGATTTTTTAAAGAGTCGCGATATAAATGGCACATACACTTATTTTCTTTCGAAAAAAAAGTTAGAGGTACCTGGTCAGGATTCGAACCCATGCCCTCCGCGTTGAAGGCAAGAGCTCTATCCATTACGCCACCGCGCTCTCATAAACTGTCATATATATAAATTACCTTATTATTATAATACACACAAATCCGGTGACCTCTTTCTAAATTTTCGGAAAATAATAACTGTATAAATTCTCTATCAATCGGTACTTAATTAATATATTGTGGTCTTTGAATTAGTGAAGTTAATTGCATGTTAAATGAGGTGCACCGGTTTGAAATAGTATTGAATTCTAATAAATGAATATCAGTTAACATGGAAGCAATTCCAGTATACAATCCCTGTCCTTCAACAATTAATTTATCTTTCTCAGTCAAAACCATTATTGATAATCAAAACTTTTTAATGTGGTTATGAATAATCGTATTATGCAGTTTTTGTCTTCATTTTCACTTTTATTCTGTCTTTTAACGTTGCAATAAATTCTTTAGAATGTTAAGAATGTGCCTCTTCTATGGATTTTAGTCAAAAATAGTTAAATTTTTATTAAAATGCATAATTCAAATGTAGATAAGGTACCCTGTTGAAAAAAAACCATATAGTTTTACCACATGGTTTTACCACATGGTTTAACCATGTGGTGAAACCATGTAGTGAAACCATGTGGTTTAACTATGTGGTCATCATGACCATGTGGTCATTTGTGAAAAATCACTTTTGTCTCGCAAATTCAGAGGGCAAAAAGTTCTTCACTCCCACCACATTTAATTTCTCTAAAAATAAGCGGGCGAAAAGTACTTTTCTCTTGCAAATTAAATTTCTCTTAAATTAAGCCAGAGCGACGTATTTTTCTCTTGCAAATTCAGAGGGCAAAAAGTTCTTTACTTTCGCCAAATATAATTTCTCTAAAATTAAGGGGGCGAAAAGTACTTTACTCCTTCAAGTCAAATTTCTCTTAAATAAAGGGAAAGCTGTGTACTTTTCTCCCGCAAATTCAGAGGGCGAATAGTTCTTTATTCCCGCCAAATTTAAATTCACTAAAAATAAGGGGGCGAAAAGTACTTTGTTGGGTACAAATAAAATTTTGTAATTATTGATTTAAATATAAACTTTATTTGGATGAAGCTATGAGAAATATAAAAGGTTAGAAAAATACAAAAACGTTGCGCACGCGTTCACTTATTCAAGCCAAGCCTAAGTCTCTTTTTTCGCTTCTTTTCGGCCGTCTTTATATATGACCTCCCACCATAACGTATAATTCGCGTGGCAGTTATGATGAAGGATGCGCGCGCATACGTATAGAGAACTTATGTAATATTAACGCGACATCCTCCCACCAATTGAGATGAAAATCAAAACATAAAAACAATATAATTTTTCCATCTCAATTCTACATACAACTATTACAAAAGATAAAAATAGAAGAATGAAATAAAAAATCCTTTACAGTATTACAAGTTTAAAGCGAAATAAGACGTATAGAACATTAATAGTATATTAATCTGTCAGGTGACTTACAAATACGACCACTTCTCGTAAATCGCAACTGTTTACCATTATTTTTACATTTTCTTTAACTGTCTGATCTTGTTCGAATTTATTATAATTTTTAACAATTTTTTCATGAATTTCGTGATTGTTTTCATTTAATTTTACCTCGAGAGGATAAACCTTTTGTATAGGCCGTGTAAGTTCACCAGTTGCCGTTTTCAAACGAACTACGCGCACACATTTATCTACACCGGGAATTAAAGCTTTTACGCGTGCTAAAGGCCAACTCACTCTTTTTAAATTATCACACTCGATTAATACAATATCACCGACACTCACACTGTTACAATTTTTAATTTTAGAATTCTTACATACTAACGCACCAAGATATTCTACATGTAATCGTTTTCTTAAAGATTCCATTACATTTTTACGATATATGTACCGCTTGTTAAAGTCAATTTGATCAATTTTATCAAGATCCACTACACCTATATCTTTAACCTCTTGCAAGAACATAGACGGAGAAAAAGGTACAAAATCTTGCTTATTGTCAGACAAAAAAGTTATAGGCCGGGAATTTATGACGGACTCGCAATCTAATAGAACAGTTTGCATTTCCTCATAATCTAAACACGTTTTTCTTCATGTACGTCTTATTAGACGTTTTAAAATGCCGTTTAATCTCTCCCAGAAACCTCCCCGCCAAGGCGAGACCGGTGGATTAAACTTCCACTCTATACCCTCAATAGCAAAACTTTTAGCTAACTTTGTATAATTAATTCTTTGAAGCCCGTTATTCAAACCTTCAAAATTTTTCCCATTGTCGCTATAGATTATAGATGGTCTACCTCTACGCGCAATGAAACGTCTAATAGCCATCATAAATGTCGCTGTCGATAAAGAAGTAACTAGCTCAAGATGCACGGCCCTATACACCGCGCATGTAAATAAACAAACCCACGATTTTTTATTATTTTTTAAATAAATAGGCCCCGTGTAATCTACACCAATAATTTCAAAGACAGTTGCGTCTTTTACACGGTTAAGCGGCAAAGGAGCAGCTATAGCTTCAAGATGTGAAGCATCATGACGGCGACAAATAATACAATCCTGTATCAGAGAACGAATGATTCTGCGACCACCAAGCACCCAAAATTTTTCACGTAGCGCGTTTAATGTTATTTGAGTACCCGCGTGATTTAAACTTTCATGTTTACTTTTAATAATCAAACGAACAACTTTATCATTTTTTGGCAAAATTATCGGGTATTTAAAATCAAAAGCATCGTCTCGCATTACAATTTTCGTTTTTAATCTAATCAAACCCGTTTCGTCAATAAACGGTGCGAGATGTTTTATGCGAGAATCTTCTATACCCGTAAAAGCATTATCTTGAATATTTTTTAACAAATGAATTTCAGCTTGTTTAATCTCATCATAAGTTAAATCAGTTATTTTACGTTCACTTTTTATTTTATTTCGACAATTAAAACAAAATCTTTTCAACCAAGCAGTAATACGTACAATTTTTTCAAAACTAGAAAATTTATCAAACCATCGTTCATTATTACTTTCGTAAGATAACAAACTTAAAACATTACATGTAATATTATTTTTTTGATTTTTCTTCATTTCAACGTTAACCGCATTTTCATCAACAATATAATGCGTGTCAGGTCAATTGCGAGAATCTTCGCGTAACCACGTCGGGCCTTCCCACCACTTTGATTTTAAAAGTTGAGCTACACTACAGCCTCGAGATGGCAAATCAGCTGAGTTAGATTCGCCAGGGACGAAACGCCACTGCTCGGGTTTAGTGAGCGTGTGAATTTCACTAACACGGTTATAAACAAAGACATCCCAATTACATTGACGATGTATCCACGCTAAGACGGTGCTAGAATCAGACCAGTAATAAACATTAACAATTTTTAAAATCTAACGCGTCTAACACTACACTAGTCAAGCGCGCACCTATAGTCGCAGCTAACAATTCAAGGCGTGGTATACTTTTTCGTCCATCAAGTTTTTTATAATTAGTCGGAGCGACTCTATTTTTTGCTTGCACAAAGTATACATTAACATTCGAACCATCTTGTACACGTAAATAAATCACGGTAGCATACGCACTCATACTAGCGTCACAGAATGTATGAATACTTATATTAGCATCATTACTTACATTTCCTAAGAAACAACGTGGTATTTGAATTTTAGACAAATCTTTAAGTTCGTTTACCCACTTTAAAAATGAAATTTTAGTATTTTCGCGAACTTTATCGTCCCATGATAAATTCTCTGACCAAGTATCTTGAAGTAAAAGTTGAGATTAAAGTACAACTGGACACATAAATCCCAACGGATCAAACACACGATGCGCAAAAGAAAGAATATTACGTTTTGTTATTATTTCATTACTCTCAACTACATTTAAAGAAGGTACATAAACACTCAAGTGATCAGAGAGTTTATCCCATATTATACCAAGTACAGTCGTTTTATTTTTTTCAGAATTATCGTTATTATACTCCCACCCTCTCAAGTCAAATTTTGCTTCATACATAACTGTTTTTGCATCGGTTATAAAATTTTCTAAATGTCGCACGGAATTCACGCTCGTTACACAATTATCAATATAAAAACTGTTTGATAATTTTGAAATATTTTCGCTCGAACATATAGAATTATCATTATTGCAAGGCATTAAACGTTTAATAACATTGTTTAAATGTAAATTAATAACCGAATTTAAAATAAAAGGGCTGGAAGAAACGCCAAAAACAACACGACAATGACGATAAACAATTATTTTACCGTTTTTATCATACCAAAGAAATCTTAAAAAATTACGTTCTTTAGCATCTACACTTATTTGAAGAAACGCTTTTATAATATCAGCAATAACGCCTATCTTACCTAACCTAAAACGTAAAAGAATAGATGGCACGAGGTCGATTAAATTAGGTCCAATACTCAAGCATTCGTTCAGCGACGGTGACTGTAGATCTTTAGCCGATGCGTCGAATACCAGGCGTATTCTGGTAGTACTCTGGTCCTTGATGACTGGCCTATGCGGCAAATAATGCCCCCACTCATCTTCTTCTACAGGCGGTACACGCTCAATCACGCCTTCGGAAAGCCACTCGTCAAAGACAGCGTTATATTCTTCATAAAAACCTTGAACCTTTAATTTTCTTGTAGTGGATATTAAGCGTTTTTCAGCCATATATTTATTATCATTTATAAAAGGATGGCATTCTAGCCAAAGTAACTGCACTTCATAACGACCCTCATTATTAATAGTCACTGTTTTCGAAAAACGTTCATTAAGTTCATGATTGCGTTCTTTTTGCGATTTACATTCAATCGGGTCTTTTATGCCGAGCGTATCTAAATTCTATAAATCAGTTACTTTGTCGTTACTCACAAACAAAGATACGGCTACGGCAGCAGCATCAGTACGTTCAGTACTATGCGGTACCTTTCCAAAAAGTACCCAGCCGAAACGAGTTTCCATCGCATCTAAACCGCACGGTAGATTCACTATACGACCGGTGTACAATTTACGGATAATATCTGCTCCGATCAAAATAGAAATTTCACTGTTATGAGAATTTAAATCATTAATGTTAATATTAGTCTTTCGGAGTTCTTCACACCAGATACCTTTACGCGGCGGTTTAATATTTTCACATATAATATTTTGATCCATAGCAAGAAAGTTACATCGATAGCTATTATCTAACGAACACAGACGCACTCTATATTTACAATGTTTCAGTCTCTGTGCGTTGACCACCGAATAATAAATGAGACATATGATATTCATATGATGTTCGGCCACAGGTTCATATTGCATATTTCCTCTTCTCCGCCTCTTTCCTTATATAAGAGTTTTGCGAGCCACTGTCGATAAAGGCACGAACCACTATTTCAGAACATTCATTTATTAATTTAACTTAAATCGTCTTCATAAACACTTCTTGACATACACCAAGATTTGCCAAATTACAATCAATATTAGAATTCTCAGTATTATTAGAAGACACAGTATTAATATTTTCGCTTTTCTGCGAATCACGACACATTAATAGCACATGACGACGCGAAAATTTCGGGCAACATAATTTTACTTTACACGTTTTATAACCATGCCCTATGTTAAGACAGTTAAAGCAGCCATTTTTTTTTCTTAACAAGTTTTTAGATTAGATTAGATATTGTTTATTTTGTATTATAATTACAAAAAAGCGTGAAAATTACAAATAAAGTTGAAAAAATACATAAAAATACTAAAAACAAGTTCTTGTCTTTCTAAAAAACTTAGCTTTTCAGCTTTTTCACATTTTTCACTCGAATGACTGCCATTACAAAAAATACACTGTTTAACTTTATTCACAGTCATTAAGTCTATACCACTAGGTAAATTTTTCTTTTCACTTTTATGCGGAATTTTAGATTTGTCAATTTTCTGAGAATCGTTGTGCGATACACTAAAACCTTTGCGCGCCATCGATACACGTGTTTCACTTTGAACTTCCGTTTCTAAGAATTTTATAAGCTGTGTGAGCCTTTCCTTCGAGTTCGCGGAAATTCCTTCATTTCTATTTAACACTATATTCGCGCTACAGCTTCGTTGCCAAATTCTTGAAAATTCCTCCAGCAATGCTGATTCAACCAAAGGTAATATCGCGGCTGCAAATTTATCATTATTTACACCAAGCGATTCTAATGCTCTTATTTGAGTTTCCAGCTTGTCATACATTACATCAAGTTGGATAGGTCGATCACTAGTAGCATTGTCTATGGCTAATTGCACAAGCTGACTCATATGAAATTCCGTTTGTAAATCTTCTCTACCAAAGCAAGACTTTAAACTAGCTATCACCTTATCGTAATTCTCTTCAGTTGGTGGATAACTTGACACTAGTAGATCTGCTTTAGATCCAGGAACCATCGCTTTGATGAGATACTGAAACTTTTCTTCTTTAGAAAGTTTCGGTTTCTCGTGAATCTTTTTGAAATAACTCCAAAATTTAAGCCAACCACTAATTTCACCATTAAACGTTGTTGGTTGAATTTTGGCAATTTAAAAGAAGTATCTTCTTCAACACGCACTAATGTATTAGTTGGATAAACTGGCGGAGCAGGTAAATCACTTCCTTGAGGTGTTAAAAATTCCTCAAACAACACTTGAGCCGCAAAAAATTTGTTTTTGTATTCCTCGGCTTCATCGTATTCTTTCTGTAAATCTTCATCAGTTGTAGACGTCACATCAAGTGAAAGATTGATAATACCTTCAGTATTATTCGATAATTCAGTCATTTTTTGCTCGAGTATACGAAACAATACTTTTACGTTACGAGGCTCAACAGAATCTTCACTAACGGCTTGATCAAAATTATTCAATGCTTTTGTGAATGCTGCACGCTGCACTGTCCTTCTTTTCTTGGCTTTATCCATTTTTAAAAATCACTCACGAAAATCCAATAATTACAAACACTAGTCCTGTCACGCAGTCGCCAATTTGTTGGGTACAAATAAAATTTTGTAATTATTGATTTAAATATAAACTTTATTTGGATAAAGCTATGAGAAATATAAAAGGTTAGAAAAATACAAAAACGTTGCGCACGCGTTCACTTATTCAAGCCAAGCCTAAGTCTCTTTTTTCGCTTCTTTTCGGCCGTCTTTATATATGACCTCCCACCATAACGTATAATTCGCGTGGCAGTTATGATGAAGGATGCGCGCGCATACGTATAGAGAACTTATGTAATATTAACGCGACATACTTTACTCCCGCAAGTCAAATTACTCTAAAATAAGGAAGAAGCTGTGTACTTTTCTCCCGCAAATTCAGAGGGCGAAAAGTTCTTTACTCCCGCCAAATTTAATATCTTTAAAAATGAGCAGGTGCAAAGTACTTTTATTCCGCAAATTAAATATTTCTTAAATTGAGCAAGAAATAGAATTTTTCTCTCGCAAATGAGAAGGCGAAAAGTTCTTTATTCCCGCCTAATTTCATTTCTCTAAAAATAAGGGGGCAAAATGTACTTTACTACCGCAAGTCAAACTTCTCTTGAATGAAGGGAAAGCTGTGTACTTTTATCCCGCAAATCCAGAGGGCGAAAAGTTCTTTACTCCCGCCAAAGAGTACCCCCCGTTAAGATAGGTAAAATGCCCTCCCTCATATATTTTAAAACTAATATTTTTTCTTGTTTTTATAGTAATTAAAATTAGGTTTTGTTATATTTATAGTTTCCTAACACATACCCTAACCTCAACATAACCTAAAAATCACTTTTTTTATAAAATTTTTTTTTATCTGGAAGGATGAATGATATTAATCCCGCGAAAAACATATGACTAGGTCTTAGCACACTCTTTAACTGTGATTTTTTGCGAGTCCTAGAAAGCAGTTTTTCTAACCTAAAAATAACATTCAAATCATAAAATCTCCGTAACTTTGCTCTGGGAGAGGCTACAAGTAATTTTCTGGGCTTAAAATTTGTATTTTTAAAAAACAAATAAAGTTTATGATGACCAAAAATTCGATTCTGGCATGGCGCCATGGCGAAAAACTCGAAAAACCATTTTTTCATAGGTTTTCTGTCGGTTATTGGTCTCTAGCAACTCACAAATCATTTTTAAAGAAAAAAAAAAGCTTCATTGGATTCTACGTGAAAAAATACATTGAACATATGCATAATAACTTTAGGAATACTTGGATGCTGTTACAAAACAATTAAGAAAATAAAATAATTCTAAAATTATTACATAGCTACTTTGCGTCGTTGCTGCATTTTATGTTTTTATGACCTTGGTCATCTCTTTAGAGTCTCAAAGCTACTATTCAATGTATCCATAGGCAAATTATGTCCACTATACCCGAAAAACAGAGACAAATACTAGACAGATAACGTTAACTCCTATATGTACACATATATATAAAAAACCAATGTTTATCTATTCCTGTAACTATTCTATTTAGTGTTCTTTTTTAGCTTGTAAGAGACCTAACATGTTTTCTGTCCTCCATAAATCACGAACTCGGTAGATTTGAACAATTAAATGATTCTAATTAGGTTCCAAATTCAAAAATTAAAAGATTATTATCTCTTTAGAGTCATAAAGCTACTATTCAATGTATTTACAGCCAAATTACGCCTATTGCACGCTAAAATAAGATCTTTAAACATAACTGAAGTAACGGTCATATCATCTGTCTTTTTGTATTACAGTAGACTCTGGATACAAGAGAATCAACGGGCCTTCAGGAGAGGAATTTTCTTGAAAATTCTTTCATACAAAAAGTCCCCAACACGCTTGAGTCAAGAGTGATACCCACACCTACTGTTTTGTTGTGTGAGTTGTATCCAAAATGCGTGTATATTCTGTCTCTCACACTTTCATAGTGGTGGGATAACGCAAATACTTAGGCTCACGCCCATATTTAGAAGAAAGAGCTCGAAATCTCTTATATCGCAATCTCTTGTATCGAGAGATCACTGAATCATTAGAGAGACAAAGACGGAATAAGGTTTTAGTAACAATCGTGTTGGGTCTATAAATTCGAGCCTGAAAGTACACTTCTATGTAAGCATTTATATTCTTTGTTAGAACTGCCACAATTATATTTGTCTTCAGGCCATTATACGCAAAAAATAGAGTAGCAACCGATATAAGAAATACATTGCTTCTACATATATGAGAATCAAGCGCGTTGTTTCTAGCAACAGCTCACTATTCTTTGTATATATATATGAGAAGCAATAGCTCTTAGAGTTCCTAGCAATAGCTCACTATTCTTTGTATATATATATATATATATATATATATATATATATATATATATATATATATATATATATATTGTTACTAAAACCTTATTCCGTCTTTGTCTCTCTAATGATTCAGTGATCTCTCGATACAAGAGATTGCGATATAAGAGATTTCGAGCTCTTTCTCCTGAATATGGGCGTGAGCCTAAGTATTTGCGTTATCCCACCACTATGAAAGTGAGAGAGACAGAATATACACGCATGTTGGATACAACTCACACAACAAAACAGTAGGTGTGGGTATCACTCTTGACTCAAGCGTGTTGGGGACTTTTTGTATGAAAGAATTTTCAAGAAAATTCCTCTCCTGAAGGCCCGTTGATTCTCTTGTATCCAGAGTCTACTGTAATACAAAAAGACAGATGATACGACCGTTACTTCTGTTATGTTTAAAGATCTTATTTTGGCGTGCAATAGGCGTAATTTAGCTGTAAATACATCGAATAGTAGCTTTATGACTCTAAAGAGATAATGATCTTTTAATTTTTGAATTTGGAACTTAATTGGAATCATTTAATTGTTCAAATCTATCGAGTTCGTGATTTATGGAGGACAGAAAACATATTAGGTCTCTTACAAGCTAAAAAAGAACACTAAAAAGAATAGTTACAGGAATAGATAAACATTGGTTTTTTATCTATGTATAAGAAAAATAATTTGCGTTCCCTAAGAACAACTCGCCATTCCTTATGTATATACGAGGGATAGCAAGTTATTCCACATATATATATATATATATATATATATATATATATATATAGGAGTTATAGTTATCTGTCTAGTAGTATTTGTCTCTGTTTTTCGGGTGTAGTGGACATAATTTGCCTATGGATACATTGAATAGTAGCTTTGAGACTCTAAAGAGATGACCAAGGTCATAGAAACATAAAATGCAGCAACGACGCAAAGTAGCTATGTAATAATTTTAGAATTATTTTATCTTTTTAATTGTTTTGTAACAGCATCCAAGTATTCCTAAAGTAATCATGTACATTTTCAATGTATTTTTTCATGTAGAATATAATAAAGCTATGTTTTTTTCTCTAAAAATGATTTGTGAGTTGCTAGAGACCAATAACCGACAGAAAACCTATGAAAAAATGGTTTTTCGAGTTTTTCGCAATGGCGCCATGCCAGAATCGAATTTTTGGTCATCATAAACTTTATTTGTTTTTTAAAAATACAAATTTTAAGCCCAGAAAATTACTTGTAGCCTCTCCCAGAGCAAAGTTACGGAGATTTTATGATTTGAATGTTATTTTTAGGTTAGAAAAACTGCTTTCTAGGACTCGCAAAAAATCACAGTATAAGAGAGTGCTAAGTCCTAGTCATATGATTTTCGCGGGATTAATATTATTCATCCTTCCAGATAAAAAAAAAATTTTATAAAAAAAGTGAGTTTTAGGTTATGTTGAGGTTAGGGTATGTGTTAGGAAACTATAAATATAACAAAACCTAATCTTAATTACTATAAAAACAAGAAAGAATATTAGTTTTGAAATATATGAGGGAGGGCATTTTACCTATCTTAACGGTGGGTACTCTTTAATTTCTTTTAAAATTAGCAGGCGTCAAGTACTTTTATTTCGCGAATTAAATCTTTCTTAAATTAAGCGAGAAAAAAGAATTTTCCTTTCACAAATGAGAGGGCGAAAAAAACTTTATTGCCGCCGAATTTCATTTCTCTAGAAATAAGGGGGCAAAAAGTACTCTACTCCCACAAGTCAAATTACTCTTAAATGAAGAGGAAACTGTGTAATTTTCTTCCGCGAATTCAGAGGGCGAAAAGTTCTTTACTCCCGCCAAATTTAATTTCTTTAAAAATAAGCGGGCGTCAAGTACTTTTATTTCGCAAATTAAATCTTTCTTAAATTAGGCGAGGAAAAAGAATTTTTCTCTCGCAAATGAGAGGGCAAAAAGTTCTTTATTTCCGCAAAATTTAATTTCTCTAAAAATAAAGGGGCAAAAAGTATTTTACTCCCACAGGTTAAATTACTCTTAAATGAAGGGAGAGCTGTGTACTTTTATCCCGCAAATTCAGAGGGCAAAAAGTTCTTTATTTCCGGAAAATTTTATTTCTCTAAAAATAAGAGGTCGAAATGTACTTTACTCCTGCAAGTCAAACTTCTCTTGAATGAAGGGGAAGCTATGTACTTTTATCCCGCAAATCTAGAGGGCGAAAAGTTCTTCACTTCCGCCAAATTTAATTTCTTTAAAATTAAGCGGGAGAAAAGTACTTTTCTCATGCAAATTTAGAAGGTGAAAAGTTCTTTACTCCCGCAAAATTTAATTTCTTTAAAAATAAGCGGTTGACAAGTACTTTCATTTTGCAAATTGAATCTTTCTTAAACCAAGCAAGAAAAAAGAATTTTTCTCTCGCAAATGAGAGGGCGAAAAGTTCTTTATTTCCGCAAAATTTAATTTCTCTAAAAATAAAGGGACGAAAAGTACTTTACTCCCACAAGTTAAATTACTCTTAAATGAAGGGGGAGCTGTGTACTTTTATCCCGCAAATTTAGAGGGCGGAAAGTTCTTTACTCCCGCAAAATTTAATTTCTTAAAAAATTAGAAGGCGTCAAGTACTATTTTTTCGCAAATTAAATCTTACTCAAATCAAGCGAGAAAAAAGAATTTTCCTCCCACAAATAAGAGGGCGAAAAGTTCTTTATTCCCGCCGAATTTCATTTCTCTAAAAAAAAGGGGATGGAATGTACTTTACTCCCGCAAGTCAAACTTCTCTTGAATGAAGGGGAAGCTGTGTACTTTTATCCCGCAAATCCAGAGGGCGAAAAGTTCTTCACTCCCGCCGAATTTAATTACTTTAAAAACAAGCGGGAGAAGAGTACTTTTATTTCGCAAATTAAATCTTTCTTAAATTAGGCGAGGAAAAAGAATTTTTCTCTCGCAAATGAGAGGGCAAAAAGTTCTTTATTTCCGCAAAATTTAATTTCTCTAAAAATAAAGGGGCAAAAAGTATTTTACTCCCACAGGTTAAATTACTCTTAAATGAAGGGAGAGCTGTGTACTTTTATCCCGCAAATTCAGAGGGCAAAAAGTTCTTTATTTCCGGAAAATTTTATTTCTCTAAAAATAAGAGGTCGAAATGTACTTTACTCCTGCAAGTCAAACTTCTCTTGAATGAAGGGGAAGCTATGTACTTTTATCCCGCAAATCTAGAGGGCGAAAAGTTCTTCACTTCCGCCAAATTTAATTTCTTTAAAATTAAGCGGGAGAAAAGTACTTTTCTCATGCAAATTTAGAAGGTGAAAAGTTCTTTACTCCCGCAAAATTTAATTTCTTTAAAAATAAGCGGTTGACAAGTACTTTCATTTTGCAAATTGAATCTTTCTTAAACCAAGCAAGAAAAAAGAATTTTTCTCTCGCAAATGAGAGGGCGAAAAGTTCTTTATTTCCGCAAAATTTAATTTCTCTAAAAATAAAGGGACGAAAAGTACTTTACTCCCACAAGTTAAATTACTCTTAAATGAAGGGGGAGCTGTGTACTTTTATCCCGCAAATTTAGAGGGCGGAAAGTTCTTTACTCCCGCAAAATTTAATTTCTTAAAAAATTAGAAGGCGTCAAGTACTATTTTTTCGCAAATTAAATCTTACTCAAATCAAGCGAGAAAAAAGAATTTTCCTCCCACAAATAAGAGGGCGAAAAGTTCTTTATTCCCGCCGAATTTCATTTCTCTAAAAAAAAGGGGATGGAATGTACTTTACTCCCGCAAGTCAAACTTCTCTTGAATGAAGGGGAAGCTGTGTACTTTTATCCCGCAAATCCAGAGGGCGAAAAGTTCTTCACTCCCGCCGAATTTAATTACTTTAAAAACAAGCGGGAGAAGAGTACTTTTTTCTTGCAAATTCAGAAGTTGAAAAGTTCTTTACTCCCACCAAATTTAATTTCTTAAAAAATGAGCGTGGGCAAAGTACTTTTATTTCGCTAATTAAATTTTTTTTTAATTGAGCAAGAAAAAGAATTTTCCTCTCGCAAATGAGAGGGCGAAAAGTTCTTTATTTCCGCCAAATTTCATTTTTCTAACAATAAAGGGGCGAAATGTACTTTACTCCTGCAAGTCAAATTACTCTTTAATGAAGGGGGAGCTGTGTACTTTTCTCCCGCTAATTCAGAGGGCGAAAAGTTCTTTACTTCCGCCAAATTTAATTTCTTTAAAAATAAGCGTGCGTCAAGTACTTTTATTTCGCAAATTAAATTTATCTTAAATTAAGCGAGAAAAAATTATTATTCTCTCGTAAATTCAGAGGGCGAAAAGTTCTTTACTTTCGCCAAATTTGAATTCTCTAAAAATAAGCAGGTGAAAAGTACTTGACTCCCGCAAGTCAAATTTCTCTTAAATAAAGGGGAAGCTGTGTACTTTTCTCCCGCAAATTCAGAGGGCGAAAAGTTCTTTACTCCCGCCAAATTTAATTTCTTAAAAAATAAGCGGGTGTAAAGTACTTTTATTTCGCAAATTAAATCTTTCTTTAATCAAGCGAGAAAAAGTATTTTTCTCTTGTAAATTCAAAGGGCGAAAAGTTCTTTATTCCCGCCAAATTTAATTTCTTCAAAAGTAAGGAGGCGAAAAGTACTTTATAAATTATTACCGTTTTAAAAAAATAATGATTTTGAATTTTTTACCATTAAGGGCATGATGAAGCTGCTCACTTTCTACTAATGTTTTTAAGTCTAACTTATGAATAAACGATGCGTTGAATCGAATTCTTTTGCTGCAAAGAAAAAGTTTGTAAGATTAAACTCTAGTGCGGTCAACCGTAGAAATGTACGAAAATAGTATACATAGAAGCTTATAAGATAAACTTTCGTATTTCAAGGTTAGGTTTGTCGAGCTTGATATCTAATTTCTTGTCCAAGTTCATAAAAAAATAACGTAAGTCCTATTTCTTCCTCGGGTATTTACTCCCCTGCTCCGCTTCTCTTACTAGGGTTTTGAATTCACACTCGGGAGAAAAATACGACTTCACACCCTACTGGCATCGTATTCTATTTTATTTGGACCTTAACAGGAATGGCCACTTCATTAACTCAGGAAACGAAAGAAAGGATATTTTTCCAAATGTGTACCTCAAATGGCAGCGCCGCATATTTTACCACCGACATACGAAAACTTCGAATTATGCATTGAGTTTCGCATCATGATTATTTTGTTTATTCTTATAGGTTATTCATGCAAAATTTAAATGATAACAATTTAAATTTTATTGCTCATATAATTTAAATTCACAATATTAAATTCTATATGTTTATTGAACTAAGAAATAAAAATTTTATTTAATAAAATAATAATTCGAATCATGAAAGAAGAAAGTAATATTGTTTGTTTACTAAAATTATGTCATTAAGTAATGAGTAACGATGATGCGATATTTGCTCTATAATTTGGAATTTTTTTATGCCTGTGATAAAATATGCGATGTTGCCATTTGAGGTTAACATTCGGAAAAATATCCTTTCCGCTAAGTGTAAGTCCGCTTGGTTGACAATAAATATTAAAAAATTACTTTCAAAGAAGTACCAAGTAAACGTAGTAATGAATCAATCTCATAATTTAAAAGATTTAAAAAGTTTCTACTTAGCTGTTTGTAACAGTGGATCTATTACAAAAAAATTTTAAGTAAATATTTAATGTTAAACCAGAAAATGCTAATTTTCTAATAAAATAGTTTATATCAAATAAATATATTATTACATTTTTTAATTATTTTGACTTATTGATCCCAAATTTCTCAGAGAAGATTTAAAATAAACTTAAGTTACAAAATCTCTCTTAAGATTTTAATGTAAATGCTTAAAAAATCTCTGAATTTAACGAAATTTACGTTTGAAATTAAAAACCTATGTAGTAGTTTTCGCTTCGTTAAGTTTTGAATCAATTCAGCTCATTTTGATAGTAAACCTGCCTAACAGGAGATTTTTTAATTAAAATTTTCAATAATTTCTTCAATTTAATGAATTTTTTATTTGGCAGAAAAAAAAAATTATTTTCCTCTGAAATTGCAAGATGAAATTAAATAAGTAAATTTAAGAGAAATTGAATTGGCAGGAGAAAAATACTTTACTCCCGCTAGATTGTAGACATAAGTTATGGCTTTTCTCAGAACAATTTTCGACTTAATTAAGTGGCCATTTCTTTTGAAAGGAATGAAATTTGGCGGATGTAAAGAACTTTTCGCCCTCTGAATTTACGAGAGAGAAATACTTTTCTTCCGCTTAATCTAAGAGAAATTTAATTTGTGAGAAAAAACTATTTTACGCCTGCTTATTTTTAGAGAAATTAAATGTGGCGGGAGTAAAGAACTTTTCACCTTTTGAATTTACAAAAGAAAAGTACTTTTCTCCCGCTTATTTTTAAAGAAACAAAAATTGGCGGGAATAAAGAACTTTTTGCCCTCTAAATTTGCCGGAGAAAAGTACACAGCTCCTCCTACATTTAAGAGTAATTAGACTGGCGGGAGTGAAGTACTTTACGCCCGCTTATTTTTATAGAAATTAAATTTGGCGGGAGTAAAGAACTTTTCGCCCTCTGAATTTGCGGGACGAAAGTACACAGCTCCCCCTTCATTTAAGAGTAATTTGACTTGCGGGAGTAAAGTACTTTTCGCCCCCTTATTTTTAGAGAAATTAAATTTGGCGAAAGTAAAGAACTTTTCGCCCTCTGAATTTACGAAAGAAAAATACTTTTTTCTAGCTTAAGAGGAGGTCACGTATCTCTGTCCTTTTCTAATCAAAGAAATGATTTTTTTACAACAACTAATAACTTTAGCAAAAAATAAAGAGAAAGCCGCTTCTTGTATCAGAAAAAGCATTATTTTCTTTGATAAGAAAAAATTAATTTTATTGCTTCGTTCTAAAGAAAACCTTGAAAAACCAAATTGTCCACCCTAACCTCTATGATTTAAGTTTTTCAAGGTTTTCTTGAAAACGAAGCAATAAAATTAATTCTTTCTTATCAAAGAAAATATTGCTTTTTTTGATACGAGATGCGGCTTTCTCTTCATTTTTTGCTAAAGTTATTAGTTTCTGTAAAAAAATCATTTTTTTTATTAGAAAAGAACAGAGATACGTGACCTCCTCTTAATATAAGAAAAAATTAATTTGCGAAATAAAAGTACTTTTCGCTCGCTAATTTTTAAAGAAATTGAATTTGGCGGATGTAAAGAACTTTTCGCCCTCTGAATTTACAAAAAAAAAATACTTTTCTTCCGCTTGATCTAGGAGATAATTTGTAAGAAAAAAGTTCTCTACGCCTGCTTATTTTTAGAGAAATTGAATGTGGCGGGAGTAAAGAACTTTATAGCACTGCGTGATTTAAATCCGCGCTTAAATCCCGCTGAGCCGATAGTTAAACGATAAATTTTTACGCTGTTCGATAATGAATATAACGCTGAATTCACTTAAATCATGCTCTTATAATAAGCGATATTTTGATATCTGGATTATTTTTAAGAGTTTATTCATCGATAATAATAAGGTGTTGATTATTGCAACTCTTTAATATCGATATTTTTCAAAATAAATAACAATTATAAGCGTGTTAAATACGTGTAAAACCAAAGTTAATATCAGTGTAACATGTGAAGCGAAGAGGTAGTCATTTCAACGCTGTAAGACTCCGTCGCGTCTGTGATTCCCCTAAACGCAACTGCTAATACAATACATAAGTTACCAATTGTTGTTCCTACGGCCCTAATACATATATGAAAGGAAATTTAGATTTTTATTATTACAGAATTAATTTCAACAGTTTGACATAATGTTATTTTATATTTTATATATATTCTTTAGTTTTTTTCTATTTATTATTCGTAAAGTGCTTAGATTTTGCTTTTTTGCAATTTTCGCTTTTCTTTTACGATTTATCATTCGTAGAATGCCTAGTTTTGCTGGTAAATAGAATTTGTTTTTTTAATGAATTATCATTCGTGGAGTGCATAGTCTTTGTTTCCCTACTGAAAAATATATATGAGATCTCATATGAGATCTCACATGCGATCGCATATGAGATTTTGGCACGAGAACTCATATGAGATCTCATGTGAGATCTCATATAAGATCTCATTTATATTTTACATTTTCAACCCCACTAAAAAATATAAATGAGATCTCATATGAGATCCCGTATGAGATCTCATATATATTTTCTATTTTCAACCCTACTAAGAAATATAAATGAGATCTCATATATACTTTATATTTTCAACCCCGACTGAAAAATCTATATGAGATCTCATATGAGCGGGAATAAAGAACTTTTCGCCCTCTCATTTGCGAGAGAAAAATTCTTTTTTCTCGCTTAATTTAAGAATAATATAATTTGCGGAATAAAAGTACTTTACGCCCGCTTATTTTTAAAGAAATTAAATTTGTCGGGAATAAAGAACTTTTCGCCCTCTGAATTCGTGGGAGAAAAGTACTTTTCTCCCGTCTAATTAGTAGGAGAAAAGTACTTCGTGCTCGCTTATTTTTAAAGAAATTAAATTTAGCGGGAGTAAAGAACATTTCGCCCTCTTAATTTGCGGGAGAAAAGTACACAGCTCCCCCTTCATTTAAGAGTAATTTGACTTGCAAAAGTAAAGTACTTTACGCCCGCTTATTTTTAAAGAAATAAAATTTGGCGGGAGTGAAGAACTTTTTGCCCTCTGAATTTGCAAGAGAAAAATACTTTGCTTTGGCTTGATTTAAGAGAAATTTCATTTGCAAGAGAAAAGTACTTTTCGCCCGCTCATTTTCAGAGAAATTAAATATGGTGGGAGCAAAGAACTTTTCGCCCTCTGAATTTGCGAAAGAAAAGTACACTGCTTCCCCTTCATTTAATAGTAATTTGACTTGCGGGAGTAAAGTACTTTTCGCCCCCTTATTTTTAAAGAAATTAAATTTGGCGGGAGTAAAGAACTTTTCGCCTTCTAAATTTGCGGGAGAAAAATACACAGCTTCCCATCCATTTATGAGTAATTTGACTTCCGGGAGTAAAGTACTTTTCGCCCCCTTATTTTCAGAGAAATTAAATTTGGCGGAAATAAAGAACTTTTCGCCCTCTCATTTGCGAGAAAAAAATTCTTTTTCTCGTTGAATTTAAGTAAAATTTGATTTGCAGAATAAAAGTATTTTACGCCCGCTTATTTTTAAAGAAATCAAATTTGGCGGGACTGAAGAACTTTTTACCTTCTGAATTTGCGAGCGAAAAGTACTTTTCTCCCGTCCAATTAGTAGGAGAAAAGTACTTCGTGCTTCCTTATTTTTAAAGAAATTAAATTTAGCGGGAGTAAAGAACTTTTCGCCCCCTAAATTTGTGGGAGAAAAGTACACAGCTCCCCCTTCATTTAAGAGTAATTTGACTTCCGGGAGTAAAGTACTTTTCGCCTCCTTCTTTTCAGAGAAATTACATTCGGCGGAAATAAAGAACTTTTTGCTCTCTCATTTGCGAGAGAAAAATTCTTTTTCTCGCTTAATTTAAGAAAAATTTAATTTGCGGAATAAAAGTACTTTACGCTCGCTTATTTTCAAAGAAATTAAATTTAGCGGGAGTAAAGAACTGTTTGCCCTCTGAATTTGCGGGAGAAAAGTACACAGCTCCCTCTTCATTTAAGAGAATTTTGACTTGCGGGAGTAAAGTACTTTTCGCCCCCTTATTTTCAGAGAAATTACATTTGGCGGAAATAAAGAACTTTTCGCTCTCTCATTTGCAAGAGAAAAATTCTTTTTCTCGCTTAATTTAAGAGGAGGTCACGTATCTCTGTCCTTTTCTAATCAAAGAAATGATTTTTTCACAAAAACTAATAACTTTCTCAAAAAATGAAGAGAAAGCCGCATCTTGTATCAAAAAAAGCAATATTTTCTTTGATAAGGAAAAATTAATTTTATTGCTTCGTTTTCAAGAAAACCTTGAAAAACTAAATTGTCCACCCTAACCTCTATGATTTAAGTTTTTCAAGGTTTTCTTGAAAATGAAGCAATAAAATTAATTCTTTTTTATCAAAGAAAATATTGCTTTTTTTATTACGAGATGCGGCTTTCTCTTCATTTTTTGCTAAAGTTATTAGTTTCTGTAAAAAACTCAATTCTTTGATTAGAAAAGGACAGAGATACGTGACCTCCTCTTAAGCAGTATGGACATAAATTATAAAGTATTGCAATAGCAAAAGCAATTGCGAAAACACAATAATCATAATTATTTGTTTGTGATTGTACTATTTCGAATACTATGCCAATTCTGGAATTGAGCATAGTATTCGAAATTCTGAGTATTCTGTTTGGGAATAATCTGTTTATATAAATCTTATGCTCATCTTGTAGATGTTTAAGAATTAAACTGTCATATATATAAATTACCTTATTATTATAATACATACAAATCCAATGACCTTTTTTTAAATTTCTGGAAAATAATAACTGTATGAATTCTCCATCAATCGCCCACGCAGCATAAAATATTTATGGAAGCTTCCTGAAATATCGGCACGGAAGATTTGAAATTTTTTAGGAATTTTCCATGGAATATTCCTGTAATATTCGTATGTCCTTGATTCTTCCTACGTTGGAATATTCCATGGAATATTGTTGGAAGATTTCAAGAATATTTCATTGGAAGATTTAGGACATCTCAGATCTTCCATTGAAATATTTCAGGAATCTTGCAGGAATATTTCATGAAATATTCCGTTGGAATATTCATGGAAGATTTTGGGAATATTGAAAGGAAAGATTTAAAACATTTCATAAACCTTTCATGGAATATGCACGAAAGATCTAAGGAATCTTTCATGAAATATTCCATGAAATATTTCTGGAAGATTTTAGAAATCTACCGTAAAATATTCCGTGGAATATTTATAGAAGATTCGCAGAATATTGGCACGGGAGATTTGGAATATTTCAGGAATCTTTCATGAAATATTCCTTTAATATTTGTATGTCTTCAATTCTTCTTACATTGGAATATTCCATGGAATATTCTTAAGAGATTTCAAGAATATGGCAATGGAAGGTTTGGGTTATCTCTCATCTTTCATGAAATGTTTCTGGAAGATTTTTGGAAGATTTCGATGGAAGATTCAGAGTTTCCGATCTACCACGAAATATTACTGGAATATTTCATAAAAGGTTGTGAAATGCTGAGAGAGGATAGTATATATATATATATATAATAATACATTAAACTTATACATCAATACATATACGCATACATAACCTTTAGTTATAAAATCGTATTTACATATTCGCTTCGACTGTACACATCAAAACATCGATACCCTTTCGCTTATATAGAAGGTGATATATCTTCGAACCGCTTGGGGATAAAACTCCCATTTTACGAACATTCAGCGTCAACATATCAGCGTCAACATATCAGCGTCACTGAAAACCTCCCGTAACTTTCCGCGCAACCTTCCAACGTAAACTTCATGGAATAATTCTAGGATCTTTCATGCAGTATTCCACTGAAAGATTACTAAAATCTTTCTGTGAAATATTTCGTGGAATATTTATGGTAGATCTATGTAATATTCCGCTGTACGATTTTAAAGTTTTTTGGAAACTTCCAGTGAAATGTTTATGGAATCTTTCTGAAATCTTTCATAAAATATTCCACTGGAAGATTACTTAAATTTTTTGCGTGAAATATTTCGTGGAATATTTATGGAAGATTTATGTAATATTCCGCTGTACGATTTAAACGTTTTTCAGAATCTTCCAGTAAAATGTTTATGGAACCTTCCTGAAATCTTTCATGAAATATTTATGGAAAATTTATGTAATCTTCCGCTGTACGATTTAAAAGTTTTTCGAAATCTTCCAGCAAAATGTTTATGGAATCGTCCTGGAATCTTCCATGAAATATTTCACTGGAATATTTTATAATCATTACATGGAATATTTCATGAAATATTTGAGAAATCTTCCGTGAATATTTCATGTAATATTTCGAAAATGTTTTTGAACATGCCTTTGAAATATTCCTGAAATATTCTTAGAAGTTTTCATTGGATGATTCCAGTAGAATATTTTGAAATATTCCGTGGAGACTTCCAATAATCTGCATGGAAGGTTCCATTGAAATATTCCAGTGGAATAATTTGAAATATTTCAGTGAAACCTTCCATGCTGTGTGGGCGGTACTGAGTTAATATATTATGGTCTTTTAATTAGTTAAGTTGATTGCTTGTAAAATGAGGTGCACCGGTTTAAAACATTATTAAATTCTAAAATATGAATATCAGTTAATATGAAAGCAATTTCACTATACAATCCCTGTCCTTTAAAAATCAATTTATCTCTCTCAGTCAAAACCATTATTGAAAATTGAAATTCTTTTAATAAAATTTATTTATTTTCAATGAACTTTTTTCAAAGATATTCATAATAGAATTGCTTTTATATTAACTAATTCAATTTACTACCTTTTTACTTTTAAAAACTGAAAAATAAAAGAAGTTATGAAAAATGCTATGAATTAATTGTAATGTGATAAAAAAATAATAATAAAATTTGTAAAAATAATATAAAGATAAAACAATGGTTATTTTCAACAATTATATATATATATATATATATATATATATATATATATATATATATATATATATATATATATACATACAGGGTGTTTTAAAAGAATGGATTTCCCTGAATAACTTTTCAGGATCGCATTTTCTAAGAAAATGGGTTTAGCAAAAGTTGTTAGGTTTGATCCAAGAAATTAACAATTGACCTTGGCTTTGACGCCAGAGTTATTTTTCAAGGTTATTTCAAGGTCAAATTTTTTTTTTACATGGAAACCCCTAATTTTGACCCCGGAAATGATGAGATCGGGAAATTTCACGTCCAGATACGTATTTGACCGTGGGTCAAAATTACCCCCTAGGGGTCGCATGAAGGTCATTTAAAGTTTAGATAGAAAAATTGAAGCAGACTGTGTTATAAGATAAGTTACAGAACGCAGTCGTACAGTTTGGTTAAATATGGTCCAAGGAATTGACAGGTAACCTTGGCTTTGACCCCAAAGTTATTTCTTCAGGTTATTTCAAACTCTATTTTTCTTGTATTCGAAGATAAAATATTATAACTTTAGCAGGTACATTTAAACTTCAGTAGGGTATATGTAGCTGATCTCAGTATAACCAGAGTCACAACGAGGACGTGTCAGCTTTTGACTCCATTTTCTTTTTTTTTTCTTCTTTTTTTTTAACTTTTTTTTTCAATATTTTTTTTTATTTTATATTTTTAAACAATTTTTTAAAAAAATTTTTTTGTTTTTTTTTATTTTACTTTAATTTTCTGTAATTTTATTTTCTAAGATTTGCTTTTACCATATATCATTCTTATTATATTTATAACTTTTGTATTTAATTTTTATAATGATGATAAGCAGAGTATAATAGATTTAAATAAATTATCAGTTTTTTATGTGTTTATTCTTTCTTTTTTAGTTTAGGTTTAAACTATCTTCCGTTTTCGACTTGACAGTAACCTAGACGATAATAAAATGATTAGACTGCACTTTGAATAACATCTTGGTTGATTAAAGCAGCCTCTTTAACAATGCGACGCCGCAGTCCATCTAAATTTGCAGGTGGTGGCACATAAACTCTACTTCTTAAGAGCAGGTCGTATATCTCTATCCTTTTCTAATCAAAGAATTTATTTTTTTGCAAAAACTAATAATTGTAGCAAAAAATAAGGAGATAGCCCCATCTCGTATAATAAAAAGGAAGATTTTCTTTGATGAGAAAAAATTATTTTTATCGATTCGTTTTGAAGAAAACCTTGAAAAACTTAAAAAATAAAGGTTAGGATGGACGATTCAGTTTTTCAAGGTTTTCTTAAAAACGAAGCGATAAAAATAATTTTTCCTCATAAAAGAAAATCTTCCTTTTTATTATACGAGATGGGGCTTTCTTCTTATTTTTTGCTACAATTATTAATTTTTGTGAAAAAATCAATTCTTTGATTAGAAAAAGACAGATATACTCGACCTCCTCTTAAGTAGCCCCACAAAAAGCAATCGAGTGGAGACAGATCAGGCGATCACGCAGGCCACTCAATGGCGCCTCTTCTTCCTATCTATCATCCATTAAAGACTTGATCTAAGTATGTGCGTACGTTTCGCGCATAATGTGGTGCAGCACCACCTTGCTGAAAGTAAATATTACCCATATTTTTACCAGCAATAGCCTGTATAGCTCGCATTATTTGGTTTCTTAACATTTCTTCATAAATTTCGGCATTCGAATTTCCTTTAATAAAAAAGGACCGATTAAAGTATTATAAATCATACCTGTCCAAACATTTAACTTTTGAGGATATTGCTTCCCTCTTGAGCGTGTTTGCTTCCAACATTCAATGAGGATTATGATCTGACCAAAACCTACAGTTATGTCGATTTACATTTCCATTTAGTTGAAACGTAGCTTCATCTGAAAATGCAATATTGTTCAAAAAGTTAGGTGCAGCATTTATTCTATTCATCATTGACTCACAAAATTTTAGTCTACGATCAGGATTGTCTTCATTAAATTCTTGAACTGAATCAATTTTGTATGGATGAAAGATATTCCTTTTTAATATTCAGTGTACAGAACTTATTCCAATTTCATGTTCAGCAGCCACACGACGGATAGATATATGCTGGTTTTCAACAACAAACAATGCCACGTTCAACGAGACTCCATTTGCTTCAGTTGCAGGTCTTCCAGATTTAGGTCGATCTTTAACAGTACCAGTTGTTTCGAAGCGTGTTATAGTTTTTCCTACAGTTGCCCATGAAATACCTGTAACATTAACCCTAAAAGTATTATTGAACAAAGTTACTACTTCGTTATGCGATCGATGTCTATCTCCGCACCCTTCATCATAAGAATAGTAATGCGATAACGATCAGTTAGACGGTTCATTTTTCAAGGCAGAAATTTGAAGCGAAAATTCTAATTTTTATGAATAAGTAAAAAAAATTAGATTAGTTTAACTTAAACCAGTGTTTAAAAATTGTGTAGAATAAAAAAAAAATTTATAGCAGATAAATCAAGAAGTTTACAATTTTCACCGAATTTACTTCAATCAAATAATAATGTACATGTTTACCCTATTGAAAATAATCATGTGATTTTTTTATGTAAAATTTTCACCTAAAATTTTTACATGATTTTTGTTTCAATTCGTAACATGTATGATTTTTTTAGGTGATTTTTTTAGGTAATTTTTTTAGGTAATTTTTTTAAGTAGGTAGTTTGATGATGGAATTCCAATTGAAATTTATTGTGATTTTAGAAATTCAAAGTAAATTTATGTATATTTTAAAGAGATTAAGAGCAGGTCGTATATCTCTATCCATTCCTAACAAAAAATACATTTTTCTGCAAAACCTAATAATTGTGGCAAAAAATTAGAAGAAAGCCTCATCTCGTAAAATAAAAAGCAATATTTTGTTTGATGAGCAAAAATTATTTTTATCGATTCGTTTTTAAGAAAACTTTGAAAAACTGAATTGACCATCATAACCTCTATTATTCAAGTTTTTCAAGATTTTCTTCAAAACGAATCGATAAAAATAATTTTTCCTCATCAAAGATAATATTGCTTTTTATGATGCAAGATGGGGCTATCTCTTTATTTTTTGCTACAATTAATAATTTTTGTAAAAAAAATCATCTCTCTGATTAGAAAAGGACAGATATACTCGACCTTCTCTTAAAATAATATTGTTTTAAAATTAAATTTATTTATGTTTTTCATTGCAACCTATAAAAATATCTCTATTCATTGAACGTGAGAAAGCAGGCCGAATAATCGTCATTTTAGACCTAATGAAACTGTCAATTTATAAGCTCTAAACTCTTTTATTCTTTTCGTGCGAGTTTGCTTGCCATAAAAAAGTCAATACATAAAAAGCGTCGCAGCCCCCTAGCAGTTAATCATCGAATATGAATCTACAAATTTATATAATAGTGCTAGTAATTAACCGTCAGAGGGCTACTCCGCTTTCGACTTATTGACTTTCTTATGGCAAGCGAACGCGCACAGAAAGAATAAAAGAGTTTAGAGCTTATAAACTAACAGTTTTATTTGGTCTAAAATGACGATCATTCGGCCTGCTTTCTCACGTTCTATTCTATTCAGTAAACAGAAATATTTTTATAGGTCGCAATAAAAAACATAAATTTAATTTAAAAGAAATATTATTTCCATCGCTCAAAAATATCCATAAACTTACGTTGGGTTTCTAAAATCACAATGAATTTCAATTGGAATTCCATCATGAAATCACCTAAAAAAATTACTTAAAAAATCACCTAAAAGAATCACCTAAAAAATCATGTGACAAATTGAAACAAAAATCATGTAAAAATTTTAGGTGAAAATTTCACATGAAAAGATCACATGATTATTTTCAATAGGATAAATGTATGTTATTTATAAAAAATTTTTGAAAAGGAACTTTTTAAATATATTTTCATGAAAACTAATTTAAATAATTTACCCTCTGAATGATAACTGAATATTTTAATTTAATAACCCTTTCAGAACTGAATTTTTATTTCATCATGAAAAGTTCTAATAACCATTTAGCGATGATGAGTGTTCATTTATTAAGCAATTTTTGCAATAAAAAAAATTTTTTTAAATTTTTTCCTTTTCAAGTTTTCTCAGTTTCAATCACAGATATAATAACTTAGGCCCCCAGTTTGAGATCGGAAATAGTCCACTTCAATCTCATACACATATTTTTTTTACAAAATTTGAAGTCACTTTTGCACAATTTAAAAAAAAAACAAAAAATGTCAATGTACATTGTAACGTACATTGGTTCTGAAAGGAATAAATTAAGTGATACAATTATAAAGATATAATATTTATATGACTGTTTATCAAATATAATTATTATTTTTTTAATATATATATATATATATATATATATATATATATATATATTAAAAAAATAATTCTTACAATAGATTGTAGTTAAATAAAAATGTTTATTTTAATAATTATAGCATTGAAATTTATTTTGATTAAAATGTTACTTGATTGACATTTACAGTAATATTTTAAATATATTTAAAAAGTTACTTGTCATCAATAAGAAAATATTTAAATTTTCTAATTAATGATCTATTAATATCAAGAATTTCCTAGAAATTATAATATTTATGATATGCAAACCTTACTTGTGATACATACACTTTGTAATATTTGTATCTCATAAAAATTTTATATTAGATGCTAAAAGGATTGTTAATTCATTGCGAATGGTTATTTTATTATTCTGAAATATTCGAATTTAAAATTAACCAAAAATGTGTATTTTAATCTTATGGTTTTTTCTATTTAAATTTCGTATTCCATATAAATAAAATAAATTTTTGAAGATATTTTTATTAAAAATAAACACGAAATTTTTTTTTAAGCATGTTTCACGTAAAAATTAATTTCATAATTCAAATTCAGTTCCCAGTTTATTTATATCAAATATCGTACTATCTTTGTTTTTCTCATGGAAGTAGAGTAAGAAATAGTCACTTGATGGAATAACTTATACGCTTTTTTACTTTAAGCACATGCGCACATATATTTTTATATTATGTTTAATCAAATTATTTTCAATTTTATTCAGTACTCAAAATTAACTTCATTACTGTGCCCTATACGTCACTCAGTTAGATTTTCATTTATTTTATTAAAATGTATGAATTAGCCAATTTTTAAGTGAAAAAGTATTGCCTTAACTTCTGAATTTTTGTATTGCAGTTATGACTATTGTTATGTCCGGCCACCTTAAATAGGTTTACTCGGACGTTATATTCAATCGTGAGATATTTCTTGTCTCGTATGCAGGGTAGAGGAGCCGAATCACTTACCTTTTTATGGGTTGGCTGCGTGGTCGTAGATAACTTAAATTTTTGTTGATTAGTGTTGAAATGTGGCGTGGTGCTCCCCTCTGGTTGCCTGCTTGTAGTTGGTTGGGTTGTTAAATAAATTATGACCAAGAACCAGTTAATTAAAATCTATTTATTGAGTTGAACTTTTTCACTAGCACGATTCGAAAAATATATTTTATAATTATATTCATAAAACTTTGATTTACAGTTCATAAACAAGTCGATTGTGCGATTACTAGCGAATATTTTTTTAATTATAATTTTTGATTATTTGCGCAATTTGTTTATTTATTCTTATTGTTAAATTGATTAGTAAGCTGTAAGTTCAATCGCGCGGCTACGAAAAATTTTCAAAAAAAATGTCCTTTTTCTCCGTAGATTGGTTTATTATTTACGTACAGAATATTGGAGATTTATATTTGTTTTATTTAATTTAATCGTAAAAGAGGTGAGTCGCGCAGTTCCTTTTTTTTGTTAAAATTCTCCTTTTTTATTTATTATTGGCACTTTGCAATTAAATTTTGCAGAAATATATTAAACACAGTAAGTCGCATATATTGAGAGATAAACCGGCGAAAAAGAAAATAACTTGTTGATCTAAGCGCGTTCCGAACTTGCGTTGCTTGATTTCCTTTTTACGTAAAAGAAATCAATTTAAGAAGCAACAAAAAAAACTATTAGCGTAGTAGAATTCGGCGCGAGTTTACAAGTTTTTTTATTGAGGTTCTCTCTTTTGCTTGTACTGTTACTCGGGAGAACTGACTGCAGACTGACTTATTAAAATTAATTTTCTCTGCAAGAAAGGTACAAATCTAGAAATAAAATGCAAGTTTGTCAAAATTTAAAAGAGTCCCATTGGTCAGTTCGGCCGTGAGAAACTCTTTAAAATCTCACATTCGGTGACAGAAGATATCTTCTTATCACGCCTAAAAATGCTGAGGTAGCGTATACGGCGCGCGAACTTACTGCTTTTCTCTTAAGACTATTACAAGAAATTAAATTTATTTTTTAATACAGTATATTCCTTATTACTAAAAGATTCATTTATTTATCTACTTATATGTATTTATTAATGTTATTTAGGGAGAGAACTGCAAATAAATATGTTTATATGTTTATATGCATGCATAATGTATATGCGTATATATAATTATATATACGTACGCACATTTATATGTATAACAATTTACAAAAAAAAAAATTAAGATGAAAAATGATTTTTCGTACATCCGTGATTATGCGGATGTAACACCTCCCCACCGTGAAAACAAAGCAATAAGATTTTAATTGTTTTGCTTTTGGGGTTCCCAACAGTTTGAGCTCGATGTCTCGGATGGTTTTTCTTGATGGTGGCATAGAGTTAGATCTGCTGAGTCCTCTTCTTGGCGGATTCAATGATTCCGTTGACCCGGTGGCTGTTCAGTGTTCTGATGTTTTATCCTTCTCTGTACGTTCGGGCTTAGCCAGGCTCGTAAGCAAATGTGTTATCGATCCGAAAATGGCTCCCAGGAGTCTTGTACTCCATCCATATACCGTGTATAGAGTGTATCCGCGGATTATGGTGTCGAAGATTAGTTTGATTACTTGGCATAACAGGATAATCATTAATATTCCTGCCGAGATTTGGCCAAATTTTTGAAACCCGTTCCACATTTTGTTAAGTGTGGATTCCATCATTGTTTCCATTTCTTCTGGCGTCAACAGGTTGTTAAACTTTACAGAGCGCGTCCTTGCTTCTCTGTCGTTAAGCCGTCTCGCTATTGCTTCCAGCATTGCAGGCTTTTCGGCTGGAAAGATCGAATGTTCGCGTAGATTTTGCAGGTCTTCCGGTGTGTATATTCCATTTTCCAAGACTTCTGAGATGCTGGCGTGCTTCCAGGTCGGTTGGACAAATGGTTTTAGGGTTTGCGGTAGGTTTACCTCCGTTGCTGTAAGATGAATCTTAAACCATTTCTCGCTGATTTTGAAGATACTTGGTATAAGTGCGTTGCAATCTCTAATCGTTCCTATTTGTGCTAGCACCTTGCTGATAGGTTTGGCGAAGTAAGCTTCGTCATCGCAAGTCACTGGTACTTCGTAGTAGCATTGTTCCGTTTTTCTTATTTTGCAGGATCGTGGTACACATTGAATTATGTGGGCGACTTCTCCTGCTGCTATGGCTGAATAACCTTGCTTCTTCATAACTTTCATAGCAAAAAGGTCTGGATTTGAGAACGCCAGAGGTAGAGCATTTTCTATGATTTGCTTCTCCAATATACATCGGTGTAGGACTATGTCACGATATAGTGATCCTAGTTGTTTATCGAGATGTCTTCCGAGATTCATTATTTTTGCGTTAAAATATGTAGTAAGGATGATATCTGGTACCTCCAAGCTTTTTTGGGTGGTGAATGATTTGCCTCTTGTGGTTTCCAAAATGAATAGTTCTGTTTGATCCGTTTTAATTAATTTATATCCGCATAGCATTTCTTCTCCAGTTTTGGTTAGACCAAAATTTATCTTCCCAGTTGAATTACCAAAGTAGATAACAGGAGCGTTCGAATTGCTATCAACCATACGTGTCCCTATACCTTCATATAGGATGGTGAATTCATCGAACTTACATGTGGATCCCATTACTGGGGTCCAGAAAATGTAGCTTTCTTCCTCATCAATGCATCTACCACTGGTGTAGCTGCATCGAGTTCCGGTGCTTAGGATCACCATATTCTTTTTTTTATCTACGGTGACCTCGTAGTCTGTTGCTTTGATCTCCAGCTTCGCAGTTACGACTACTTTTTCGTATTCATATCCATTATCATTGTAAGTTGTACCCTCACAATATCCGTTTGCATCCAATCTTCCGGCGACTGTGACAGTCCTTCTATTGGTCGCGTTCACCAATAGATTATTTATTACGGAGCGTCCATATTTATATTGGCCATACCTAACGAGATCTTCGCATGCTTCTCTCGTTGCCAACTCCATGAATGTAGTAGAGCCTCCTTTTACTTTTGAGTTGTGCGAATGCATACCGCAATACGTAATTTCCTGCTCTACCTTTATTCTACATTGGTAAGCTCGGACCTTGAAATATTGAGTATGTTGTAGCAGCTGTAGGTATATTTCTTCTTCAGCAGGTTCTGCGTCGGATAGCACGCAGTCTCCGACTTCTGTAAGTACTATAGTTGTTATGTTGGGGGTGGCAGATCCGCATTCATATGTCGTAAAAGTGATGGCGACTCGAATATAAGTGTACAAAAAGAACATTAATTTGCAGTTCATCCTCCTATAACAAAGAAAAATAACTTAAGATTATTCGCAGATTCCTTAATTTATGCTGATACAGGTATGGTTATTATGTTGCGTAGTTACAGTTGATTGAGGTTATAAGCATTTGTACCCAATTACTAAGATAACTTTTAAAGATGCGTGATTAGGTAAAGTGAATTCACCAACTTGCTTAAGTTTCTTTATTCGTTATTACATCCAAAGAAGAGACAAATTTGGATATGCATACGTATCACAAAACAAAGAAATTGGATGATAAAAAAAAATAAATAATACGCAGATTTACGTTAATTATCGTTATGTGTATTCACTTTAAGAAATCTCTAGTCAAATGTAGAGTTCTGATCATTATCGATCGAGCTTTCAGATCTTAGTTTCGTTAAGCGCAATTTATTTGGGTGTACAATTTTCGTAGTGTTTTTAAAAGAAATTTTAATATTTCTACCATTTTCTAATATTTCGAGAATTCTATGTGGCCCGGTATACTGCGGTTGGAATTTTCCCTTTCTAGGTTCTATTAATAACATTACGTGGTCATTAACCTTAAAATTACACGGGTTTAACTTCCTATCGTAATATTCCTTGGAACGTCTTTTTGCGTTATTTAGATTTTCTTTAGCTAATTCGTGTATTTCTAACAATTTTGATCTTAATCTAGTCAAATAGTCATAATAAGTATCGGTAGTATTTTCCCCCAATACCGCCCTCGCTGATGGAACGCGAGCTATCTTCCCATATACGCATTCGTATGGGGTGAGCTTCGTCCCTTCATGAACGCTGGTATTGTAGGAAAATGTCGCACATTCACACCATCCATCCCATTGTCGTATATTTGATACATAGTTCATTAACCATTCCTTTAACGAGTGATGCATTCGCTCAATAGATCCATTGGATTGAGGGTGAATTGCGGTGGTAGTACATGTTTTAATTTTACACATTTTCGCGACGTTTTTCATTAATGAACTGATAAAATTTGCACCTTGATCCGTCAGGACTATCCTTGGTGACCCATGAATAAAAACAAATCGTTTTAGAAAAGCATCGGCAATTGCCGTTGACGTAGTGGAATCTAAAGGGACAGCTATACAGAATTTTGTTAGCAAATCTTGCATCGTCAAAATGTACATGTTCCCATTTCTGGTCCTGTCCAATGGACCTACGATATCTAACGAAATTTTTTCGAAGCTAGAACTCGGTGTGTCTGTTAACACCATAGGTTGCCTAACCTTATTTCTAACTAGTTTATTTAGTTGACAAGTGCGACAAGCGTTGACAAAATTTTGGATTCCCGCTTTCATATTTGGCCAAAAATAGTGTTGTCTAACTCGGTTATATGTCTTTGTTATACCTTTATGACCGTTTATTGGTGATTCGTGAATTTCGCGTATAATTTGTTCACGCAGATCTACTTCTGGTATTTGTATCAAGTTTTTACAGATTATTATCTTAGTTTGAGAATCTGAAAATATATCCTTCAACAGATCGACAATTTCACTCCACGTGATATCGTCTATCTGTTTTGTTTTTGAAATTCTCAAGGATACCAGAGACGTTGTTTGGCATACGTCTAGCAGTGAAAAAATAGCATCCTTGAAAATTTCTCTATCTGTTTGTATATGCAGATTTTCTTTAATTGGCAAATCTATCAGAATCTTTTTGTTATTTTCAATGACTTTTGCTCTTGCAAGGACAATATCTTGCAGGGGCGGAAGTCTTTGTTCTTGTTGCAGAAAAAGTGCTCCTGAGTCGAGAGGTTGATTTTTTTGTGTTATGAAATAGGTCAGATTGTCTTTTGCCATGAGAAAGTTATCTCTCGTTTCGATTATATTTCGTGATGGTCGAGGTCGATTTGATTCGTCTCGACCTATCTCATACTCAACAGATAGAGGAGCTTCATTCGCCCTGGACGGATTTGAATGTAATTCGTCCCTGAGCGATTGATGATCCTCAGAAATATTTGTATTTTCATTCATAGCATCGTCAGTCACGTGAGCGTCTTCGGGTGGTTTATTTGCTATAGCTTCTAAAGATTCCTTAAGGATGTCTAGCGTCCGTGACAGTTCGTCGGCTGGCAGTTTATATCTGTCTTGCTCGATTTTAGTCAATTTTACGCTTGTTAGTATACTGTCGAAGGGTATCTTATCGTCATAGTCAAAAGAATATATATGTTCGTCTCCGTCTTGACGCGTTAACCATCGTATAGATATTACTTTATTATTTGATTTAATGTACTGTTTGCTTTGGCACAAATAAAAAACTGTCCTTACTGTTTCTTACTGCTAGAAAGTCATTCTTTTTAAACAGTGTCTCGGTTGCGATTGACTCTAAAGCGTTTATTTTATAGACCGGTTTACACGTATTTTCCTCGGAAGTTATCTTAACGATTTCTTTAGTTTCCGATTCGCGTATATTTTGCACTTCGTTATCCGGAGGGTTACGTGATAGAGCGTCGGCGACGAAATTAATTTTTCCTGGAAGATATCTGATTGTAAAGTCAAATTTGTCTCTTAATTCAAAATACCATTTTTTTAATTTAGATGTACAGTCCTTTATTTTGTGCAGCCAAACGAGAGGTTGGTGGTCAGTTATAAAGGTGAAATGTCGGCCAATCAGACAATAGTCGAATTGATCGCCGCAAAATCGCATTGCGAGTAGTTCCTTTTTGATAGTGCTATAATTCATCTCGGTTTTTGTAAGCAATCGGCTTGCGTAAGCTACAGGTAAATCTGAATTTTCCTTCTTTTGAGATAGGACACCACCGACTGCGTAGTCTGAGGCGTCTGTTGTTACAAAGAATTCCTCTTCGAAGTTTGGATGTTGCAAAATTGGTTCATTAATTAGGCAGTTTTTGAGCGTCTCAAAAGCTATTTCCTGTTCATCTGACCAATTGAAAGCTACTGCTTTCTTCAAAAGGTTTGTCAATGGCTTTGCGATCGTTGCAAAATTTGGGATGAAACGTCGATAATATCCGCACAGACCAAGAAATTGGCGTATTCCCTTGACATTTCGTGGACGAGGAAATTTTTCGACAGCTTGGGTCTTATTTGGGTCTGGTCTCATGCCTTTATGACTAATCTCGTGACCAAGAAATGTCACTGATGTTTCGTAAAATTGGCACTTTAAGGGATTTAATTTTAGGTTAGATTTCCTTAAAGTCTCTGTGAATTCCAGAAATAATTCGTCTAGATCGTTTAGATTTTTCGCAAATAGTATGACGTCATCAATATATCCTAGCTTTCCTTTTCCTTTCGAGCTTAGATCTAACGGTTTATGCCCTAATATTTTATTGGTTGATTCTTGAAAAGTACTTGCCGCTGTTCGAATTCCGAAAGGCATTCTTTTGAAGTGAAAGTGACCATAAGGAGTAGAAAAGGCTGTTTTCTCTCGGTCTTCTTCTCTAATCATCACCTGATGGAAACCTGAATACATATCCACGACGATAAAATAGCGAGCCCCGCCGAGCTGCTCGACTAAATGCGTAATATATGGGATTGGATGTGGATATGGCTTGATTTTTTCATTTAATTTTCGGAAATCGACTACAACTCTCCACTGTGGCTTCCCTTCAATATCGTCTTTCTTTTTGACAACCCAGAGAGGACTGTTAAAAGGCGATTCACTTCTTTCGACTATATCTGATTCTAACAATTTACTTATTTGCTCGTTAACAACTTCTTGCAATTTTTGAGGTATTGGATACTGTCTTACGTTCACTGGTTCTTCGTCGTAGGTTTTGATTTTATGTTCGATTATGTTAGTGGCAGAAAGGGGTTCTCCTTTCAAATGAAAAACATCAGCAGTTTTTTCAATGAGCTTCTGCAGCCTTGCTTCGTTTTCTTCCGCTATATGGTTTTTAGGTATGTCGTTTAATATACATTCTGTTCTGTTTTTGACATTAGCATTGTATATTCGCTCAAAATTTTTGTGTTTTGAACTTCGATTATCCTTTTTATATGGCTTGACGTAGAATTCAGTGACAGTATTTATGTCTAAGATAGTTCTGTTGATGCATGGTTCTATATCAGAGTAATTTACATAAGTTTCTATTGGTTGATTCACCTGATTTATTTCGATATAGTCCAGCAAATTTGCACCTGGAAGGAAATCTCGAATTATTATATCTTCTTCAGTGGTTTCTGTGCTTTCGTTATCTGATATTTCAATTTCCCCTTTTGTTAGACTTGTGCTTATCGTGTTGCGCGGAGCTTTTTCGGGCTTAGCATAAGTCTTGTGGGTGCTATGTCGCACATTATCATCGTCGCTTACCGTGTTGCGCGGGGCGTTTTCGGGCTTTGCGTACGATGGTTTTGGATTTCGGCCGGGGGATTCGATTAAATTTGCGATAGAGTTCGGAGCGTCATCGTCTACCGTGTCGCGCGAAGCATTTTCGGACTCAACGCATGACGTTGCAGAATTGGGTAACACCTGCACAGGAACCTTAGATTTAGGAATTATATTTTCTTGAATTTGAAGGTCTTCTTCGGAAGATGAGCAAATAGTTCTGTCTGAGTAGCGTCTCTGAAAGACTTGATCGTATTCTTCACCATATTCGAAAGTAATTAAGTAATTGATTAGTTCATCGGCTTACCTCGTATCATCTACATTGGCCTGCATAGAAATAAGAGAAGGTGCTTGGTTCGTGATGTTAACTTCTTTTATATCTTCTATATCCATGAAGAGAGTGCTATCTTTGTCTATAAAAATTTTCTCGTTACGATGCTGATAATATTTCTGTGTTGGTTCTAGAGTTAGCGGTGTTATTTTTAGGTCGATATCAAAGATATTGGTATTGAATACCTCTATGTCAACGTAGCCTTGGTCGTTAATTGCCATGATGTTTCCTGCCACTATGCCTTTTTCGTTAAATTTTATTTTCCTAATATAGCCATATTCATCTTCTGGGTTATTCAACGGGAAACGTACAGTTGCGGTTGCTAGAGCAGGTATTCTTTTAACGTCTTTTAAATTTACGAAAGGCAAGGTTTTGTCCTCGAAAATTAGTGCCTTTCGATAGAAATCGAGGCTCGCACCGTGCTGCTTACAGAAGTTTGAACCTATAATTGCTTCTGTTTTCATCGGACAATCATTGGCGACTATAATGATCTCTGTTGGGGATCCATATATGTCAATGACGCATGTACCAATCGAAGGTATATCGGTTCCCGATATTCCTCTTAACAATGGTCGGTTTGATTCGTTAACCATTACGTCTCCGTTAAAAATGCCTATTTTGGCTATATTGGGCTGCGCACCTGAATCAACCATAGCTTCAACGAAATTATGTAGAAATTGCGAGGATTCCACGATGACGATTGGCGTTGTTTCTTCTAAGTTGACGGTGTAGATGTAAGTTCTGTTACAATCGCGTTCACTGGACGCGTTTTCTCGGTTGCCGCTCCAGGAGCGCCCTTCGCTGGAGCGTTCGTCTCGTTTTTGTGTTGATTCTCTTTGACCCATTTTAATTTACGGCACTCTTCCTTTACATGACCTCTGTTTTTGCAATAGGCACATATTTTTATCTGGTAATTGTTATTATGACTTTTGTTGCTGTCACTTGATTGGTTGTTAGTCTGGTTATATCTCCCCTGATTAGATGTGGTTGCTCGTGGCACATCCGGTTTTGCAGCTGTTGCTTCGTTCATATCTCGTCTGTTTTCATAAAGATTTTTATTTCTTTCGTTGATCTTATATCCATGCTTCAAGTTGTCCCTATCAATCTGCTTATCTACCGCGATTGCGTCGTCGAATACTTCGTTCAGAGTTAAGTTTGCTGGGTTTTTAAGCCTTTGCCTAAATTCCGGCGGTAAGCGGTCTCGAAATCTTTCGATTATATCTCCTTCGATTTCAGAAAGTACGTCACGAGTTAATTCATTGCTGATATCGAAACGTTTTCGATCGATAATAGCTTCTTTAAGGTCAACGATTCGTGTAATAAAATTAAGTAGTGACTCGTTCCTTCCCTTATAAATTTGATCAAGTTTACCTCTTAGATTGTTTAGAGTTTCTGTGGGGGCAAAAACGGATTTTAGTCTATCGACGAATTCGTCCAATGTTCCGAAATTATTGTGCTCGAACGCGATATACGCTTTGTCTTCGAGTTTATTTTTCACTAACTTTATTAACTCTCTCTCAAGGTGCTGAGGAACTATTTGAGTTGCGCGTTTGCATGCTCTGACAAAAGGTATTAAGTTTGTTCCGTCAAATTTTGGTATGCTGTTCAAGGCCTCCTTTATGTAAATGCTTGGTGGCACAGTCCAGGAATTCTGTGGTTCTGCTAGGTTATTATGAGGTCTTGATGCTGGGTCTGGTGGTAATGTCTGCTGTGCTTGCGGTACGGGAGACGTTGAGCGAGTTGCACGCATTTGATCTATGTCACGGCGCATTTTTGCTAATTGCGTTAGCACGTCCTCTGTCGACTTCTCGGTTTTGTCTATTGGCTTTAACCTCAAATTCGTTTTATTTTGAGATCCCAAATCTATTTTATTAGCTTGTGCTAAGGGAAAATTTGATACACTAGAGGCAGTGTCTGATATGGTAATTTCAAGATTTTCGCGTCGTTTTCTTTCTTTTTCGAGTTCCTTTTCAAGCATTTGAACGCGTTCCTTTTCTACATTTAACGAGTCCATCGCGTCCTGCTTTAACCGTTCTGCCTCACTTAGGACTTCCTTCTCACGATTCCCTAGCGCTTGTTCTAAATCCTTAATTCTTTGTTCGCGTTCTTTTAAGTTGTTAGCATATAGTCTTAACTCCTCTTCGGTGAGCGGCAAATCTTTGTCGTTAATTCCTCCGGTAGCCATTTTATAAGATATTTAAAATCTAGGCTATTTAAAAAAAATAGACTATCGCTTGTGCAATTATTATTATAAATTGTTATTTATATATATAAAGATTAATTTCTTAGGTTAATTTTGAGAAAAAGGAGAAGAAAAAGAAATTTCAAATAAAATGCTCCTTATAGAAGAAAGGAAACGCGATATAAGAAGATTTTTTTAATCGATAGTAATTAGATTATTTTCCGACTGCATATGTTGACCGGCTTGGTCAACTTGCAAGGGCGATAGCGGAGCTGGTGCGGGTTGTAGTTCTTCGAGACTCAAATCGATTACAACGCGCTGCTGTTGCGGTTGTTGTATCCGGGGGGGAGTTATTAAATATTTAGCTGGCGTGTCGATTACGTATGGGTTAACGACTAGACCTCTTTTTGGGCCGATTTTCTTTCTCGGTAGTAGAAATTGTGGCTCTAGATCAATGTCGTTTTCTTTGACCCACCCTATAAACCGCGCTCTGGCCTCTCCTTGCAGACTTAGCTTATCTGCTGTTTGCCTTATCTTAGGGCCAAGGCCTCTCCTTTTATTATCTGTCATTTACTGGAGAAATAAAGGGGAAAGCAGAAAAAAAAAAAAAAAAAAAAAAAAAACAAAACCAAAAAGAAAAAAAAAATGATTATTTGAAGAGAGGAAGAAAAGAAAAAAGAAGAGGAGAAAGAAAAAAATATTTATTAGAAAAAGTTGCTCCAACACCTAATTGTCTCTTTTCTCTTTCCAAGTCTTTTGCCGCTGTTAAGCGATAAAAGAGGACTAGCACTATATGCCGTGAGGCTCAATAGATACAAGCCCAAAATTGAAAATAAACTTTCAGATATAGGGTCAACTTGTTTCTTCCGTTTTTTATTTTATTCAGGTTGAGCCCTTCGTGCTGTTAAGCACAAACGGCGAATTGCAAGTCTTATGCCGTGAGGCTCAAGACCTACAAGACCCTCAAGAAATAAAACGTTATGATTGAAAAGAAAAAAAATTTTTTCTTTACTCTCCACCAGAAAATTTTTAAATGCTGTTAAGCATGAAAAAATAATTTACGAGCTTTATGCCGTGAGGCTCAAAAACTGCAAACCCTGTCAGAGAGAGAGAAAAAAAAAAGAAAGAAGAGGAACAAAAAACTTAAAAAAAATGAAAAAAGAAAGAAAAAAAAACATTAATTTTTAACTTATTTAGTGCAGAATTATATTCGCAAAAAATAAAAATGGTTCACTTCATATTAACATAAGAAAAAAAAAGTAGCAAAGGAAAAATTAAAAGTAAATGTATAAGCGTTAGTTTAATCTTACGCCTTGCGTTAGATAAGCTGATTCACTGAGTTTTTATTTTAGCTATTTGTAAGGTAAAGTTTGTTACTTCAGAAAAATGTTAGTTATAGAAACAGGAAAAAGTAAAGTATTTACTTTTACTTAATGTTAGATTTATTGATTTGTTTGTTAATTTATGTACAAATAAATAAGAATTGAAATAAATGTTCTATGCTCATCTAAAGCAAGTATTTTGTCTAGTTATCTAGCGTTTCCATGCGATAGAGAACGTTTTGAACAATTTATTTAGTATTCTTTCTTTTTCTTTATTTATCCTTTTCCAAATTATTGATTTATAAATAAATTAATATCTTAAACACTAGTTCTGCGCTCATCTAAGACAAGTATTTTGTCTTGCGTTTCCCTGTGATAGAGAACGCTTCGAATATTTGGTTTTCGAGTAATTAATTTATAAACAAATCAAGAGTTGAAAATATTAGTTCTACGTTCATCTAAAGCAAGTATTTTGTCTAGTTACCTAGCGTTTCCCTGCGATAGAGAACGTTTTGAACAATGTATTTCAAATAAGAAAGTCGTTATTAGATTTTATTTTTGATTTATCAACTTATAAATAAGTTAACAGATCGAAAAATCTTTACTCTATGCTCATCTAAAACAAGTATTTTGTCTAATATTATTTAGCGTTTCCCTGTGATAGAGAGCATTTCGAGTGTAATTAATTAGTATAAAAAGCAGTGATAAAAAAAATTTGTTAGTGTTTATTAGTTATTTGACAAGAAATAGCCCACCGTCGCTGTCACCATTTGTTATGTCCGGTCACCTTAAATAGGTTTACTCGGACGTTGTATTCAATCGTGAGATATTTCTTGTCTCGTATGCAGGGTAGAGGAGCCGAATCACTTACCTTTTTATGGGTTGGCTGCGTGGTCGTAGATAACTTAAATTTTTGTTGATTAGTGTTGAAATGTGGCGTGGTGCTCCCCTCTGGTTGCCTGCTTGTAGTTGGTTGGGTTGTTAAATAAATTATGACCAAGAACCAGTTAATTAAAATCTATTTATTGAGTTGAACTTTTTCACTAGCACGATTCGAAAAATATATTTTATAATTATATTCATAAAACTTTGATTTACAGTTCATAAACAAGTCGATTGTGCGATTACTAGCGAATATTTTTTTAATTATAATTTTTGATTATTTGCGCAATTTGTTTATTTATTCTTATTGTTAAATTGATTAGTAAGCTGTAAGTTCAATCGCGCAGCTACGAAAAATTTTCAAAAAAAATGTCCTTTTTCTCCGTAGATTGGTTTATTATTTACGTACAGAATATTGGAGATTTATATTTGTTTTATTTAATTTAATCGTAAAAGAGGTGAGTCGCGCAGTTCCTTTTTTTTTGTTAAAATTCTCCTTTTTTATTTATTATTGGCACTTTGCAATTAAATTTTGCAGAAATATATTAAACACAGTAAGTCGCATATATTGAGAGATAAACCGGCGAAAAAGAAAATAACTTGTTGATCTAAGCGCGTTCCGAACTTGCGTTGCTTGATTTCCTTTTTACGTAAAAGAAATCAATTTAAGAAGCAACAAAAAAAACTATTAGCGTAGTAGAATTCGGCGCGAGTTTACAAGTTTTTTTATTGAGGTTCTCTCTTTTGCTTGTACTGTTACTCGGGAGAACTGACTGCAGACTGACTTATTAAAATTAATTTTCTCTGCAAGAAAGGTACAAATCTAGAAATAAAATGCAAGTTTGTCAAAATTTAAAAGAGTCCCATTGGTCAGTTCGGCCGTGAGAAACTCTTTAAAATCTCACATTCGGTGACAGAAGATATCTTCTTATCACGCCTAAAAATGCTGAGGTAGCGTATACGGCGCGCGAACTTACTGCTTTTCTCTTAAGACTATTACAAGAAATTAAATTTATTTTTTAATACAGTATATTCCTTATTACTAAAAGATTCATTTATTTATCTACTTATATGTATTTATTAATGTTATTTAGGGAGAGAACTGCAAATAAATATGTTTATATGTTTATATGCATGCATAATGTATATGCGTATATATAATTATATATACGTACGCACATTTATATGTATAACAATTTACAAAAAAAAAAATTAAGATGAAAAATGATTTTTCGTACATCCGTGATTATGCGGATGTAACAACTATATTAAGTTTTTATATTTATATAAAAAAGTATTAATTCAAGTTGACGTAAAAATTGTTTAAATGAAAATCATATCATCATGATACATTTAAAATCAGTTTACTGAATTCCATTTAAATCATTAAAAAAATATAAATCATTAACCATGAAATAATCAAAAGCTGTATGCTATATTTGATTTTATTGGAACTGACAACTGTGCAATTACAATTTTATGTTTGGAACTTGACAATCTTCATAATACATAAAATGATAATTGATATTTGTCTATAATGCTGGAATTGATAAACACAAGTATTAGTGTTTGCGACCTAAATTTTATTTCGTTTTTATCTCTATCATGACGAAAAAAAAGATAGATAATAAAACTGTTACTTGAGTTGGTCTATGAATTTCAGCCAAAAATTTGGTTCTAAAAACATAATATAAATATTAAGTATTACTTGAAACTCAAGTACCATTACTTGCGTATAAGTTATAACTTTCTTGACTGTTCATGACACTGATAAATTAGGCTTGAATTTATAGACTTAACTCATGCCACAGTTGCATCATCTGCTTTTTTTTCATTTTTAGAGAGACTAAACCAGAAAAAAATCTTAGTAGCAATCATTACTTGAGTTAAATCCATGAATTCCAGCCTTGATTGTCAGGAAAGACGTAATACTCCATTGAAGTAACTACTGATACTCAAGTAACGAAATTTAAGTTTGACTTTATACTCAACACTCACGGTCATCTATAAAGTCAAGCTTTAGTTCCAACTTTTGTGAATAATACTTGTGAGCGCGCAGTCATATTATAGACTTTTAATTGCTAAATCTAATAAATATAATATATTTACACGCGATAAATAGCATAATTAGATAATAATCTATAAATAAGAATTAAGATAGTTTACTAATTAATAATTAAAGTAGTATAATTTAAAAAAATAAAAGCATAAGCGCGAAGAGTTCATACGCTCCTGAAACGCACACACACTCAAAGATATACATGTGTGCACATCATACATCGAGAACGCGCTTCAGCCTTATATTGGCTTAGCGCGCATGAGAAAAGCAAGACACGCAAACGCCGGCGGTGCCAAGCTATTAGAGAAGAGAGGACTGGAGTCCAGCGCCTATAAAAGCGGGCCAGCAGAGAGAAAGGCTCTCTTCTGCCTTGCCTCAGCTCAACTTGGCTCGCTTTTGCCATTTAAAGAACACGTCAAGCGTCGAAGAATCACCAATATCGTTGATGATTCTTCTATGCTCGCACGTTGATTAACTTTACGCTGTATCATTATTTTGTATAAATTAAATAAAGAGTTGTGGCGAGCAACACCTCACCTTGTCCCGTTCTAAAGGGTAAGGCCCCGCATACTGAGGCACTTGGTCTTCAGTATTAACCTTTTAAGGACGGGACTGGTCGATATATCGACCACCAATTTTATCAGGCACTCCACGTGATATATTTTTTCATTTTATGCACAAATATTGTTTAAAAAAAAAGTCGAATTTCAACGTCAAAATCCCCGTCCTTAAAAGGTTAACGAGCATTACCCATAACATAACTAATAGTCCGCAGTACAGAACCCTTTTTAAAAAATGATTACCACATACTTAGAACTTTGTAAGCGGCTTCATTTTGTCGAGTCTACCAAACTTTTCATCTACGAAAACTCTCGAAACCGCTGCGTTTTTTAATAATTAATTATTAAACATGTCGATTTGACGATGTATTGTTATGCAATGACCACATACTTTTTTTTACATGGAACTAAAAGATATTTTTATAACAAAAATCAAATAATGTATGGCCGACAAAAATAATTCTGCGTTAGATGAGACTACCATTTGAATTATGTCGATAGGACAGGGTTATGTTATGCGATGACCACAGCCAATTTTTATAGGATTACTTGATAATTAATTATGAAACCATAAGATCATAATGTCCGACAAATTTTCTGCAGATTTTTTTCAGTCCGACAATCGGAACATGTCATTGTTACGTGGTATGGTTTTGTGATTACCACATGTCCAATCTGGGATTTTTTCTGTTTTAAATAAAATGTAGAGTACACTAGAATATGCGGCCGACAAAATTGCTACCGAAATCTAATGGAAATCACAAGAAAATTAATTGAAAATAAGTAGTAGTACCCTGTAGAACTCAACTGTTTAAGGACAATTATTTTATATCTAAATTATTCTGAATAAGACATAAATATATTAAATTTGAAAAACTTATTTAACAAAAATTTATAAATAGCAATAAAAATAAATAACTTATATATGAGAAAAATGAGCAAAACTTTTAATTTTATGAATAAATCAAAAATGAATTTTTTTCTTAAAGCATGTTGTTAATTAATGTTTTATTTAATATCATTAACACTATTAAATTTTATATAATATTATGACTTTTAAATTATTATCATTTCTCATTTCTTTTGTTGTATTCGTTTGCTAAAATTCGTTTACTAAATTGCAGTATGTCTTTTACAATATTATAATTTGAGATTTTCAAGCATTCCCACATTATATTAACAATGTGTCAGAAAAAAACTTAATTTTTTTATAAATTCCTTTAAAAAATTATGTATTTAAAAGTTTAATTATTAAATACTTAAATATGAACAATGAATTAATATTTCTAATAATAATAACGATTCTTTAATTGATAAGTAAACACTAAAATCTAAGTTTCATATAAAGAAATATTTTAGTGGTATGTATAGAATTATTTATCAGTCTAATACCCTAGTAGAAATTAAAACGATCTTTTTACCATTTTATGCCTATTGCTTTGAAATGAAGAGTTATTTCTTTAACCAATATAAAATGTTTTTCTACCTATGTAATGCTGATAAAATAATAACATTTTATGCTCATTTTCGAGGATTAAAATGTGATCTTAGAAAAATATTCATAATTAAATCTTTATAAAGAAAGAATTCATGCTGTATATTTTAGCGATAAAATGTTAAATTATAAAAAATGGAAAAATATCGATTTAATAGACAATTAAAAAAAAATGATTTCAAATTAACATGAATTATTTTTAACACTGCAAATTTACTTTTTTACAAAGAATGAAATTTTTAGAAATTTCATTTTTTATTTTAACCTATTGAGTCCGAGACCCCTTTCCCATTTAAAAAGTAAATATTTTTTCATATGTTTGACTTATTTTGAGTTCCTCTAGGTTCCTTCGGTAGTTTAAGAAACCTAAAGCATCCATAAGCCCATTTTCTGTAATGTGTCGTAAACGACACATAAGGGATTAACGATTTATTTTGTTAAGAATTTTATTATCTATAACGAATAATAAATAGTTAATAACAAATAATTAATTTCATGTCATTATCTACGCATGTACCGCGTACAACACATACCTACTCTCTAAATGCCCCATTAAGGGGACAAGGTACTATTAAAACTTGAAAAATTTGAATATGAATAATTTAAAATTTATTGCTTTTATCCAAAAGGAAAAAATTTTTGAAAAAATATTTATTTTTCAGAAGACTTTTTATTTCTGAAACTTTTATCTATCTTAAAAATTCAACTGATGGTCTCCGTTCACATTCTGGTACTAAAAACAGATTGGTCGCAAAGCTTTTTCATGAATTTTCATCGGATCTTTATGAAATTTGGTGGAGATTTTTAAAATTATATTAGAATTAATGAGCATAGCAAATTATAAATACATATATGCTAATTTGTGTATTAACTTATTATTTATAAAAATAAATAAACAAATAGAAAATTTTTTTATCATTTGAATTTTTTAGGAATGTCTCTCGCTCATGTGGATTCTAAGATGATTTTGGAAATCTCCACCAAATTTCATCAAGATCAGATGAAAACTCTTAAAAAAACCTTGCGACCAATCTGTTTTTAGTACCAGAATGTTAACGGGGACCATAAGTTGAATTTTTAAAATAGATAAAAGTTTCAGAAATAAAAGTCTTCTGAAACATAAGTATTTTTTTCAAAAAATTTATTCCTTTGGATAAAAGCAATAAATTTTTAATTATTCATATTTGAATTTTTCGAGTTTTAATAGTACCTGGTCCCCTTAATCAGATAATTATATTAAAAAATAAGAGGCATGTTTTATTAATAGTATTTTGATCCTTCTATGAAAATCTTTTATTAAGATGACACAAAAATGACGTATAATTTTTGACGTTATGAAAATAATAACCATAGCTGCAAAATTAGATTATTCTAAGAATTTAATTTTTTTTCATTTTCGTACTTATAAAAATATCAGTAAAAATTGGAAAAAAAAAATTAATTTCAAAAATTAAAAAATGTGAATGTATTTTTCTATGTCTATACTTGATCATAGTAACTAGTTTCATTTGTGCAAAATATAAATTTAAATTTTATTAGATAATTTTGAACTACGTGTTATATGACACATACATAGGTGACGGGTTAATTATAAATCTTTTTTTGTCGGTCTGACGTAAAGATACAATATTTTTGTCGGTCATTGCCCTTTTAATACATAAAATAATATTATGTGACACGTCATACCATTGTCCGACATATGGTAATCACAAAACCATACCTCGTAACAATGACATGTTCCGATTGTCGGACTGAAAAAAATCTGCAGAAAATTTGTCGGACATTATGATCTTATGGTTTCATAATTAATTATCAAGTAATCCTATGAAAATTGGCTGTGGTCATCGCATAACATAACCCTGTCCTATCGACATAATTCAAATGGTAGACTCATCTAACGCAGAATTATTTTTGTCGGCCATACATTATTTGATTTTTGTTATAAAAATATCTTTTAGTTCCATGTAAAAAAAAGTATGTGGTCATTGCATAACAATACATCGTCGAATCGACATGTTTAATAATTAATTATTAAAAAACGCAGCGGTTTCGAGAGTTTTCGTAGATGAAATGTTTGGTAGACTTGACAAAATGAAGCCGCTTACAAAGTTCTAAGTATGTGGTAATCATTTTTTAAAAAGAGTTCCGTACTGCGGACTATAAACAAAATATTTGTGAAAAGATATATTAAGGATAAATCAGAAAACAAGATATTAAGTATATTTAATTTTGTAAATCAAAGAATTTAGCTAGATGAAAAATAAAATTAAAACAGCAGAATCTATTGAAAATTCTGTCAAAAATAAAAATGAAAACATTAACACACAAAAACAACAAATATTATATAACAAAGTAACAACATTATTAAGACAAACACAACAAACACATCGTTTAAAATACGAAATAAGAAAATTGGAAATTGAATTAAAGAACATACACAAATACTAAAGAAAATACACACAATAGTAACATATATACACATAACCAATATCACACCAATCAAGAAACAAACCCATGGTGCACACAGAACATAAACTACATAAATCATATACAGACAGCAAACACTGAAAATAAAAAACAAAGGAATTCAAACACACAAGGGCGGCACAAAACTACAGAGCACAAAACTATAGAACACAAAATTATAGAACACAAAATTATAGATCACAATACAACGGAACACAAAGACAGAAAACACCAACAATAAAAACCACAAATAACACTGATACAACACAAAACATGAATACAACACAAAATGGAGAACAAAGCACATCTAGGTCGGAAAACAGATAGCAGTTGCGTACCCTAAATTGGAAAAAAATAACAGAATAATTAATAACAAAGAAATAATAAAGCACGCAACTGAAAACACAAGCAAAATCAATAAAACAGAAACAAATGAATTGAATTTAAATAAATCAAATTTAGCAGATAGATTAAATACAGCTAAAAAATTATACATAGATAACCAAACAAACGAAGATTTTACAGATTGGCTGAAAAATTACCAATCTATATTAAATTTTAACGAATATGAATCAAAAGACATAAAAGAAACGTATACCAAAATAAGAATAGCACCATTGACAAATGAACGTAAAGATTTGTTGTACGACATAGTACCATCAGGAGAAGAGTCTCAAGTAACTCAATGCCCTGAAATAAAATTAAAAATTGAAAATGTAGAAACAACAGCTTCAATAGACACAGGAAGCGAGGTAACCTAGGTATATCAGAAGAATTTTACTTAAATAATTATAAAACTTTTAAAAATTTCCCAACAATGCCAATAAATGGCAAAGTAATAAAAAACGCCACCGGCACAAAATCAATACGTATAAAAAAACAAATACTGGCAAAAGTAAAAATAAATAATTCAGAAATAAAAATAATATTCATGATAGTACCAAAATTTATAAAAGAATGCATAATTGGATACGACACTCAAAAAAGCCTTAAAATGCTAATAAATACCATGATAGAAGAAATACAGTTTCAAGTAAACGATAAAGATGATATAATATCATTTAAAATAAGAAATATAAACAAAAATGAATACTCGACTCTATGCATAGAGATCGAAGAATTAAACAAAGAAAACAAAGTAAAACATTATCAAATAATGATAATTACATGACATATGAATTATCAGAAACAGAAATAAATGAAAAAATAAACAAAACTGTAAAACTAGAAGAGAAAGAAAAAGAAAAATTAAAAAAATTAATTATAAAATATAAAAATGTGTTTCAAAAAAGGCCAGGATCGTTAAAAAACTATAAATGTTAACTAGAAATAATCAATGATAAACCTTTCTTTACGAGATCGTATCTAGTACCCATTAATCACAGAAATAAAGTAGAAGCAGGAATTGAAAATACGCTAAGCCTAGGAATAATAAGAAGGTCGAAAAGCTATTATATCAACCCAATCGTAGTAGTAAAGAAAAAACACGGATCAGTAAGGCTATGCTTGGATGCTCGAAAGCTAAATGAAAAATTAGCAGATGATTATGAAGCGCCACAAGGCATAGAGGAAATATTTCTCAAATGTAATAAACAGAAATATATGTCGAGTTTAGATTTGACCAGTAGTTACTGGCAAATTGAACTAACCGAAGAAAGCAAAAAATATACAGCTTTCAAGTTAGACAATAAGATATATGAATTTAATGTAGCAGCCTTTGGAATCAATACGTCTAGTGCAGCATTATTACGAGGTCTTACTAAAATAACAGATGACTTAAAAGATTTTCTAATAACATTCGTAGATGATCTGCATATTAGATCAAGCACATTTGATCAACATTTAGAACATTTAGAGAGATTATTCATAAAAGCGCAAAAGGCAAATTTAACATTTAATTTTAAAAAATCAAAATTTTTCAAAGAAAAAATCGAATTTTTAGGGCATTATGCCTAATCCAGAAAAAATTCGCAGCATAAAAAATTTTAGACAACCAAAAAACGTAAAAGAATTGCAAGCATTTCTTGGATTCGTCAACTTTTACACGAAATTCGCAAAAAATTATGCAGAAAAAACAATTCCGTTAATAAACTTGCTAAGAAAAAATGCAAAATATGAATGGACGAACGAACATTCAATAGCATTTAATAACATAAAAGAATTATTTGATCAAAATGTAATAAAATACTAAAATACATAGATATTAAAAAACCGTTTATACTAACAACTGACGCAAGCGATTTTGCTATAGCAGCAGTACTATCGCAAAAATCAGAGGAATCAGATGAAAACATAATATGTTTCATTAGCAGAACACTAAAAAATAGTGAATGCAATTATTTCACAACAGAAAAAGAACTGTTGGCAATAATATGGGCATTAGAAAAACTAAATACATATGTAAGGGGGGCAAAAGATAATAATACGAACAGATCATGAAGCAATAACCTTCTTAAAAAATTGTAAATTTAAAAACGCGAGATTAACCAGATGGAATCCTGCAATACAAAACTACAATTTAAAACTAGAATATTTACCGGGTAAAGAAAACGCAGTAGCAGACTACTCAAGTCAACAGCTACACGTAAATAATCTCGAACCAAAAAATGAAAATGAAATAATAATAACAGCAATAAATAAATACAAATTAAAACCAGGCACAGCGAAAAAGCTAAAAAAATATCAATAAATTACAACAAAAAAATGAAAAAATCTCAAAAATTATAGAACAATTAAAACAGAATAACGAAAAAATTAAAACAAAATATAAAGTAGAAAACGACATAGTAACAAAAGTTACAATAGAAGGATTAAAAATAATGATACCAAGTCAAATACTTAAAGAATTAATACTAGTAATACACGAAACTTACGGACACATAGGCCCTAAAAAGACATATAAACTACTAACAGAGCAATTTCATGCACCCAAATTAAGAAAAGAAACATACAAAACATTAAAAACATGCATAACGTGCCAAAAAAGTAAATATCTAACAGTGAAATTCAACAAAAAATATCAACTGATAATAACAAATGAACCACACGAACTGTTATCAATAGACTTCTTTGGTCCACTACCAACATCAACGGCGGGTGTAAAATATATTTTAACAACAATCGACGTTTTTTCAAAATATGTAATATTATACCCAATTAAAAAAGCGAATACGATCACAGTAATAAAGAAAATATTCAATAATTACGTATTAAACTACGAAAAATCAAAAGCAATAATAACAGATCACGGTACTCAATTTACCTCACCTAAATGGATAGAAAAACTAAGTAACGAAAGCATAAAAACCGTATTCTCATCAATAAGACACCCACAGTCGAACGTAATAGAAAGGGTACACCGCGAATTAGGTAGATTTTTTAGAACATTCATAAACGATAAACATACTTCATGGGCGACATACGTACCAACAATTCAAAAAAGAATTAACGAAACTTATCATGAAACCACAGGATTCACACCGGTGGAAATTCATACAGGAAAAAGACCTGAAAGAGCATGGGAACCATACATAAAAATACCAAAAACACCAGACACAAAAACACATACATAAAAAATATTCCTAGCAAGAGACAAAGCACACAAATTTAAAAAAAAACGAGCGAACAAAAAGAATGAAAAAAAACAACACTTTAAATTTAAAATCGGAGATAAAGTATTAATTAAAGCACAGAAACTATCTGATGCAAATAATTACAAAATAGCGAAATTCTTTGATGTATACGATGGACCTTATATGGTCAAAAATGTTATAAACGACGATACATATAAGATAATAAACGAAAATGAAAAATTGAAGGGAAACTTCCACATAAATAACTTAAAACCATTCTATATGGGAAAATCCACAAAAACTTGAAGAATAAAAGAAACATTTATGTAAAATTATAGAATACCAAATTAAGTATTTAATTACAGAAATATTAAATATAAATGATTAAAATTAATTATTATAAAAGTATTGGAATTTAACAGCAGGCCGGAGTAGAACCTGATACCGACTGAGTAACAATTGAGTTGTTTGTTATTTACTCAAGTATTAATCGGTGTATCTTTAAAATAAAGGTTAAGCGCAATAGATATTATTATTATGAACATCTATGCACAAGAAAAGAAAAATCTACCGATTTGTTTTCGAGAAAAGTAAGGAACGCTGAAGTAAAAGATTATGTTTATAATATTTTCGCGTTCCTTACTTTTCTCAAATACAAAGCGATAGATTTTTTTTTTCTTGTGCATAAATATTTGTAATAATAATATCTATTGCGCTTAACCTTCAATTTGCAGATACACCGATTAGTACTTGAGTAAATAACAAAAATGCCAATTAGACAAGGACAGCGAATCCGGCCTGCTCTTAAAAAAAAAAAGTATTACAGAATAGTTAACCCTTTCAGTCACAGGAGCCACTATAGTGGCACCCTTTCTTATTTTCTTTTTTTTATTCTTTGATTCACACTTTAAGTTTAATCTTTATTCTTTTTGCATTTTCATATAAATGAGTGTTCATTTTATAAGTATCATATGATATCTTTTGAATATATGATTGTAAATAAATCTAAAAAATTAATTTATGATAGAAAATACGTGTTTTTGCGAAAATAATTCGTGACTGAAAGGGTTAATTCGGTATAAAACAATCCTATATTATATTAAAGTGGAACCACGTTTTTCTCCGGATCTCCGGTTCTCCGGTTCTCCGCTCTTTTCAAATGTGTCTAATCTTTTTTTAATAAAAGTAGCAATTTTTTTTTGGCCTTATATTTTTTAGGCCCAATAATTTTTTGTTCTCTATATTTTTTGAGCCATATATTTTTTGGGGCCTTACATTTTTTTGGGCCCAATAATTTTTTCTTTATATTTTTTGAGCATTATATTTATTTAGTCTTATATTTTTTTGGGCCCAATAATTTTTTCTTCTCTATATTTTTTGAGCATTATATTTTTTTAGCCTTATATTTTTTTTAGCCTTATATTTTTTTGGGCTTTATATTTTTTTGGGCCCAATAATTTTTTCTTCTCTATATTTTTTGAGCATTATATTTTCTTGGGCCTTTTTTTTGGGCCTAATATTTTTTTGGGCTTTATATTTTCTTGAGCCTTACATTTTTTTTGGACGTATACATTTTTTTGGGCTTTATATTTTTTGGGCCTAATGATTTTTTTTCTCTATATTTTTTAAGCCTTATATTTTTTTGGGCCCAATAATTTTTTCTTCATATGTTTTGCACATTATATTATCTTGGGCCTTTTATTTTTTTGTGCCCAATATTTTTTGGGTCTTATATTTTCTTGAGCCTTATATTTTTTTGGAACATACTTTTTTGGGCTCTACATTTTTTGGACCCAAAAATTTTTCCTTCTCTATATTTTTTGAGCCTTATATTTTTTTGTGCCTTTTATTTTTTTGGGCCCAATAATTTTTTCTTTTTTATATTTTTTTGTGCCTTTTATTTTTTTGGGCCCAATAATTTTTTCTTTTTTATATTTTTTGAGCATTATATTTTCTTGAGCCTTATATTTTTTTGGAACTTATACTTTTTTGTGCCTTACATTTTTTGGGCCCAATAATTTTTTTACTCTATATTTTTTGAGCATTATATTTTCTTGAGCCTTATATTTTTTTGGAACTTATTCTTTTTTTGTGCCTTACATTTTTTGGGCCCAATAATTTTTCTTTTCTAAAAATGTTTCTTTTCTATAAATGTTTCTAAGATTAAAAATTTTCAATTGATCTAGAGCCAAATAACTTTTTCATATTGTTTGCTACCGTGAACAAAAGATGCCAGAAAAGAATTATTTTATAAAAGATAGTGAAGCATTAATAATTCGAAAATATCATAATTTTTTACCTTATCTTTGGGGCCTTATTTTTTCATAGTTGCTATATTTTTATCTTAATTTTTTGGGCTTTATTTTTTCAGTCTTTTTTTGAAGTCTTATTTTCTATTTAATTTTTGGGCTCAATTAATAATTTATTTAGTCATTCATATGGTTTTTTTCCATGTAACATATGTCAAGTCGGCATTTTTTGCTTAATGACAATATTTTGTATGTTTTTGTTGCTTTAATTTTTGTATTTTTTACATATATGACTAGAGGAATCGATTATATTTTTGAAGTGTAAATGAGTAAATAAATTCTTATAAGCATTTATTATAAGTACCAAACTAGGTCTCTCTCTCTCTCTCTCTCTCTCTCTCCCTCTCTCTCTCTCTCTTGCTCTCTTACATTCTCTCTCGATTTCCTACGTTTTCTCACGCTTTTTCATGCTTTTTCTCGCATTCCCACGTCTTGCTCCCTTACGCTTCTTTGTTCTCCCATGCATTCTCTTTCTTTCTGTCTCTTGCTGTCTTTTTCGCTTGCCGACGCTTTTTGTTTTTTCTTTGTTCTTTTTCTTACTCTATCTTGCTCTTCTGTTTTTTAACAGCTTCTTGCATTTTTGTCCTCTCTTGCATTTTTATTTTTTAGTCTAATAAAGCATTTCATCCAAGCCTGTTATTTTTTAAGGGATTCGTCAGTGGAGCGTTTTTTTTTTAATTTTTTTATAACAGGCTCCGCTCCAAATGCTTATTTGCACAATATTTAGCAATTATCATTAAGCAGTTGATTTAACTGTGTATCTTTATGTGCAGGCAGTAGAACAGCGCATCCTCATATGCAGACGATTCAACAGCGTATCACCATATGCAGCCGATTAAACAGCGCATCCCCATATGCAGCCGATTCAACAGCGCATTTTCATATACAGCCGATTCAACAGCGCATTCCCATATGCAGCCGATTCAACAGCGCATCCCCACACAGGAAGAAATTTGGCATTAGGAGATTTTAATGTCTTTTAAAATACTAAATGTAATTATAACTAACATTACTATTTTTGAATTTGTAAATAAAATAAGTGGTAATTTTTTACTTCAACGTTCCTTGTAATACAGGATTCAATGTATACGGTATTTCAAAACTTCTTGTAATGGTATATTACAATTTTTAGAAAAACGCTTTACCGAATTCGAAATATATAATTTCTAAATTCGTACACGAACAAAATATGGTAATTATTTATTGCCAAATTTCTTTCCGTGCATATGCAGCCGATTCAACAGCGCATCCCCATATGCAGCCGATTGTACTGTGAATTTTTAAATGCAATCTATATTACTGCACATTTCCGTGTACAGTCCATTCATCAGTGCTTTCTAAAATGCATCATGATTTTGAATATTATATCAGATATTATTATATTAGATATCATAATATTTTTATCATATGAATATTTACAATATTATTCATAATATTTCTTCATATACAATGTTTTTGTATAAATTGTGTCTTGATCATTCTTATTCTCTCCGTTGACTATTGCGCTTTTGCTTAAAAATAATTTTAAATTATTTTCATGTTTTGTCCTTGAAAGGGCAACATATAATTGTCCATGACTAAAAACGCGTGATGGCAAATATACACCAACTTTTTCATAAGATTGTCCTTGGGATTTATTAATAGTCATTGCAAAACCTAATCTAATAGGAAACTATTTTCTTTGCATGTTAAAAGGGATATCTTCTTTAGATAGAGATGAAATTATTCTTGGAATAAAAACTAATTTACCTTTGTTTTTTCCACTTGCCAATTCAGCTTGGATAGAATATCTTAGTAGGTTTTTTACTATTAACCTTGTCCCGTTACAAAGTCCATCATTTACATTAAAATTTCTCAAAAGAATTATAATAGCTCCTACTTTTAAATATAATTTATGTGGTGGAAGTCCATTAGGAATTAACGTATTTAAAAATTCTGTAGGTAATATAACATCTAAATTTTCTTTGTTATCATCTTCGGCTGTATCAATACTTAAATATTCAACATAGTCTCTTTCTATTATATTCAAAACGTCGTTATTGATTTGAATAACATCATTATTTTTAGGAGCCAAAATAACTTTATCTATTAGATTTTCAATATTTATTTTTATTTTATTTCCAAATATTTCTTCGACAAGATGTGCTCTAATGATAAGATTTTCTGGTATAGCACTTAGTTCATTATCATCTTCAAAAAGATTAAGACGTTTTCCTTCTCCGATATCTAATAACCATTGTTTGAAATTATTATCATTATCTGAAACTCGCAGATTTTCACTTAATGTCGTACGCATAAAATTTTGCCAAAATAAACTAAATTTAACCGAATCTTCTATAATATTATAACGTCTTCCATGTCGAACAATTGGTAATGTTTGCCGAAAATCTCCTGATACAATTACAGTTTTACCACCGAAAGGTTGGTGTTGTACATCGCATAAATCTTGAAAAAGACGATCGACTGCCTTAAATGCAAATTTGGAAGTCATAGATATTTCATCCATCTGCAGAGTTAGGCTTAACATTACATGTTGTGCAATCTGTTCTATTCAACGGTAGTTTAAGGTAGTTCTATTGGTTTTTTACTTTTCTATAGAATTTTTTGAAATTGAAATATGTTGTAAATTAAGATTTACGCTTTACAATGGTATTTTGATTTGGGTGGATATCCACCTTTATCTTTTAGATATTTTAGTTTAAATTTTGATAAATTTAATGAGAGTATATGGGCGAAGCTCTTGAAACGTAAAATTTTATAATATTGTGTAAAAAGTTTTCTATAGATTTCAAAGAAATTAAAATATATTATACTTCAGATCTCAAGGATTAAAATGGTACCTTGGAGATTATAGCAATCGACCCTCAATTCCAAAATAAAAGGAAAATAATGTGTTTACTCTATATTAATTTACACGTAAACATGCTGTCTTACGATTCGCATTGTGTATACTTACAGAACCTGCGCACAAACATGTTTTTGAATCATTGTGCAATCATAGAACTCAACCAATTTCTATTTCGTATAGTTTGAATTTGTAAGAAACATATTACTTTATAATGAGAACCACTGGACCAATAGAACTACCTTAAATGTTGTGTGCACTGTTTTTCCATCAATCAATGAATTCGCTGCTATACCTGTCCAAGCAACACATAAGTAACGTTTATTATGATATTTAAAATGAGCTATTAAAACGTTAAGTAAATGACTTTTTCCTGTTCCACCTGGTCCATCAATAAAAATACATTTTTGTTTATTTTGATTTAAACTTTTTATAGTAGAGTCAAATATTTGTCTTTGTTTCTCTTTTAAGGAATTTATTTTTGTTTCCAATTCATTTAGAATATCATCATTATAATTTAAAATTGTTTCATCATTATTATCTTCTATGTATCTGCTTATGTTAGGTAAATTAAAATCATTTAAAGAAAATCCATTGATGTGTAAATTATTTTGAATAACATTCAATGCCAATATTTCGCCTATATCTTTTTCATATTAAGAGGAGGTCGCGTATCTCTGTCCTTTTCTAATCAAAGAAATGATTTTTTTACAAAAACTAATAACTTTAGCAAAAAATGAAGAGAAAGCCGCACCTTGTATCGAAAAAAGCAATGTTTTCTTTAATAAGAAAAAATTAATTTTATTGCTTCTTTCTCAAGAAAACCTTGAAAAACCAAATTGTCCACCCTAACCTCTATGATTTAAGTTTTTCAAGGTTTTCTTGAAAACAAAGCAATAAAATTAATTCTTTCTTATCAAAGAAAATATTGCTTTTTTTGATACGAGATGCGGCTTTCTCTCCATTTTTTGCTAGAGTTATTAGTTTTTGTAAAAAACTCAATTTTTTTATTAGAAAAGGACAGAGATACGTGACCTCCTCTTAAGGATGATAAAACTTATCTTTATATTGCTTTCTCATAGAGAAAGCATTGTATCGGTAAAAAAATTTTTTTCCATTTTTTCATTAATTTGTACATATTTAGACTCAGGGAGTCGAAAAAAGTGGTTTCCAGAAAATGTCTGTATGTATGTGTGTGTGTATGTGTGTGTGTGTGTGTATGTATTCAGTACGCCAATAAGATCTCGAGAACTACTCAATGGATTAACTTCAAATTTTGCATGCAATTTATATTTTTTTCTAACTGGGGGGGAAGCTATTGAAAATTGATCTTCTTAGCTCAGTTTTTTTTTAGAACCATTTTAAGAATTTTAAAAAAATTTTAATTTTTCATTTTTTTGATATTTTACGTAAACTACTCGAAGGATTTTCTTGAAAATTTGTATGAACATTATTTGCGACTGCCAAAAGAAGAAAAACTTTTACCAACTGATTTTCTTAGCGCACTTTTAATTTTAGAGCATTTTAAAAATTTTGAAAAAAAAATTTTTTTTTCATTTATTTTTTATTTTACAACAACCATTCGATAGATTTGCTTCTAAATTTGTATGCAAGTTATTCGCTATTGTCTTAAGAAAACAAGCTTTGGAACACTTATTTTCTTAGCGTAGTTTTAATTTTAGAGCATTTTGAAAATTTTGGAAAAAATCTCTATTTTTCATTTTTTTTCTATTACACAAAAACCATTCGATAGATTTGCTCGAAAATTTTTATGGAAATCATTTGCAATGGCCTAAATAAAACAAGCTTTGAAAAACTTATTTTCTCAGTGCAGTTTTAATTTCAGAGCATTTTGAAAATTTTGAATAAAATTTTTCTAATTTTTTTTATATTTTACGTAAACTACTCGATGAAGGAGCTTCAAATTATGTATGGGAATTATTTATGATTGTCAAAATAAAATGAACTTTTGAAAACTAATTTTCTTCAATTTTCTTAGCGCACATTTAATTTTAGAGCATTTTGAAAATTTTGGAAAAAATGTTCATATTTCATTTTTTTTCTATTACACAAAAGTCATTCGATAGATTTGCTCAAAAATTTTCATACAAATTATTTGTTATTGCCTAATTAAAGCAAGCTTGGAAAAACTTATTTTCTTAGCGCAGTTTTAATTTTAGAGCATTTTGTAAATTTTGAATAGAATTTCACTTATTTTTTGGTATTTTACGTAAACTACTTGATGAAGTAGCTTAAAATTATGTATAGAAATTATTTACGACTGCCTAAATTAATGAACTTTTGAAAACTGGTTTTCTTAGCGTAGTTGTAACGTTAAAGCGTTTTGAAAATTTTAAAACAGTGTTTATTTTTCAATTATTTGGTATTTTTTGTAAACTATTCGATAAAAATGTTCCAAAATTTGTATGCAAGTTATTGGTTATAGTGTTAAGAAGACAAGCTTGGGAAAATTAATTTTATAAACGCATTTTTAATTTTAGAGCATCATAAAATCACATTATGCAAATGGCAAAAGTAAGAAAGAGTAAAATTCATATAGTTTTCGTAGGTATTAAGACAGCCTTCAATACAGAGGATAGGGACATTTATATTAAAATCGTATTTAAAAAAATAAAATCAAAATACTCTAACTCAATACGCTCTATGAGAAAGCATTGCGCCAAAGCACTTGGCAGCGTTTTTTTCGTATAAATCTCGTGCATTTATGGGATTATGAAAAATGCAAATAAAAGCGAATAATTCACAAAGAGCATGAGGGAATTCTGAAGAGGACGTTGGATCTTTCTATCCTTTTCTAATCGAAAAATGTAGGATATTGGAAAAACTAGTAATTATTAGTAGAAATTAAGAGTTGTCCGCAACTTGTACAGTAAAAACAATATTTTTTCTTATGAGGACAAATTACTTTTGATGCTTTGTTTTCAAGAAAAGTTTGACATACTTAAATATCATAATCTCTAGCTTAACTTATGATTTTTCAAGTATGTCAAACTTTTCTTGAAAACAAAGCATCAAAATTAATTTGTCTTCATAAGAAAAAATATTGTTTTTTACTGTACAAGTTGCGGACAACTCTTAATTTCTATCAATAATCACTAGTTTTTCCAAAACCCTACAATTTTTAAGTAAAAAAAGATAGAGGGATCCAGCGTCCTCCGGGCCCATTCTTCATCTTCATTAATTAATTGTTTAGCTTTAGCTGCTTCATGAAACGAAGTATATATTACATTATCAAATGTACGTAAATCTTCAAAAGATGTGGCGCCTTAGACATGTAATAGTGATAATCTAATGAAGTGGCGTTGTCTATCTTTTGGATTTACCAAATACATTCTACTAAGTATTGGTTTCCTTATTTTTTTTCTTTTATTCCACTTTTTTAGTTTTTCGTCAAATGTATAAAAATGCGGTATTTGTATATACAAGTAATCTCGAGCTTCTAAATCTTCTCTTTTAAAATTTTTGTTAAAATAAAAAATCATTTGGACTTGTTATTTTTTTATGAGCTTGGATTGGAAATCAGATAGCGAACTCGACAAACCTAACCTTAAAATACGATATATTGAAAGTTTTTATTATAACTTTGTATGTATAATATTTTGGTGGTTTTCTTGAGTTGTCCGCACTAGAGTTTAATCTTACAAATTTTTTCTTTATAGCAAAAAAACTCCATTAAACGCATCGTTTATTCATAAGTTAAGATTGGAAATATTATTAGAAGGCGGACAGCTTCGTCATGCTCTTAAGAGGACATTGGATCTCTCGATCCTTTTATAATTGAAAGATGTCGGGTTTTGGAAAAACTAATGATTATTGATAGAAATTAAGAGTTTTCCGAAACTTGTACAGTAAAAAGCAATATTTTTTCTGATGAGGACAAATTAATTTTGATGCTTTGTTTCAAAGAAAAGTCTGACATTCTTAAACATCATATTCTCTAGCCTAACTTACGATTTTGTAAGTATGTCAAACTTTTCTTGAAAACAAAGAATCAAAACTAATTTGTCCTAATAAAAAAAAATATTGCTTTTTACTGTACAAGTTGCGGATAACTCTTAATTTCTATCAATAATCACTAGTTTTTCCAAAAACCTACATTTTTCAATTAGAAAAGGATAGAGAGATCTAGCGTCCTCTTAAATTTTAATAATAAGTAAGGATCATAAGGAACAACAAATCCATTATTTGCTACTCTTTCTGTAAATTTATTCTTAATAGTATATTTCGGTACTAGTGCGATAAAGTGATTTTTTACTCGTGTGGCGGTTTGCGCCCGAGCGAAGCGAGGGTGAAAAGGTCACACGAGTAAGAAATCACTTTCTCGCACGAGTATCGAACACTATTTTTTGACACGACGTGTGAGAAGCTCCATTTTCGCACGTGTCACTTTGTACAGCGTGCGTGAAATCGAGCTTCTCGCACGGAGTGTCAAAAAAATTATTTTGATGCCATCATCTTTACGTTTGTATAACGGATAGCCATTAAATTTAAATTCTGTTGAATCATTAAATTTTTTTGGAAAACTCTTTGTACATTGTTTCGTATTTTTATCCATACATGGACAATTTATATTTTGCATACCACAGGGACCGTGTATCATAAATTGCTTAACAATACTATATAATTTCGGATAAATATTTTTGTTTGAGATTTCTGCACTTATTATTTCATCAACTTTTTCGGGAGTGTTAATTTATCATTTTTATCTAAGAATAATAACATATGCATATGTGGTAATCCTCGTTTTTTAAATTCGATTACGTAACTATACGCAACACATTTTCGAAATATTCCTCTTTTCATTACTAAATCTTTAAATTCTTCCACTTTTTGATGAAATACTTTTGTTACAATATCCGGCCTATCTATTAAATTTTCATAATTTTCCAAGTTTTCAATTATTTCTTTCCAATGTGGATTTTACGTTATAGTTAAAAAAAAGTCAGGTTTACCATGATAATTTACAAGCGTCATTGAGTCTATGTAATTTTGTTTCATAAATCGTGGACTGCCTATAAAATTTGATGGTAATATGACCATTTATCCAATTTTTGACGATTCTAATTCTTTTTTGTTATATAAATAGTCCATTACTCCTTTGTAACAATCACTATTTAATATATTTTGATTTTTTTGTATAAAATATAATCTATAAGTTTCAACTTTTACAAATGCATCAATGATTGCCTGATGAGATATTTTTCCCAATTTGAGGTATGGATTAAATTCATTTCTAATACTAAATCTATAATTATAAAATTGCAAATTTGAAATATTAGTTGTTCCAAATTTACTTTTCATATTTGGCAATCATCCATAACCACCATTAGGATAAATTAGCGGATATGTCATAGGATCTGTATGTTTGCTAATTGTTGGTATACTAATTGGTCTTTCATACTTAGAGTAAATGACAATATCACGTTCGATAGAAGGAAGATCATCTTTTCCAACTTATACTATCGCGACTTCACTACAGGTAGGTACACCCAACGTTAATTGATTCTTTCCGAATTTTTCAAAATGTTCCAATAGAAACAAAGGAAACAACGGAATTGTCCAATGAAAGTTCAGGATTTCAAAACATTCGGAAAGAATCCATTAACGGTGGGTGTACATTATATCTATTTTTATCCAAATTGTTATTGCGGACAATAGACATTGTAACTGTTCTTGGAGGACAATTGATTTTTGCACATCGTTGTAGTTCTTCTTTTTCTACTTCATGCATCATTTTTTAGGCTTTTGCATAAGGGTTAATGTTTCTTATCAAATTATCTAATTCTTTTAATAATACTAAATTTGTATTGAATTTTTCACGTTCAATCCTTGCAATTTCATTATCTAAAACATATAATTGTCCATATTTACGTGCTTCATCTTTATAAGGATGCAAACAGGGTTGTAAATTCGCTGTGTTTCAAAAATTTTCAATAAATGTAATCGCATTTGGAAAATATCGTATTTTAAGCAACATGGACATAAATTGTAAAGTACTGAAACAGCAAAAGCAATTGCAAAAATGCCGCAATCATAATTACTTGTTTGTGATTGTACTGTTTCGAAAACTTTAATTCAGATTTGTTTGGAAATAATTTGTTTATATAGATTTTATGCTCATCTTGTAAATATTTAAAATTGAAGCTGTCATATATGTGAATTATTTTATTATTATAATACATATGAATCCAGTGACCACTTTTGAAATTTCCAGAAAATAATAATTGTATAAATTGGGTATCAATGGGTACTGAATTAATATATTGCGGTTTTTGAATAAGTAAAGTTGATTGCATATTAAATAAGGTGCACCGTTTTAAAATATTATTAAATTCTAATATATGATTATCAGTTAACATCGAATTAATTCCACTATACAATCCTTGTCCTTTAACAATTAATTTATTTTCCTCAGTCAGACCCATTATTGAAAATTAAAATTCTTTCAACACTTTTTATCTACTTAATAAAGTTAGAATTGCTTTTATATTAACTTATTTGATTAATTGTATTTTCATACGTTAAAGCTGAAAAATCAAAAAAAAAATTATAAAAATGCTATGAATTGTCATTAGAAAAAAAATTGAATGCTAATAAAATTAAGTCTTAACGTAAATTTAATTAAGGGCGCAAAATACCCTTCACAAATCTTTTTACTCTATCTAATTTATTTTTACTTATATGATGAATACAGCAAGATGAACTTTAAATGATTTTCATTTCTTTTTTCAATTTTGCAATTTTCCAGAAATTTATAGCTAAAATAATATGATATACTATACAAATTTTTTTTAATTAGCTGATTTAATAATGAATATATCTTAAATAATTTCCGAAAAGTTTCTTATGTAAATCTAATTTCGTTTTTATTTTGTTAAGAGGCGGTCGGAACCAAATCAGATACTTAGTTCAGTGTTTATAATAAACGCTTATAATAATTTAATTACTCATTCATACGACAAAAATTAAGTCAATATCTCTAGTCATGTTCACTTGGCGGAAAGGATATTTTTCCGAATGTTAACCTCAAATGGCAACATCGCATATTTTACCACAGGCATAAGACAATTCCAAATTATAGAGCAAATTTCGCATCATCGTTACTTATTACTTAATGACATAATTTTAGTAAACAAATAATATTACTTTCTTTTTTCATGATCCGAATTATAATTTTATTAAATAAAATTTTTATTCCTTAGTTCAATAATCATATAGAATCTAGTATTGTGAATTTAAATTATATAAGCAATAAAATTTAAGTTGTTATCATTTGAATACTATTTCATAGTCAAAGCGACAATTTTTTGCATGTAATATATGTCAAGTCGGCATTTTTCGCTTTATGACAATATTTTGCATGTTTTTGTCGCTTTATTATTTTATTATATTTTTTACATATATGGCTAGAGGAATCGACTATATTTTTGCAGTGTAAATGAGTAAATAAATTTTTATAAGCATTTATTATAAGTATCAAACTAAGTAACTTCAAGACAGTTTTTCTTAAATATTGAATTTAAAAAATCTTCAGTCTGCTTCCAAATAATATTTTTATTATAAAAAGAATTGAAATAAATCTGAGGGGAAAATGTGTTTGGTGCCCTATACTGCGAATTTCATTGAGTAAAATAACACAATAACTCACAAGTTATTAGTTATAATAATTTTCTGAACTCTTTTCACATTAATTCAAATAATGTTCAATACATTTTTATTATTTAACTAAATCTTGATATCATGTAAATGTTATAAGTATATGTTATTGAAAATGAAATATATTGCAATATAAAAGAATAAGTAAAATATAATTTAACATAACAATAATTATTTCAAGATTTATTCTAGTGTAACATTCAATAATTTATTTGTTGACCTTACAACAAATCTATTGTTTCATTCGTTGAGATGAGTACTAATCAATTTAAATTACCTTATAATATGAATTATTATATTTATTTACTTTGATGACAAATATTTTTGCATTTTAGCTACAACGAGTAAAATAACAAGATTCTTTTTCAATTATGTTTTTTCATAACATTAGCTAATAAAGATAGGAGATACTAGGAAAAAATTATCTTATAAAAGCTAAATATAGAATTAATAATTTTAAGATATAATAACTAGAAACTTCAGAAAAGTTTTTCCTAAATATTGAATATTAAAAATATTCACTCTGCTTTTAAATAATATTTTTATTATAGAAAGAATTGAAATAAATGTAAGGGGAAAAGGTGTTTGGTGCCCTTTATTGCGAATTTCATTGAGTAAAATAACACAATAAATCACAAGTTATTAGTTACAATAATTTTCTGAACTCTTTTTACGTTAATTCAAATAATGTTAGATATATTTTTATTATTTAACTAAATCTTGCTATCACGTATATGTTATATGTTATTGAAAGTGAAATATATTGTAATAGAATACAATAAGTAAGATATAATTCAACATAACAATAATTATATCAAGATTCATTAAAAAATTATAGAGTCGTTGCACCAATAAATGAATTGTTTAGAAAAAATTCATTTTAAAATATTTCTTTTTCATATTTTAACATCTTTTTGAAATATCAAATTGGATCATATTGTTTAGTAAAGTTTTGAGAACTTAATAAAAAAAAGTCTATTTTTTTAAAGTATTTAATATCTATTATATTTATTGTGAATTTTATAATATGTATTATTCATGTAATTTTTTCTAGATACATTTTTAATTTATCGTTTAACATGTAATATCAAAATTAAAGTTTGAAATGTATTCTTTTAACGGCATGTCGGAGCTGCAGCAATCGAGTTTTGCTTTTTTTATTTTATCGATATCTTTTTAAATTCTTAAATTAAACAAATATAATGACTTGTCCGCACTAAAGCTATATTGATACAATAATTTTTGTTAAAATAAAAAATCATTTGGACTTGTTATTTTTTTATGAGCTTGGATTGGAAATTAGATATCAAACTCGACAAACCTAACCTTAAAATACGACATTGAAAGTTTTTATTATAACTTTGTATGTATAATATTTTGGTAGATTTCTTGAGTTGTCAGCACTAGAGTTTAATCTTACAAATTTTTTCTTTGTAGCAAAGAAACTCGATTAAACGCATCGTTTATTCATAAGTTAAGATTGGAAATATTATTAGAAGGCGGACAGCTTCGTCATGCTCTTAAATGAGATTGATAAATAAAACTATATTTTTCTATTATGCTGAATATTTGGAATTAAATCTATACCTATTCATTCATTGGTGACATTTCACGGACTCGGTACTTAACCTTAATTAAATAAAAAATTAATTAAACTTATTTACCTTGTTTGTATTTATATAAATATTTAATATGCTTGAATATTTAAATTTAATTTATTTTTATATATATAGATATGTACATAAATATATATATGTATGTATATGTATGTATATAAAATAGAAATGTTAAGATATTTTCATTAGATATACATATGAAATTTGTTTTTAAGCATCTTTCACGTGAAAGAGGTTATTTAGTATATAGGAGATATGCCGATCATATGCAAACAAAATATAGGAATAAGGAAAGTTAAAAGGGACGTATTTACACTGAGAAAAAAATTTAGTTGAGTCAATGAAATAAATTTAGTTATTAAATATTTTGTTGATAAAAATTAATTTTGATTGAAGTAATATGCAAAGTTATTAAATCACTGAAATATTTAGTTGGGATAAAAAAAATGATACCTAAGTTAAAAAAAAATAAATATTTTTTTAAAATAAAGAAAAATTTATTGTTTTGGTTAAATTATTTGATTGACTTAATCAAATCAATTTCATTAAGGCAGCTGATAAAATTTTATAAAATATTTATTTGTAACAATAGAATATGTTTGTAAATTACCTATATATTTTGTTACAGTAATTAAATATTTATTTTAGTAAATCGTTTGTTAAATTTACAAAATCTTTTATAACAATAAAAAAATATTGGTCAATCATCAATATAATATTTGCTTGAATTAACGGTCATCCGATTAAGTTAAAGAAGCTTATATTGTAAATAAACGCTTCACTAAGTTAATAACATTGTCATTTAATTAATAATATATGTGATTGTATAAAAAAAATATTTTGTTGTATATAACACATGAAATTTGATCAGCATTTCAATAAAAATTACAATTAATTTAAAGAAATAGGTTCTTTAAAATCAACAAATCCGATTTCAATGAATTCACAAAAAGAAAACCAATAAATTATTTTTTTAAAGTCAAGAAAGGTGCAACGCAAAATCAGATATTAAATTTTTATTTAAGAAATATTTACTAAACCGAATATATTTATTTTATTATTTCTATCAAGTTGTTATTGAAACAAGAATATAATTCACTGATTTAATTAAATATTATATTAACACTTCCATTAAATTACTTTAATGTTCAATAATGTATTAAATTATCTTAATGAAATATTTATTAAACTAAATATATTTATTTTATTATTTCTATCAAATTGTTATCGAATCAAGAATATATGTTACTGATTTAATTAAATATTGTATTAACACTTCTATTGAATTACTTTAATGTTTAATAATATACTTGATTATCTTAATGAAATATTTATTAAACCAAATATATTTATTCTATTATTTCTATCAAGTTGTTATTGAAACAAGAATATATTTCATTGATTCAATTAAATATTATATTAACACTTCCATAAAATTACTTTAATGTTCAATAATATATTTGATTATCTCAATGAAATATTTATTAAACCAAATATATTTATTTTATTAATTCTATCAATTTTGATTGACATAAGAATATATTTCACTAATTCAATTAAATATTATAATACTTCTACTAAATTACTTTGATGTTTAATAATATATTTAATTATCTTAATAAAATGTTTACTAATTCTAACGTATTTTTATCAAATTTTGATTAAAAGAAGAATATATTACATTGATTTAATTAATTATTATATCACCTCTATTAAATTACTTTACTGTTCAATAATATATTTAATTATATTAATGAAATATTTAATAATGTCAAAATTATTGTTTTATTCTTCCAATAAATTTTGAATAGTAACAAAAAGATATTTCATTGTTTTAAATAAATATTGTATGACTTATATTAAATTATTTCACTGGCAAATGAAATACTTAATCATTTTAATTCAATATTTAGTTGCTTTGATGAATGCGTTGTAACGTTTGGCCTTTTTGCCTCGAATAGATCTTGATATCGTAGGCGTCAGACTTTTAGAGGGTGCTGCAGATGTTGATTCTCGGAGGCCAAAGTTCAAACTTACATACTAAACTAACCTAACCTTATTGAATTAATAAAATTAATAATAAGAGAAATAATAAAGAAATAAATTAAAAGAAAGAAATATGAATGATAAAAAAAAAATAATAATATTAATTAAAAGAATTAATCATAAATAAATGGTACAAAGCTAATCTACCCTTACGTACTAAGTGATAACGATAATGTGAGGAAGCAGGATGGGTACTGCGGACTGGTGATTAAGTTTAAACACGATACTTTTGGTTTTAGACTTAAACTATCTTTTTCTTTTATATTTATTAATAAAAATAAAAAGAATAACAAAATAATTACAACGCCGATTTCAATAATACTGAATAACAAAATTAAAAATTATAATTGTGTGTAATAACATTTCGCACGTTGAAAAAGAAAAGAAAAATCTTTAGTTGTCTTCTTGACCGCTAGGTGGCGCTAGTTTGTATTTATCGGCTGTAACAAATAAAACAAAGAAAAGAAATACAAAATTTAATTATATAATGATAAAGACTCGGCGGGTAAATTCGCGACCTACTTTACCGGCGGAGTTCGGCGCGGTCGGTAACGGAGCCAGGTAAGGTAATACAGGAAAAACTAGGATGGTAACCCTCTAAACCATAAGTGGAGAAGAGGGGGGAGACTTTAGGTCGGAGACCAATGGAGGAATCTACCCCGACCAGCGATGGTGGAGGTAGTAACTAGGAGTCAGTGTCGGGCAACCCCACCCTTACACTGACGGATGGATAGGAGACTATGCCGGGCAATCCCACCCTTACATAGCTTGAGACGGGAGTATAGGTAAGGATAACTCCCAATGTGCCGAGCAACCCCACTCTTACACACTGGAAGGGGAGAGAGTCTGATGCTGGCTCGGCGGCTCGCTTATATATGCAATGGAGCTCGCTATTCCCGTTGCGGGAGTAGCGCCTCGTAGCGGCTGAGCGCAGGTACTGCGTCTAGCGCGATTTTTGAATCGTCGCAGCGTTTTTTCTCTTTATGAAATATATGATTGATTCTATGAAATATCTCATTGTCTTTTACTCAAATAATTTCATTGCTATATTATAATTAATTGGATGCATTAAATTAATTAAATTTTCAATTGATTCAAATATTTGATTTATTTTGTTCTATAAAATTATTTTATTACTTTTATTATTTAATTATATTGCGTCTATGAAATCAGTGATTAATTGAATTATTTATTATTTTTAACAATTAAATATTTTATTATTTATGTCCCAATTAAATATTTTGTTGTATTAATTAATTTCTTCATCAGATCGATTAAATAATTATTTGATTATCTTAATGAAATATTTATTGAAACAAGCAGTTATTATTTAATAACATATTTACTAAATCAAATGAAATATAATGTTAAAATTAATATTTAATATTATTGAAAAATATTTTTTTGTATAAGTTATCATCCTTTATACTCAAACTAACTCATGTTTTAAATACGTGTCTTGCTAAGTGAATAACTTAGCAAAATATGTACTAAAGTTAATAAAAATTACAGAGAAATCTGATTAAATACTTGTTAAAATCAAGTGAATCCACTATTTGATTTAAGTACATAATTTATTTCATTCAAATAAGACATATTTGAACTAAAAGAAACATTTATTGTTTTAACAAAATCATTTAGTTCGATGGTTTGATGATACTACCGCTTGGTGGCGTCGTTATTTTTCGATCTCGCGAGCGGTAAAAGGGCTTCTGAGTTGATATATAAGGAAGTTAAAAATCCAAGATATATAATACGTAAATTGTAATGCGAGCGAAATTTATGTTAGATTTACTGCGTGTGCGATCACTGTATAAAGCATACTAATGTCAGTATGTTAATAATTGTTATTCTTTACCATATAAATAAATGGAATCATATTCACCTGTCCTTTAATGAGTCATCAATTCATTGATGTTAATAAATAAATATAAATCACTGAAAGCAAATACTGTTGATTATAGGCTGTATTCACAGTAGCATGGAAATTCGGCAATTCAAAATTCCACCTGTGATAAATTAATAACGGTAAAATTTGCTCCAGTATGCTGAATCCTGGTTCATGATTATTCTTGAATCAACCATACGATACAAAATAACAATTTGATATTTTTTTATTTGTCAAGTATTTTATATAGAATAGGAGTAAATACGTATAACAAGCCATATAAAGATACCGAGTAAACATTTCATTATTACACAGTAGCTTTTTTTGTGACCGTTTCATTAATTATAAAAATACTTGATATCAACCGAAGATCGTTCTAGCAAATGTAATATGCAAGCGAAAACAGCTTGCATAAATTATTCACACTCGTGAAAAATCCCATAGTTTTGAATCCGATTGCTACAAGTAAGCGTTTAAAAGATGTATCCTCGATATACTTATATTTTATACAAGTTCTCAAAAATAGCCCTAGCGTCAATCGCATTAGACGTGCATGTATGATACGATATAACCTATCTATTTAAACGTGTTTTCTTGACTCGGTATAATATTATATACATAGTATGATACGACATAAACAAGCTATTTACACGTGCATTCATGATTCGGTATACGATTACATATAACCTGGTATACGCGTATCAATAGCTAGGTACAAGCTTACAGTAGTATCCTCGGTATGCATATACGTATAACTAACCAAGCTATTAACACGCGCACACACACCTCGGTATAGTAATCTCAGTACGCATACACGCACAAATAACCAAGCTATTTACATGCGCATACTCACCGCGGTATGAACAGCACGGTACACTAGCATATTAACCACGCTAAATACACACCGCGGTATAAACAGCTCGGTATACTAGTATATTAACCGTGCTAAATATACACCGCCGTATAAACAGCTCGTTATACTAGTATATTAACCGCGTTAAATATACACCGCGTTATAAACAGCTCGGTATACTAGCATATTAACCATGCTAAATATATACCACGGTATAAACAGCTCGGTATACTAGCTTATTAACCACGCTAAATATACACCACGGTAGAAACAGCTCGGTACACTAGTATGCCGCGCTATTTACCCGCGTATACATGCCTCGCTATACGAGCATACGTGTATAAAAATAGCTCGGCATACTAGCATATTAACCGCGCTAAATATACACCACGGTATAAACAGCTCGGTACAATAGTATGCCGTGCTATTTACCCGCGTATACATGCCTCGCTGTACGAGCATACGTGTATAAAAATAGCTTGGTACACTAGCATATTAACCGCGCTAAATATACACTACGGTATAAACAGCTCGGTACAATATTATTCCACGCTATTTACCCGCGTATACATGCCTCGCTATACGAGCATAGACAACAAGGCATATGTGTATAAAAATAGCTTGGTACACTAGCATATTAACCGCGCTAAATATACACCACGGTATAAACAGCTCGGTACAATAGTATGCCGCGCTATTTACCCGCGTATACATGCCTCACTATACGAGCATACGTGTATAAAAATAGCTCGGTATACTAGCATATTAACCGCGCTAAATATACATCATGGTATAAACAGCTCGGTACAATAGTATGCCGCGCTATTTACCCGCGTATACATGCCTCGCTATACGAGCATAGACAACGAGGCATACGTGTATAAATGTAGCTCGGTATACTAGCATATTAACCGCGCTAAATATACACCACGGTATAAACAGCTCGGTACAATAATATGCCGCGCTATTTACCCGCATATACATGCCTCGCTATACGAGCATAGACAACGAGGTATACGTGTATAAAAACAGCTCGGTACAATAGTATCCCGCGCTATCTAGCCGCGTTTACATGCCTCGCTATACGAGCATAGACAACGAGGTATGCGTGTATAAAAATAGCTCGGTATACACGTATATACACCTAGGTTAACACATATGAACGCACGTATATTGCGTGTGTCACGTTGATAATTTTATACTCGTCTCAAAGTTCGTCTGCATGTGCTCCTAGATGCATCATGTATGTTCTCATATGAATACGTGCAATCAAACTTTAATATTTATTCAAATTAAGAAAAGGAGTTAAGAAACGTTTTATTTTTTTTTCCTCTATGATAATTTATTTAGTTCCTCTGTGATAGTTTATGGTAAGAAATTGATGAGTTTTCATTTGTTTCTTAGAGGTTATGATATTGATATACACAAGTTAAATTATTCTGTAAATATACTGTATAAAGCATTATATTTCTGATTTTTTTTTTCAAATAATTGATAAAATTTTTGCAATATTCAATAAATTAAACTTTTATTTGAAAATATAAAATATTGAACTTATTTAATTTCAATATAGCATTAAAATGATGAAATAATTAATTAGAAAAACAAATAGATATTTTAATTGATAATTTTTTTTGTTAAAACAGTGAATTAATTTTATTGAATCAATCTTCGCGACATTTAGTAAGTCAAATATTTATTTAAAAATACAAAATATTATTTGATTCAGTTACTATATGCATATTGATGTAATGAAATAAGCAATCAGAAAAGCAAATATGCATTTGAATAAATAAAAAATTTTTTTAAAACAATAAATTAATTTTATTCAACCAATATTTGTGATGTTTAGTAGAATCAAATATTTATTTTAAAAAATGAAATATTTATTTGACTCAATTGAAATATTTGTATTAATGTAACAAAATATTTTATGTGCCGCCCGCACCTAAGGGATTTCATTAATTCAATTAAGCCTTACTTAATCCAAATAAATTTTTCTCAGTGTAGTATCATCTAATATTACCATTTCGTCAATTATTTGAGAAAAAAAATCATAAATATAATGCTTTATACAGTATATATACAAAATAATTTAACTTGTGTATGTCAATATCATAACCTCTAAGAAACAAATGAAAACTCATCGATTTCTTACCATTAACTATCACAGAGGAACTAAATAAATTATCACAGAGGAAAAAAAAATAAAACGTTTCTTAACTCCTTTCTTTATTTAATATGAGAACATACATGATGCATCTAGGAACACATGAGACGAGTATAAAATTATCAACGTGACACACGTAATATACGTGCATTCATATGTGTTAACCTAGGTGTATATACGTGTATACCGAGCTATTTTTATACACGTATACCTCGTTGTCTATGCTCGTATAGCGAGGCATGTAAACGCGGCTAGATAGCGCGGGATACTATTGTACCGAGCTGTTTTTATACACGTATACCTCGCTGTCTATGCTCGTATAGCGAGGCATGTATACGCGGGTAAATAGCGCGGCATATTATTGTACCGAGCTGTTTATACCGTGGTTTATATTTAACGCGGTTAATATGCTAGTATACCGAGCTACATTTATACACGTATGCCTCGTTGTCTATGCTCGTATAGCGAGGCATATATACGCGGGTAAATAGCGCGGCATACTATTGTACCGAGCTGTTTATACCGTGGTGTATATTTAGCGCGGTTAATATGCTAGTATGCCGAGCTATTTTTATACACGTATGCTCGTATAGCGAGGCATGTATACGCGGGTAAATAGCGCGGCATACTAGTGTACCGAGCTGTTTATACCGTGGTGTATATTTAGCGCGGTTAATATGCTAGTATACCGAGCTATTTTTATACACATATGCCTCGTTGTCTATGCTCGTATAGCGAGGCATGTATACGCGGGTAAATAGCGCGGAATAATATTGTATCGAGCTGTTTATACCGTGGTGTATATTTAGCGCGGTTAATATGCTAGTGTACCGACCTATTTTTATACACGTATGCTTGTACAGCGAGGCATGTATACGCGGGTAAATAGCGCGGTATACTGTTGTACCGAGCTGTTTATACCGTGGTGTATATTTAGCGCGGTTAATATGCTAGTATATCGAGCTATTTTTATACACGTATGCTCGTATAGCGAGGCATGTATACACAGGTAAATAGCGCGGCATACTAGTGTACCGAGCTGTTTCTACCGTGGTGTATATTAAGCGTAGTTAATAAGCTAGTATACCGAGCTATTTATACCATGGTATATATTTAGCATGGTTAATATGCTAGTATACCGAGCTGTTTATAACGCGGTGTATATTTAGCGCGGTTAATATACTAGTATAACGAGCTGTTTATACGGCGGTGTATATTTAGCGCGGTTAATATACTAGTATACCGAGCTGTTTATACCGCGGTGTGTATTTAGCGTGGTTGATATGCTAGTATACCAAGCTGTTTATACCGCGGTGTGTATTTAGCTTCGTTAATATGCTAGTGTACTGAGCTGTTCATACCGCGGTGAGTATGCGCATGTAAATAGCTTGGTCATTTGCGCGTGTATGCGTACTGAGATTACTATGCCGAGATGTGTGTGCGCGTGTTAATAGCTTGGTTATTTATACGTATATGCATACCGAGGATACTACTGTAAGCTTATACCTAGCTATTGATACGCGTATACCAGGTTATATATAATCGTATACCGAATGATGAATGCACGTGTAAATAGCTTGGTTATGTCGTATCATACTATGTATATAATATCATACCAAGTCAAGAAAACACGTGTAAATAGATAGGTTATATCGTATCATACATGCACGTCTAATGCGATTGACGCTAGGGCTATTTTTGAGAACTTGTATAAAATATAAGTATATCGAGGATACATCTTTTAAACGCTTAGTTGTAGCAATCGGATTTAAAACCACGGGATTTTTCACGAGTGTGAATAATTTATGCAAGCTCTTTTCGCATGCATATTACATTTGCTAGAACGATCTTCGGTTGATATCAAGTATTTTTATAATTAATAAAACGATCACAAAAAAAGCTACTGTGTAATAATGAAATGTTTACTCGGTATCTCTATATGGCTTGTTATACGTATTTACTCCTATTGTATATAAAATACTTAACAAATAAAAAAATATCAAATTGTTATTTTGTATCGTATGGTTGATTCAAGAATAATCATGAACCACGATTCAGCATACTGGAGCAAATTTTACCGTTATTAATTTATCACAGGTGGAATTTTGAATTGCCGAACTTCCATGCTACTGTGAATACAGCCAAAGACAGTATTTGTTCGATTAAAATATCTATAAATCGAATTAATTAAATATTACTTTACTTTGAAGAAATATTTTATTTGTTAAACCGAATAATTAATCAATTTTTTGTTAAGACAATGAATTAATTTTATTAAATCTTAAAATTTTATTAAGTTTAAAATATTCAATAAATTAAACTTTCATTTGAAAATATAAAATATTGAACTAATTTAATTTTAATATAACATTAATATGATGAAATAATTAATTAGAAAAACAAATGGACATTTTAATTGATAATTTTTTTTATTAAAACAATGAATTAATTTTATTGAATCAATCTTCGCGACATTTAATAAGTCAAATATTTAATTGAAAATACAAAATATTATTTGATTTAATTCCAATATGTATATTAATGTAATGAAATAATCAATTAGAAAAATAAATGGGCATTTTAATTAATAAAATTTTTTATAAAAACAATGAATTAATTTTATTGCATCAATCTTCGCGACATTTAGTAAGTCAAATATTTATTTGAAAATACAAAATATTATTTGATTCAGTTACTACATGCATATTGATGTAATGAAATAAGCAATTAGAAAAACAAATATGCATTTGAATTAATAAAAAATTTTTTTAAAACAATAAATTAATTTTATTCAACCAATATTTGTGATGTTTAGTAGAATCAAATATTTATTTGACTCAATTAAGGGGAATCCTCATACCGACATAGAGTTCTACCTTATCTGCATTTAAATTATGAATTTTAATAAAAATTTAACTATTCATGGCTGGAATTCGTAGGAGAGGCATATTCTTAACATGCCAAAGAATTTATTGCAACGTTAAAAGACAATATACGGGTAAAAATAAAGGCGAAAACTGCTTAATACGATTGACTTTTCAATGTGGTTATGAATAATCGTATTATGCAGTTTTCGTCTTCATTTCCACTTTTATTCTGTCTTTTGACGTTGCAATAAATTCTTTAGAATGTTAAGAATGTGTCTCTTCTATGAATTTTAGTCCAAAATAGTTAAATTTTTATTAAAATGCATAATTCAAATGTAGATAAGATAGATCTCTGTGCCGGTATGAGGACACCCCTTAAAATATTTGTATTAATGTAACAAAATATTTTATGTGCCGCCCGCACCTAAGGGATTTCATTGATTCAATTAAGCCTTACTTAATCCAACTAAATTTTTTTCTCAGTGTAGTTAAGAGGCGGTCGGAACCAAATCGGTGACTTGCGGTATATATCAAGTCAGCATTTTTCGCTTTACGATAATATTTTGTATATTTTTATGGCTTAAACCATTTCAAATTATTCTTTATATACATGACTAGAGGAAATGACTATATTTTTACCATATGAATAAGTAAATAAATTATTATAAACATTTATTACAAATATCAAACTGACTTATACTGCATGCAAAAAACTGTCGTGTCGATTGTTAGGTGGCATTTTTCGCTTTATAACAATATTTTGTATATTTTTGTGGCTTTAACTATTTAAAATTATTCTTTATATACATGACTAGAGGAAATGACTATATTTTTACCATATTAATAAATGAATAAATTATTATAAGCATTTATTACAAGCACCGAACTAAGTCACCGATTTGGTTCCGACCGCCTCTTAAGACCTTTGCAGGCTAAAAGAAGAAGACATAAGGAATAAGAAAAAATATTGCCAGGATATATATATATGTATGTAAGTAATAAGAGGGAATAACCCACACAGCATGAAAGAATTTCGAAATAATTTCATGAAATATTACAAGTAATAATACGTTGAAAAAATTTAAAAAGGACTTAAAAAGATAACCATATTCTTTTGAAAAGAATTTATGAAATAATACACAGAAAGATTACAAAGTCTTTACAAAAATAATACCAAGAAGGAAATGAAAGTTAAAATATGAAATATTACACGAATCCTTTCTAAAAGGACGTTGAAATGACTTCTTGAAAGGAAACAAGAAATAACTCAGAAATCTTCCAAAGATTCTAGTCATGAAATAATTTAGAAAGATTTTCGAAATAATCTAAGGTATTCTTTCAACGAATCATTTCAAGATACTTACAAAAAGTTTTTATGTAATAATTCCAAGCAAGGTTTTAGTAATATTTCAAGTAATCTTACATGAAATAATTTTAAAACCTTTTTGAAATAATTCATGAAAGAACTTATCATGACGATAAAAGTTATTACATGAATCCTTACTGAAAGGACTTTGAGAGAACTTCTTGAAAGGAAACAAGAAATAACTCAGAAATCTTCCAACGATTAAAATCAGAAAATAATTTAGAAAGATTTTCGGAATGATCTAAGGTATTCTTTCACCGAATCATTTCAAGATTCATTCAAAAAGCTTTTATGAAATAATTCATGTAATATTTTGGTAAAGTCTCAAGAAATCATACATGAAATAATTTTAAAACCTTTTGAAATATTTCATGAAATAACTTATGATGAGAATAAAAGTTATTACATAAATCCTTACTGAAAGGACTTTGAAAGAACTTCTTGAAAGGAAACAAGAAATAACTCAGAAATCTTCCAAAGATTCTAGTCATGAAATAATTTAGAAAGATTTTCGAAATAATCTAAGGTATTTTTTCAACGAATCAATTCAAGATAGTTACAAAAGTTTTTATGTAATAATTCCAAGCAAGGTTTTAGTAATATTTCAAGTAATCTTACATGAAATAATTTTAAAACCTTTTGAAATAATTCATGAAAGAACTTATCATGACGATAAAAGTTATTACATGAATCCTTACTGAAAGGACTTTAAGAAAACTTCTTGAAAGGAAACAAGAAATAACTCAGAAATCTTCCAAAGATTCCAGTCATAAAATAATTTAGAAAGATTATCAAAATGATCTAAGGTATTCTTTCAACGAATCATTTCAAGATACTTACAAAAAGCTTTTATGTGATAATTCCAAACAAGGTTTTGGTAATATTTCAAGTAATCTTACATGAAATAATTTTAAAACCTTTTGAAATAATTCATGAAAGAACTTATCATGACGATAAAAGTTATTACATGAATCCTTACTGAAAGGACTTTGAGAGAACTTCTTGAAAGGAAACAAGAAATAACTCAGAAATCTTCCAAAGATTGTAGTCATGAAATAATTTAGAAAGATTTTTGAAATAATCAAAGGTATTCTTTCAACGAATCATTTCAAGATACTTACAAAAAGCTTTTATGTAATAATTCCAAGCAAGGTTTTGGTAATATTTCAAGTAATCTTACATGAAATAATTTTAAAACCTTTTGAAATAATTCATGAAAGAACTTATCATGACGATAAAAGTTATTACATGAATCCTTACTGAAAGGACTTTGAGAGAACTTCTTGAAAGGAAACAAGAAATAACTCAGCAATCTTCCAAAGATTCCAGTCATAAAATAATTTAGAAAGATTATCAAAATGATCTAAGGTATTCTTTCAACGAATCATTTCAAGATACTTACAAAAAGCTTTTATGTGATAATTCCAAGCAAGGTTTTGGTAATATTTCAAGTAATCTTACATGAAATAATTTTAAAACCTTTTGAAATAATTCATGAAAGAACTTATCATGACGATAAAAGTTATTACATGAATCCTTACTGAAAGGACTTTGAGAGAATTTCTTGAAAGGAAACAAGAAATAACTCAGAAATCTTCCAAAGATTGTAGTCATGAAATAATTTAGAAAGATTTTTGAAATAATCTAAGGTATTCTTTCACCGAATCATTTCAATATACTTACAAAAAGCTTTTATGTAATAATTCCAAGCAAGGTTTTGGTAAAATCTCAAGTAATCTTACATGAAATAATTTTAAAACCTTTTGAAATAATTCATGAAAGAACTTATCATGACTATAAAAGTTATTACATGAATCCTTACTGAAAGGACTTTGAGAGAACTTCTTGAAAGGAAACAAGAAATAACTCAGAAATCTTCCAACGATTAAAATCAGAAAATAATTTAGAAAGATTTTCGGAATGATCTAAGGTATTCTTTCACCGAATCATTTCAAGATTCATTCAAAAGCTTTCATGAAATAATTCATGCAATATTTTGGTAAAGTCTCAAGAAATCTTACATAAAATAATTTTGAAATCTTTTTGAAATATTTGATGAAATAACTTATGATAAGAATAAAAGTTATTACATGAATCCTTACTGAAAGGACTTTGAAAGGACTTTATGAAAGAAAACGTGAAAGATAACAGAATCATTTAGAAATATTTTCGGGATTAGTTTATAATTTATCCGCTTGATGGCGGTATCTCTTACTCTCGTAAGCGGTAAGAGTGCTTCCCGTTTCATATATAAGGAAAATAAGAATCTTAAATGGAAACTATAAATTGTTATGCGTGCGATGTCTGTGTTATGATAACTTCGATTTTAACCGCTGTAAAACTATTCGTAATCCTATGAATAATTATATCATCATATATCCGTTATATATATATATATATATGTGTGTGTGTGTGTGTGTGTGTGTGTGTATGTGTATTGATTCTAAATTGATTCTTAAATAATACAGGAAAGAATAAAATTTCTAGAACTTTACACGTCTTTCAACTAAAGATAGATGAAAAGATTAATGCATTATTACTAAAAGAATTCATGGATCCTTACAGAATTCTTTCATTGAAAGGATTCTGTAATAATTCTATGTCCGAGGTATATTTCTTTCAGAAATAATACAATGAAATATTTTTAAAATATTTTATATCATTCTTACAGAATACTTTCAATGAAAGATGTATGAAAAGATTTAAGAATTATTACCAAAAGAATTCATGGATCCTTACAGAATTCTTTTATTGAAAGGATTCTGTAATAATTCTATGTCCGAGGTATATTCCTTTTAGAAATAATACAATGAAATATTTTAAAAATATTTCATATTATTCTTACAGAATCCTTTCAATGGAAGATGTATGAAAAGATTTACGAATTATTACCAAAAGAATTCATGGATCCTTACAGAATTCTTTCATTGAAAGGATTCTGTAATAATTCTATGTCCGAGGTATATTCCTTTTAGAAATAATACAATGAAATATTTTAAAAATATTTCATATTATTCTTACAGAATCCTTTCAATGGAAGATGTATGAAAAGATTTACGAATTATTACCAAAAGAATTCATGGATCCTTACAGAAGTCTTCCATTGAAAGGATTTTGAAATGACTTGTGAATTCTTTATGAAATATTTTTATGTATTATTTTTAAAAGAATAATACCTCGGACATAGAATTATTTCAGAATCCTTTCAGTGAAATATTTCTGAAAGATTGTAGTCCTTTTATGAATCCTTTCAGAATCCTTTCAAAGTCCTTTCATGCTGTATGGGTAAGTTTCTTTTATCTGTTATTCCTCGCGTATATAGATATACTGGTAATGTATTTTCTTATTCCTTTTCCCTACAAACGCTCTAACTGTCTCACGAGTAAGATAGCTCTAAAGAAGCTTTCTCAATGGTCAATACAGTTTATGTCTCGAATAAGACGCTTAATAAATAATCTCCCGGGAACTATTATAAAAAATAACGTTACTGTTCTTATCGTGTCAAAGTGGTAGTAATTTTTAGTATTTTTTCATTTCTCAGTTTTTATGAAAATTTCATTTGCACTGTAATTAGCGCATACCAATTTATGTAAGATTATAATACATGATTCATAGAAAATAAATGAAAACAATTTAAAGAAATTATTATTATAACAAATTTTAATATTTATTTTGTTATGTTGTAAAATTCGTTTAAATTAGTCATGTATATAAAGAATAATTTAAAATAGTTAAAGCCACAAAAATATACAAAATATTGTTATAAAGCGAAAAATGCCACCTAACAATCGACACGACAGTTTTTTGCATGCGGTATATGTCAAGTCAGTTTGATATTTGTAATAAATGCTTATAATAATTAATTTACTTATTCATATGGTAAAAATATAGTCATTTCCTTTAGTCATGTATATAAAGAATAATTTGAAATAGTTTAAGTCATAAAAATATACAAAATATTATCGTAAAGCGAAAAATGCTGACTTGATATATACCGCAAGTCACCGATTTGGTTCTGACTAGGGTTGCCATCTTTGTACGTTATCGTACGTTATTTAAAAGAAGAAAATAAGATATTATTTGTATTTTTGCATTAAAAAAACGTATGTTGATAAAAAAAAGCGTTTTGTTGAAGCAACCTAAAATAATATATAGTGGTGTACGTTTCTGTTTTTTAAAATTTCAACTAAAATTAGTAAAAAATAATATATACAATTATACTAGCGTACTTTATATTAACGTACGGGTGGCAACCCTAGTTCCGACCGCCTCTTAACATGTAACATTTTTTATTTCATGAAATTCGTTTTTAAAAGGTTTTATATATACATATATATAATTACATACACAAATACATTTAAAAATGGATACTTTGAAATTTAAAATATTTTAAATTGAAAAATATTTTTTATAAAGGTCAGAATCAAACCGAGCGACGTTAGGAGCGAGGTAATTGAAGCTAGTTTAGAATTTAAGTATTAAATAAAACAAACATGTAAACATCAAATCGAATATAAAAGAGACACAAAGTAATAAAATATAAGCAAAATAATTAAATTTAATATAGTCGAAATTGTAGGATACATAAAATAATTAAGTCCACTAAAGTGCTTAAGAGGAGGTCACGTATCTCTGTCCTTTTCTAATCAAAGCATTGAGTTTTTTACAAAAATTAATAACTTTAGCAAAAAATGAAGAGAAAGCCGCATCTCGTATCAAAAAAAGCAATAATTTCTTTGATAAGAAAAAATTAATTTTATTGCTTCATTCTCAAGAAAACCTTGAAAAACCAAATTGTTCAACCTAACCTCTATGATTTAAGTTTTTCAAGGTTTTCTTGAAAACGAAGCAATAAAATTAATTCTTTCTTATCAAAGAAAATATTGCTTTTTTTTGATACAAGATGCGGCTTTCTCTTCATTTTTTACTAAAGTTATTAGTTTTTGTAAAAAAATAATTTCTTTGATTAGAAAAGGACAGAGATACGTGACCTCCTCTTAAGCTCTGGAATGTAAACAAACCCAGCGAAATATTAAACCGATAAATATAAGAATTAGTATATAGAAATAATATTTCAAAATTTAAATAGTATTAGGCAGCAGTGCTCAACTAGCACAGTGACACTCAATAATTGAAATAAAAAATGTAAATGTTAAATCAATCATTAAAAAGAGTAAATAAGATATAACTAAAAAATTAGCGTCAGAAAATTCTTTTTTGTTAAATATACTTAAAAAACACTTCAATACATTATAAAAGAATTATGATTGATTTAACATAATATTGAATAACGTTAGTACACAAATAATCCATAAAAGTTAAATTTTAAAATGATTAATTTAGTATAACAAATAGATTACAAATATAATTTTAAAGTAAGAAAGAGATAAAAAATAGTTAATTTAAAGTAAGGAAAAGAAAAAAAAACTGGAGATCGCCGGCGGTGCCAAGCTATTAGAGAAGAGGGGACAGGAGTCCAGCGCCTATAAAAGCAGGCCAGCTGTAAGAGCAGGGAAAGGCTCTCTTCTGCCTCGCGTCAGCTCAACTTAACTCGCTTTTGCCATTTAAAGAACACGTCAAGCATCGAAGAATCACCAACATCGTTGATGATTCTTCTATGCTCGCACGTTCATTAACTTTACGCTGTATCATTATTTTGTATAAATTAAATAAAGAGTTGCGTCGAGCAACACCCTACCTTGTCCCGTCCTAAAGGGTAAAGCCCCGCATACTGAGGCACTTAATCTTCAGTATTAACGGGCATTACCCATAACATAACTAATCCTTTACTAACCCTTAAAATAATTACGCACACCTTATACACTGACACACTCGAGCCCGCACCAGACGGCATAGCGACTTGTCTGGTTAACGGCTCTACATTTACAAGGCCGGAATAAGGCAAAGATAAGACTCGATAAAGTCGATTAAAGTGCGTCTTACTAGCCATAAGTTAGTAGGACGTCACATACTTTACAAGTGAAATTTCCAACCTATGTATCAGGGAGCGCGGTAGCGCTCCTTACGGCATGTTAGCGCTACGGCTTTCCCTATTTACTTTGAATTTGTGATGTTCAAAGATTAAAACTTTGAGTAAATGATTATGTTTCAATATTTACATATTATTTGATTACAAGTATACATAAAATGATCTTATGTTTTATCTGACAACAAAAACACATGGCCAAAAGTCAAGTTTTCATGATTTTTTTATATTATCAGAGGTTAGTCTGTCGATTTCTTTTCTATATCGGGTTGTTTCAGATTTCCGGCGGATGTTAGAGAACGACGGAGAGTTTTTCGTCTGATGTGAGAAAAAGAGACAGAATACGAGTTGTGCGATTGCTAATAAGTGAGAGAGAGAAAGAGAGTATAGAGAGTGAGAAAAAGAAAGAGAATAAAAGTTATATCTTTTAATAATGAACGCATGCATTCAGGCGAATGCTTTCAGAACATGATAAATGTATAAATACATCGCGTGAATAAGCAATATAAGAATTTAGTTTCTCGTTCTTATATAGCTGACGAGCTACCGCAAAATCACGGGCGTTCATGTGATTAGTTCGCGCGTGCGCAGTAAAACGTCCCGTACATAAAATTCAACGTTTGAAAGCGGCGAAATTCAAAAGTCGGTAATACCGATTTGGTATTTAAAAATGAAAACAACAACAAATGAAAAAGTAATATTTGCATATTTTAAAACATTCTTAATTAATTAATTAGTTTTTCATACGATATTTAGACAAAATAAGCTTTATAATAGTTGATTAATTTGAAAGTGTGGAAGAAAATAAGATTAAAATTTTTTCGAAAACAAATATTTCATAATAATAAATATATAAAAATTAGGTTGATACAATTAGCTATAAAATTAGTGTTATTATATTAAAGTATAAAATTATCGGTAAAGTTAATAAATTTATTGAGATAAGAATTTTCGACTTTGAAAAAGTTGTGATATCTCCCCAAAAAACCTTTAAAAAGGTAAAATTACGGCAAGTTAGCTTTAAAAAAAATCTTTTTCACTATCTCAAAAATAAAAAATATTTTGTCAAAATTTTTAACTAATTTAATACAATCAATTATAAAAAAATCTATTATATCTCTAAAAAAAGTCTTTAACATTATAAATAATAAAAAAGTGGGAATAAAATTATAACAAAAATACACTTGAAAAAATACTAAAATCAATAATGTGTGGTCAAGTTTCAATATGATTTAAAATAATACTTACAAATGATATTGTACCTATATTTTGATAATAATAATGAATCAATAAAAAATTCCTTTGTTAAAAATAAAGTGTAAAAAAGCCATATAAAATGTTATTGAAAATATAAAACTACCTTCAACAAAATTTAAAAAAATAATAAGTAATTAACGTAAAAGTAAGAATAAAAGTAATATTACAGCTATAAACTTGCCAGGCCCACTCTACAAAAGTTAAATATATCATTAATGTTATAAAATTAGATTATTTGTTCATTGAATACTAAATTGTGAAAATTAATATATATTTTGAATTTTTTTTCGAGATTCTAAAAAGTCAATCCTAAAAAAAGTTTTAAATGGATGTAAATTCACCAAGAAATAGAACTTTTGAAGGGTGGGCCTGGCAAGTTTATAGCTGTAATATTACTTTTATTCTTACTTTTACGTTAATTACTTATTATTTTTTTAAATTTTGTTGAAGGTAGTTTTATATTTTCAATAACATTTTATATAGCTTTTTTACACTTTATTTTTAACAAAGGAATTTTTTATTGATTCATTATTATCATCAAAATATAGGTACAATATCATTTGTAAGTATTATTTTAAATCATATTGAAACTTGACCACACATTATTGATTTCAGTATTTTTTCAAGTGTATTTTTGTTATAATTTAATTCCCACTTTTTTTATTATCTATAATGTTAAGAGCAGGCCGGATTCGCTGTCCTTGTCTAATTGGCATTTTTGTTATTTACTCAAGTATTAATCGGTGTATCTGCAAATTGAAGGTTATGCGCAATAGATATTATTATTACAAATATTTATGCACAAGAAAAAAAAAATCTACCGATTTGTTTTTGAGAAAAGTAAGGAACGCCGAAGTAAAAGATTATGTTTATAATATTTTCGCGTTCCTTACTTTTCTCAAAAACAAAGCGATAGATTTTTTTTTTCTTGTGCATAAATATTTGTAATAATAATATCTATTGCGCATAACCTTCAATTTGCAGATACACCGATTAATACTTGAGTAAATAACAAACAACTCAATTGTTACTCGGTCGGTATCAGGTTCTACTCCGGCCTGCCGTTAAAGACTTTTTTTAGAGATATAATAGATTTTTTTATAGTTGATTGTATTAAATTAGTTTAAATTTTTGACAAAATATTTTTTATTTTTGAGATAGTGAAAAAGATTTTTTTTAAAGCTAACTTGCCGTAATTTTACCTTTTTAAAGGTTTTTTGGGGTATAAACATGTCAATGAAATTAATAATAATGTTGTAATTTTATAAAACGATAGTATCATTATTTTAGTAATTTAATTTTTCTTGTATTTGAATTTATGATTTTGTTAAAACGTTTTTATTAATATAATTTTTCTAGAAATCTTTTATAGTTTAGTTTTTAAATAAAATTATTTATTTATATTATTATATGTAAAATACAATATATATTTAATAAATAATTTTTATATTTAATTATAAGCATTTTATTTAAATGATGAATTTAAAAAAATATAAAAAAATAGTGAGATGTTTAAATCTGTTGTGAGTAATAGGATATGATATTCATTTGATTGATTAAATACACTAATTTAAAGAATGTGCAACCAATCAATTAAAAGATATTTCAGTTATAAATTAATCCTTTTGTATTTTAAATTTGAATTAAAGTTTTAGAGATAATTTTATTGTATAAATAACTGAAGTTTTTGCTGAGTGTGAATAATATATATATTATAAAGGACATAAAAAGAAGAACAACGTTGCAGAGCTGAGAATAGATTAGTGAAATTTTAATGGCTCTTAACTACTCAACTTTAAAAGTGTTATTTGATATTTCAATGAAATCTAAAACTTACTATACCAAATAGCAAAATTTGCTATATTTATATTAAATGTTAATAGAACTGTAGCAGAAATCACTACAGTTATACCAAATTTTTCTATTCAAAATAGTTATTTTTTTCATTTTGCAAGTTTGTCCCTCCTTTCCTATACAGTATACCAAAATTTAATAGGATATTTCTCTCCGTGTAGCACTCAGAACTCAAACCTCAAATCTCAAAGTTTCATCGTTCCGTGTTCCCTAAAAACGAAGACCTGCTTTATTGGGAACAAATAACAATGAAACTTTTAAATCTGAGCGCTGAATATTGAGTGTCAACTATAAATTCGAGCCTAATTTATTTGAGTGATTAACAGTCAAAAAGGTTACAACTTATACCCAAATAATGATATTTGAGATTCAAATAATACTCAATACCCAAATTATGTTTTTGAAAAAAAACTTTATAGACGAATATCAACTATCATCTTATGAATTGTGAAGATTGTGAAGTTCCAATTTTAGGCTCGAATTTGTAGTTGACACTCAACACTCAACGTTCAGATCTCATAGTTTCATTTTTCATGTTCCCTATAAATATGTCATATAAAAAACATATAATCTTATAACTTATAACTTACGACTTATAACTTTTTAAATGAACATAAAAATAGATAATTTAGTACAAAACTACAATATAAAAATTATTAAAATAAGGCTATTCTGATTTACTTAAAATTAGTCATTTATACATAATAATGTAATAAAAGAAAATTCAACTGAGCGACGTTAGGAGCGAAAAACTTCAATATAATTAATACTCGTTAACGTAAAATCTATTAAATTGTATGACAATTTTTTAACAGTTGATAAATATAGTGTAAATCATATAATATATACATAAATTTTAAATTACTAATAATTAATTTAAAACTCAAAAGTAACTATATTAAAACGGAATATGGAAGATGAACATGTATCGTTTTATTCCTTAAATATCACGAATTAGAATATTAATTATTAGTAATTTAAAAGTGTTATATATTATATGAATAATTCTATATTTAATAATTTTTAATTTTAATAACAGGAAAAGCCGCACGAAAAAAGATTAACAATCACATTTTCTGCGAAATATTGCCCTTGAATCGAGAAGGTGAAATATCAGTCTTAGTACCAAAAAAAGACACTAAGCATCGCAAATTTATGCTCTTACTTCATAATATAATAGTACCAACAGTAGTTCCTAAAATTCAAGCTATAGTACTAATTGAAATTATATCGTCACTTTTTTTTCAAATGCCTTAGTATATAAATTAGATATACTAGATTTAGAACCTATTTTAACAATACTTTCCTTTCTCTGTGCAGTTGTTAGTTCTAGTAAACGTCAAACACTGTTTTTGATTATTTCATGGTTCGTGATTGAAACACGTGATTAAAGAGAATGAATTCCTATCATATTTTTTGATTAATTCAAATGCAATTTAGTACATGGAAATGACATATAACAACTCCGCTGTAATCGTCACATCGATGACCAATGTGAGCTGAAAATATTGAGTTTTCACATACACGGAGAAGGTTTTGCCTTAACAAATATGATGCGCGACGTACTAGAAAAAGTGATGCCTTTTGCATCGTAAATCACGCATACTGCTTCGCATTTCACAATTCATGCATCACTTTTTCTCGTGCATAAGTCGAAATACAGTGCGCGAGGTGACGCCGCATCGAAAAACTTCATGCATGTTTAGACATTTATCGTTAATGCGAGCCACCTTGTGGCGCGTTTTAAAAGCGCACTATCTTTTATGATTCAAAACCTTTTCTGTGTAGATGATCGATATGTACGCACCGAAATCCTGTGTTTACGCGTCGTATAATTATGCGTAACTCACAGGAGGCTGTCACATTGATGATCTGTGTATACACACTTTACGTCATTGCGTGAACATAGAAAATTTGTGTTTTTCATATAGATCATTGATGTTATATTGAATAGCCAACTTCGCGGAAGTGTGATTACAGTTACCTCATCATTAGTTATCTACACGAAAATATTTATTGGTCATCGAACCAGCGTACTGTAAGTGACAAGTTTTTATTTTTCATTTTAAAATTGGCTAATTTATATGTAATAATATATTATATGAAAATTCAACCAAGCGACGTTAGAAGCGAGGTATTTTTCGTTAGTACTATATTAATGCTATCTGAATACTTTATTGATTACTATATTTATACTATACTAATATTCTATTAGTACTATACTGATGCTGTAGCAATGTATTTACCTGGGTTTATGCACCTATTGCGTCTTGGCCTAGGTATTTTCATACACTAAACTATATTCATATCTCTCTTTTGAAACCTTTTCGTAGTGATCAGAATCTTTACCCCCAAAGAACGTTCTTTTTAATTAAATTTCTATCCAAGGCCAAGAATCTAAAGGTTGATACGTAGGAATCTAGCATCACTCAAGAATCACAAAAACTATAACTATTTACGTGACGTTAGGTATGCTTTAATACTAAAAATACTTTTTTTACAAATCACACACATTGTTGATAACGAAAAAACATCTTATTGATCAACGAAGTTGAATACGCAATAGTGGTTACTTACTGAAATGATAACAGCGCCCAGCGTTCTTTAAACTCATTGATCAACCTAGGTGCAGCGCAGTAACCCAGACAATTTGTCAATGATATGATATTCATACTATTTCAATACTGCATCTTTACTGTATTTATACTATATTTATACTATTTTAATACTTTATTAATAATATATTGCTACTATATCTATATTATATTGATACTATATTAATACTATATCGATACTATATCTATACTATACTGATACTATGTTGACACTGTATTACTATATTGATACTATTTCAATACTATTTTATTACTACATCGATACTGTATAGATACTATGTTCATCAATAATAGTTACTATATTAATATTGAAATTGTATATAGTTGAGTTATTAGAAATACAAAAAAAGTTGAGTTAAGAAAATCATTTAGTTGTGTTACTGGGTTATTAAAACGATGAATAATTGGGTTATTCAAATCTCTTTTGGACATTCGGCTACGATAGCCTAAACCGATAAAGTAGATATACTAATTCAGTGAAAATTATAAATTCAATAATTTTGATCGATGAAAGTCTATGAAACTTAAGTGCAATAGAAACAGACATTAATACTAGTATCGAAGTTTTCCAATACTGTTCGTACACTATTTAAAAAGTATCGAATTACTATATGATGAAAATTGTAAATTTATTGAAATACTTGAAAAACCCACAGCTAGTTGAGTTATTAAAATAGTAGATTTTTAAGTTTATTAGAAACGTAAAGAAATGGGTCGGTAAAATGATGAATGATTGAGTTAAAGGGTTATCGAATCGATGACGAACAATTTTTTTATTGAAAATCATCGGAATCTTTTAAATTGGAATATTTGAAAAAATTTTAATAGTTGATAGTTATTGAAATTGTATATAGTAGAGTTATTAGAAGTACAAAAAAAATTGATTTAAGATAATTATAATTAGTTAGGTTATTGCGTTATTAAAACGATGAATAGTTAGGGTATTCAAATATCTTTTGGACATTAGGGTTATTGCATGACCAGCATTTTCAAGAAAAGATTTGAATAACCCAACTATTCATCGTTTTAATAACCCTGTAACCCAACTATTAATAATTTTCAGAACTTAACTTTTATTGTATTCATAATAACTCAATTATACACAATTTCAATAACTAAACTATTAAAAATTTTTCAAATATTTTAATTTAAAAGGTCCCCAAGATTTTCAATAAACCAACTATTTGTCATCGATTCGATAACCCTTTAACGGGATGTCGGAGCTGCAGCAATCGAGATTTGCTTTTTTTATTTGATCAATATCTTTTTAAATTCATTAATTAAACAAATATAATGACTTGTCCGCACTTAAGCTATATTAATACAATAATTTTTGTTAAAATAAAAAATCATTTGGACTTGTTATTTTTTTATGAGCTTGGATTGGAAATCAGATATCGAACTCGACAAACCTAACCTTAAAATACGATATATTGAAAGTTTTTATTATAACTTTGTATGTATGATATTTTGATGGATTTCTTGAGTTGTCCGCACTAGAGTTTAATCTTACGAACTTTTTCTTTGTAGTAAAAAAACTCGATTAAACGCATCGTTTATTCATAAGTTAGGATTGGAAATATTATTAGAAGGCGGGCAGCTTCGTCATGCTCTTAACTCAGTCACTCATCATTTTACCTATCCATCTCTTTATGTTCCTAAAAAACTTAAATTATCTACACTGATAGAAGTCTTAGCGGACTGCCTGCTAAGAGGGGAGGTGTGCAGTCCGCTCATACTCAGCGGTAAACAGCAAGAGAAATGTTGGCGTTTTGAATCCCAACGAGCTGCGCGCGAACGGTCGGTGGCTTTCAAAACGACAACATTTTATTTCTATTTACCAAAAGTTTTCAAGCGTACTGCGCACGCTTGTAGTATACTGCGCACTCACACTTCGGCATGCAGTATATAAAAAGTTCTTTCAGTGTACTATTTTAACAACTCAATTAGTTATGAGTTTTTCAAGTATTTCAATAAATTTACAAGTTTCATCAAATAGTAATTTGATACTCTTTAAATAGTGTACGAAAAGTATTGGAAAACTTCGATACTAGTATTAATGTCTGTTTTTATAGCACTTAAATTGCATAAACTTTTATCGATCAAAATTATTGAATTTATAATTTTTACTCACTTACATGGAGAGTATATGACCTCCGGGAAACGGTTATAGCTGAAACTGCAGGATATGATTTTTCGATTAAAAAAAATGAACCCGTGTTTTTTCTTTTGTGCTAATAGGCTCTATAGACGGAGATATAAACATTTCTTCGAAAATGTAGTGAAAATAAGTCTTTATAAGAACTTGAACAACTAAACAACTGAAACTCTTACAGAAAATTGTATAAAAAATAAAAGAAAGTACAGGTTGAAAACTTTAATTTAAGCTTCGTTGTATTACAAAATCTTATATGGTTCTAATGAAATAGGGTAAAAATTTGATCGTATGTTACATGCTAAAAATATTAATAAATATGTAATATTTTTCAATTAGGCACAACTTTTCAACCACAAAAGCTTTTTTGATGCAATAAGGCTCAAATTGAAGCTCTTAACTTGCACTTTTTTCTTTTTTCCATACATTTTTCTGTAAAATTTTTAGTTGTTTAGCTATTCAAGTTCTTATAAATGCTTCCCCATCTATATTTTCGAAGAAATGTCTATATCTCCGTCTATAGGGCCTATTAGCACAAAATAAAAAACATGGGCTCATTTTTTTTAATCAAAGAATCATATTCTGCAGCTTCAGCCAAATCCGTTTCCCAGAGATCAAATGCTCTCCTTATTAGTATATCTACTTTATCGGTTAAGGCTATATCGTAGCCAAATCCAGCGCCGGGGAAGGCTGATATTGAACTCCAGGACTTGTCATAGCCAAATGCAAGCGTGGATTAGACTGAAGTTTTGAAACTTATTGTATAGATGTACAAATCACAATGTAAATCAATATATTTATTACTAAATTATTAATAGTACTTTAGGACAATATTAATACTGTTCATAATGTTGTGTTAATAATGTTTCAATGTAGTGTTAATAGTTTGCGTGCATGGTAATAATAGCGTTTAAATATGCTATTGGGATAATATCAATACAATAACAAAACATTATTGATTTAATACAAATACTATCGATATATCTATACAGTCTAAATATCGTATCGATACAGTACCAATATAGTATTAATAGAGTATTGAAATAGTATTAAAATAGTATTGAAATAGCATCAATATAGTATTAATACAGTGTCAACATAGTATCGGTATAGAATAGATATAGTATCGATACAGTATTAATATAGGCTCAATATAATATAGATATAGTAGCGATATATTATTAATAGGGTATTAAAATAGTATAAATATAGTATTAATACAGTAAAGATACGGTATTAAAATAGTATAAATATCATAACATTGACAAATTGTCTGGGTTACTGCACTGTACCTCAGTTGATCAATAAGGTTAAACAACGCTGGGCGCTGTTATCATTTGAGTAAGTAACCACTATTGCGTATTCAACTTCGTTGATCAATCAGATGTTTTTCCGTTATCAACAATGTGTGTGATTAGTAAAAAGAAGTATTTTTAGTATTAAAGTATACCTAACGTCACGTAAATACTTATAGTTTTTGTGATTCATGAGTGATGCTGGATTCCAACGTATCAACCTTTAGATTCTCGACCTTGGATAGAAATTTAATTAAAAAGAACGTTCTAAGGGGGTGAAGATTCCGATCACTACAAAATGGTTTCGAAAGAGAGATATGAATATAGTTTAGTGTATGAAAATACCAAGGCCAAGGGGCAATAGGTGGGTAAACCCAGGTAAACACATTGCTACATTATCTGTATAGTACTAATAGAGTATTCGTATACTATAAATATAGTATCAATAAAGTATTTATATTGAGACGTCATTAACATATATGACGCTACTTTTTAGTATATGGTGGCTGAAAACCCCATATACTTCGACATCACACCTTGTTTTACTCTAAGAAACGATCGTTTCTGGCATAGAACCGATCGTGAGTGCGAGCGAGACAAGACGGATGCCCGATAGATTGATATTCCGAGTTTAACCTGCGCCTAACCACTCCACGTACAAACTCGTTGCATTGATGATTTTAATTATTTCATATGAAGGAGTTAGACCTTGCTAGACTGTACACTGACAAGACGTCTTGCTTGCCAGATTGAGGTCCATACGCTCGATCTAACCCTTTTAATTTTGCAATATTTCAAAAGAGATTAGGATAAGAAAAGAGGATAACAGTAGGTATAACTTATTGCCTCTCAACACTATTTCATATTGTCTTCCCCTGTTGAAAATAATGACGTCTTTCCAGTACGTCTTTGAAAGATGTTTTTGAATACGTCTTTGAAGACCTCTTTGGTCGTGTCTTAGATTGGAACGAAATAAGACGTCATTTTTTTAATGTACCGGAAATAAAGTAAACAAATAATGTCTTTTTTATAAGAAAAATAATTGCAAAGACGTATTTTTCCAATAAATACTCATAGTAAAAGACATAAATTTTCAAAAAAAATTCATTTTTTAAAACGTCTTTCCTGTTGAAAATAATGACGTCTTTCTAAGACGTCTTTGGTCGTGTCTGTTATGTCCGGTCACCTTAAATAGGTTTACTCGGACATGTGTTTGTTTGGGATATTTCTTGTTGGTATTGTTAAATATTTTTTATTTTTAAAAGACTGCGGAATAGAGGAGCGTAATCACTTACCTTGTCTTAACAGCTGGCTGCGTGGTCGAAAGAAAGGAGTCTGTTATGTAAATAACTTATATTTGAAGAGCATAGTGCTCCTCTCTGGTTGGCCGCTTGTTAACTGGGTTAGGTCTGGATCAATGATATTTATGTTCACAGAATTTAAAGTTTTGTTATTTAATATTTATTTTGTAATAATGATATTTATTTAAATTTATTACAAATGTTGTATAAGAAATCTTAACTAGTGAGCCGCGCGAGTTTACAGTGATAGATTGAAGAAACCTCGGTAGCACTTCATTTATTATTGGTTCGATTGAAAAAAAAAGTTTTTTTATTTTTTATTATTAACACACTCTTTTTTTTGTAAGTCGTATATAATTATGATTTATGTTAAAACGACTTGTTGAATTGAGCGCGCAATTGAGTTAAGTTATTTCCCTTGTAATAGAATTTTTGAGGAAATAAAACGCGAGTCACAAGTGTTTTAATGTTATAATTCTATACTTGGTCTATGTGCAAGAGAAAAGAAGGTGCTACCCTTGTGAGGTCTAGCTGCGGACTGACTGACAATAAATCTTTTTTGTTGCAAGGTAGATGCAAATTTTAAAGAAGAAAAGAGGCAAAAAATATAACTTGCTAAAACTTTAAAAGAGTCCCATTGGCCAATTCGGTCGTGAGAAGCTCTCCAAAGTCGCAGATTTTTTGACAGAGGATATCTTCTTATCGCGCCTAAAAATGCTGAATAGCATTCGCGCCTCGTTAACTGACTTGGTTTTACGAATATAAAGAGACTTAAAATTATTCCTTAAGAGCAGGCCGGATTCGCTGTCCTTGTCTAATTGAGATTTTTGTTATTTACTCAAATATCAATCGGTGTATCTGCAAATTGAAGGTCAAGCGCAATAGATATTATTATTACAAATATTTATGCACAAAAAAAAAAATCTATCGCTTTGTTTTTAAGAAAAGTAAGTAACGCGAAAATATTATAAACATAAACTTTTCCTTTGGCGTTACTTACTTTTCTCAAAAACGAAGCGGTAGATTTTTTTTTCTTGTGCATAGATGTTCATAATAATAATATCTATTGCGCTCAACCTTTAATTTGAAGATACACCGATTAATACTTGAGTAAATAACAAACAACTCGATTGCTACTCGGTCGGTATTAGGTTCTACTCCGGCCTGCCGTTAATACTAACTATCCAATATAAAATTTATTTCATTTTATTTTTATTAATACATGTTTAAAAAAATATATGCTATCGGGAGAATGAACTGCAAATATTGCATGTTTATATGCATGCATAATGTATATGCGTATATATAATTATATATACGTACGCACATTTATATGTATAACAAAAGGTTAAAAAAAAATGAAAATGAACAATGATTTTTCGTACATCCGTGATTATGCGGATGTAACACCCCCACCGTGAAAACAAAGCAATAAGATTTTAATTGTTTTGCTTTGGGGTTCCCAACAGTTTGAGCTCGATATCTCGGATGGTTTTTCTTGATGGTGGCATAGAGTCAGATCTGCTGAGTCCTCTTCTTGGCGGATTCAATGATTCTGTTGACCTGGTGGCTGTTCCGTGTTCTGATGTTTTATCCTTCTCTGTACGTTCGGGCTTAGCCAGGCTTGTAAGCAAATGTGTTATCGAGCCGAAAATGGCTCCCAGGAGTCTTGTACTCCATCCATATACCGTGTATAAAGTGTATCCGCGGATCATGGTGTCGAAGATTAGTTTGATTACTTGGCATATCAGGATAATCATTAATATTCCTGCCGAGATTTGGCCAAATTTTTTAAACCTGTTCCACATTTTGTTAAGTGTGGATTCCATCATTGTTTCCATTTCTTCTGGCATCAACAGGTTGTTAAACTTTACAGAGCGCGTTCTTGCTTCTCTGTCGTTAAGCTGTCTCGCTATTGCTTCTAGCATTACAGGCTTTTAGGCTGGAAAGATCGAATGTTCGCGTAGATTTTGCAGGTCTTCTGGTGTGTATATTCCATTTTCCAAGACTTCTGAGATGCTGGCGTGTTTCCAGGTTGGTTGGACAAATGGTTTTAGGGTTTGCGGTAGGTTTACCTCCGTTGCTGTAAGGTGTATCTTAAACCATTCCTCACTGATTTTGAAGATATTTAGTATAAGTGTGTTGCAATCTCTAACTGTTCCTATTTGTGCTAGCACCTTGCTGATAGGTTTGGCGAAGTAAGCTTCATCATCGCAAGTCACTAGTACTTCGTAGTAGCATTGTTCCGTTTTTCTTATTTTGCAGGATCGTGGTACACATTGAATGATGTGGGCGACTTCTTCAGCTGCTATGGCTAAATAACCTTGCTTCTTCATGACTTTCATGGCAAAAAGGTCTGGGTTTGAGAACGTCAGAGGTAGAGCATTTTCTATGATAAGCTTCTCCAATATACATCGGTGCAGGACTATGTCACGATATAGTGATCCTAGTTGTTTATCGAGATGTCTTCCGAGATTCATTATTTTTGCGTTGAAATATGTAGTAAGGATGATATCTGGTACCTCTAAGCTTTTTCGGGTGGTGAATGATTTGCCTCTTGTGGTTTCTAAAATGAATAGTTCTATTTGATCCGTTTTAATTAATTTATATCCGCATAGCATCTCTTCTCCAGTTTTGGTTAAACCAAAATTTATCTTCCCAGTTGAATTACCAAAGTAGATAACAGAAGCGTTCGAATTGTTATCAACCATACGTGTCCCTATACCTTCATATAGGATGGTGAATTCATCGAACTTACATGTGGATCCCATTACTGGGGTCCAGAAAATGCAGCTTCCTTCCTCATCAATGCATCTACCGCTGGTGTAGCTGCATCGAGTTCCGGTGCTTAGGATCACCATATTCTTTTTTTTATCTACGGTGACCTCGTAGTCTGTTGCTTTGATCTCCAGCTTCGCAGTTACGACTAATTTTTCGTATTCATATCCATTATCATTGTAAGTTGTACCCTCACAATATCCGTTTGCATCCAATCTTCCGGTGACTGTGACAGTCCTTCTATTGGTCGCGTTCACCAATAGATTATTTATTACGGAGCGTCCATATTTATATTGGCCATACCTAACGAGATCTTCGCATGCTTCTCTCGTTGCCAACTCCATGAATGTGGTAGAGATTCCTTTTACTTTTGAGTTGTGCGAATGCATACCGCAATACGTAATTTTCTACTCCACCTTTATTCTACATTGGTAAGCTCGGACCTTGAAATATTGAGTATGTTGTAGCAGCTGGAGGTATATTTCTTCTTCAGCAGGTTCTGCGTCGGATAGCACACAGTATCCGACTTCTGTAAGTGCTATAGTTGTTATGTTTGGGGTGGCAGATCCGCATTCATATGTCGTAAAAGTGATGGCGACTCGAATATAAGTGTACAAAAAGAACATTAATTTGCAGTTCATCCTCCTATAACAAAGAAAAATAGCTTAAGATTATTCGCAGACTCATTATGCTGATACAGGTATGGTTATTATGTTGCGTAGTTACAGTTAATTGAGGTTATAAGCATTTGTACCCAATCACTAAGATAAATTTTAAAGATGCATGATTAGGTAAAGTGAATTCACAAACTTGCTTAAGTTTCTTTATTCGTTATTACATCCATAGAAAAGAAAAATTTGGATGTGCAAAAGTATCACAAAGCAAAGAAATCGGATGATAAAAAAAAAATAAATAATACGCAGATTTACGTTAACTATCGTTATGTGCATTCACTTTAAGAAATCTTTAGTCAAATGTAGAGTTCTGATCATTATCGATCGAGCTTTCAGATCTTAGTTTCGCTAAGCGCAATTTATTTGGGTGTACAATTTTTGTTGTGTTTTTAAAAGAAATTTTAATATTTCTACCATTTTCTAATATTTCGAAAATTCTATGTGGCCCGGTATACTGCGGTTGAAATTTTCCTTTTCTAGGTTCTATTATTAGTAGTACGTGGTCATTAACCTTAAAATTACACGGGTTTAACTTCCTATCGTAATATTCCTTGAAACGTCTTTTTACGTTATTTAGATTTTTTTTAGCTAATTCGTGTATTTCTTACAATTTTGATCTTAATTTAGTCAAATAGTCGTAATAAGTATCGGTAGTATTGTCCCCCAATACCGCCCTCGCTGATGGAACGCGAGCTATCTTCCCATATACGCATTCTTATGGGGTGAGCTTCGTCCCTTTATGAACGCTGGTATTGTAGGAAAATGTCGCACATTCACACCATTCATCCCATTGTCGTATATTTGATACATAGTTCATTAACCATTCCTTTAACGAGTGATGCATTCGCTCAATAGATCCATTGGATTGAGGGTGAAATGCGGTGGTAGTACATGTTTTAATTTTACACATTTCCGCGACGTTTTTTATTAATGAACTGATAAAATTTGCACCTTGATCCGTCAGGACTATCCTTGGTGACCCATGAATAGAAACAAATCTTTTCAGAAAAGCATTGGCAATTGCCGTTGACGTAGTTGAATCTTAAGGGACAGCTATGCAAAATTTTGTTAGCAAATCTTGCATCGTCAAAATGTACATGTTCCCATTTCTGGTTCTATCCAATGGACCTACGATATCTAACGAAATCTTTTCGAAGCTAGAACCCGATGTGTCTGTTAACACCATAGGTTGCCTAACCTTATTTCTAACTAGTTTATTTAGTTGACAAGTGCGACAAGCGTTGACAAAATTTTGGATTCCCGCTTTTATATTTGGCCAAAAATAGTGTTGTCTAACTCGGTTATATGTCTTTGTTATACCTTTATGGCCGTTTATTGGTGACTCGTGAATTTCGCGTATAATTTGTTCACGCAAATCTACTTCTGGTATTCGTATCAAGTTTTTACAGATTATTATCTTAGTTTGAGAATCTGAAAATATATCTTTCAACAGATCGACAATTTCACTCCACGTGATATCGTCTATCTGGTCTGTTTTTGAAATTCTCAAGGATATCAGAGACGTTGTTTGGCATACGTCTAGCAGTGAAAAAATAGCATCCTTGAAAATTTCTCTATCCGTTTGTATATGCAGATTTTCTTTAATTGGCAAAGCTATCAGAATCTTTTTGTCATTTTTAATGACTTTTGCTCTTGCAAGAACAATATCTTGCAGGGGCGGAAGTCTTTGTTCTTGTAGCAGAAAAAGTGCTCCTGAGTCGAGAGGTTGATTTTTTATGTTATGAAATAGTTCAGATTGTCTTTTGCCATGAGAAAGTTATCCCTCGTTTCGATTATATTTCGTGATGGTCAAGGTCGATTTGATTCGTCTCGGCCTATTTCATACTCGACAGATAGAGGAGCTTTATTCGCCCGGGACGGATTTGAATATAATTCGTCCCTGAGCGATTGATGATCCTCAGAAATATTTGTATTTTCATTCATAGCATCGTCAGTCACGTGAGCATCTTCGGGTGGTTTATTTGCTGTGGCTTTTAAAGATTCCTTAAGGATGTCTAGCGTCCGTGACAGTTCGTCGGCTGGCAGTTGATATCTGTCTTACTCGGTTTTAGTCAATTTTACGCTTGTTAGTCTGCTGTCGAAGGGTATCTTGTCGTCATAGTCAAAAGATTATATATATGCTGGTCTCCGTCTTGGTGCGTTAACCAACGTATAGATATTACTTTATTATTTGATTTAATGTACTGTTTGCTTTGGCACAAATAAAAACTGTCCTTACTGTTTCTTACTGCTAGGAAGTCATTCTTTTTAAACAGTGTCTCAGTTGCGATTGACTTTATAGCGTTTACTTCATAGACCGGTTTCCAAGTGTTTTCCTCGGATGTTATCTTAATGATTTCTTTAGTTTCCGATTCGTGTATATTTTGCACTTCGTTATTCGGAGGGTTACGTGATAGCGTGTCGGCCGCGAAATTAATTTTTCCTGAAAGATATCTGATTGTAAAGTCAAATTTGTCTTTTAATTCAAAATACCATTTTTTCAATTTAGATGTACAGTCCTTTATTTTGTGCAGCCAAACGAGAGGTTGGTGGTCAGTTATAAAGGTGAAATGTCGGCCAATCAGATAATAGTCGAATTGGTCACCGCAAAATCGCATTGCGAGTAGTTCCTTTTTGATAGTGCTATAATTTATCTCGGTTTTTGTAAGCAATCGGCTTGCGTAAGCTACAGGTAAATCTGAATTTTCCTTCCTTTGCGATAGGACACCACCGACTGCGTAGTCTGAGGCGTCTGTTGTTACAAAGAATTCCTCTTCGAAGTTTGGATGTTGCAAAATTGGTTCATTAATTAGGCAGTTTTTAAGCGTCTCAAAAGCTATTTACTGTTCATCTGCCCAATTGAAAGCTACTGCTTTCTTGAAAAGGTTTGTCAATGGCTTTGCGATCGTTGCAAAATTTGGGATGAAACGTCGATAATATCCGCACAGACCAAGAAATTGGCGTATTCCCTTGACATTTCGTGGATGAGGGAATTTTTCGACAGCTTGGGTCTTATTTGGGTCTGGTCTCACGCCTTTATGACTAATCTTATGACCAAGAAATGTCACTGATGTTTCGTAAAATTGGCATTTTAAGGGATTTAACTTTGGGTTAAATTTCCTTAAAGCCTCTGTAAATTCCAGAAATAATTCGTCTAGATCGTTTAGATTTTCCGCAAACAGTATGACTTCATCAATATATCCTAGCTTTCCTTTTCCTTTTGAGCTTAGATCTAACGGTTTATGCCCTAATATTTTATTGGTTAATTCTTGAAAAGTACTTGCTGCTGTTCGAATTCCGAAAAGCATTCTTTTGAAGTGAAAGTGCCCATAAGGAGTAGAAAAGGCTGTTTTCTCTCGGTCTTCTTCTCTTATCATCACCTGATGGAAACCTGAATACATATCCACGACGATAAAATAGCGAGCCCCGTCGAGCTACTCGACTAAATGTGTAATATATGGGATTGGATGTGGATATGGCTTGATCTTTTCATTTAATTTTCAGAAATCGACTACGACTCTCCACTGTGGCTTTCCTTCAATATCATCTTTCTTTTTGACAACCCAGAGAGGGCTGTTAAAAGGCGATTCACTTCTTTCGACTATATCTGATTCTAACAATTTACTTATTTGCTCGTAAACAACTTCTCGCAATTTTTGAGGTATTGGATACTGTCTCACGTTCACTGGTTCTTCGTCGTAGGTTTCCATTTTATGTTCGATTATGTTAGCGGCAGAAAGGGGTTCTCCTTTTAAATGAAAAACATCAGCAGTTTCTTCAATGAGCTTCAGCAGCCTTGCTTCGTTTTCTTCCACTATATGGTTTTTAGGTATGTCGTTCAATATACATTCTGTTCTGTTTTTGACGTTAGCATTGTATACTCGCTTAAAATTTTTGTGTTTTGAACTCCGATTATCCTTTTTAATGGCTTGACGTAGAATTTAGTGACAGTATTTATGTCTAAAATAGTTCTGTTGATGCAAGGTTCTATATCAGAGTAATTGACATAAGTTTCTATTGATTGATTCACCTGATTTCTTTTGATATAGTCCAGCAAATTTGCACCTGGAAGGAAATCTCGAATTATTATATCTTCCTTAGTGGTTTCTGTGCTTTCGTTATCTGATATCTCAATTTCCCCGTTTGTTAGACTTGTGCTTACCGTGTTGCGCGGAGCTTCTCCGGGCTTAGCATAAGTCTTGTAGGTGCTATGTCGCACATTGTCACCGTCGCTTACCGTGTTGCGCGGGGCGTTTTCGGGCTTTGCGTACGATGGTTTTGGATTTCGGCCGGGGGATTCGATTAAATTTGCGATAGAGTTCGGAGCGTCATCGTTTACCGTGTCGCGTGGAGCACTTTCGGACTCAACGCGTGACGTTGCAGAATTGGGTAACACCTGCACAGAAACCTTAGATTTAGAAATTATATTTTCTTGAATTTGAAGGTCTTCTTCGGAAGATGAGCAAATAGTAGTGTCTGAGTAGCGTCTCTGAAAAACTCGATCGTATTCTTCACTATATTCGAAAGTAATTAAGTCGTTGATTAGTTCGTCGGCTGACCTTGTATCATCTACATTGGCCTGCATAGAAACAAGAGAAGGTTCTTGATTCGTGACGTTAACTTCTTTTATATCTTCTGTATCCATGAAGAAAGTGCTATCTTTGTCTATAAAAATTTTCTCGTTACGATGCTGATAATATTTCTGTGTTGGTTCTAGAGTTAGCGGTGTTATTTTTAGGTCGATATCAAAGATATTGGTATTGAATACTTCTACGTCAACGTAGCCTCCGCCGTTGATTGCCATGACGTTTCCTGCCACTATGCCTTTTTCGTTAAATTTTATTTTCCTAATATAGCCATATTCTTCTTCTGGGTTATTCAACGGGAAACGTGCAGTTGCGGTTGCTAGAGCAGGTATTCTCTTAACGTCTTTTAAATTTACGAAAGGCAAGGTTTTGTCCTCAAAAATTAGTGCCTTTCGATAGGAATTGAGGCTTGCACCGTGCTGCTCACAGAAGTTTGAATCTATAATTGCTTCTGTTTTCATCAGACAATCATTGGCGACTATAATTACCTCTGTTGGGGATCCGTATATGTCAATGACACATGTACCAATCGAAGGTATATCGGTTCCTGATATTTCTCTTAACAATGGTCGGTTTGATTCGTTAACCATTACGTCTCCGTTAAAAATGCCTATTTTGGCTATATTGGGCTGCGCACCTGAATCAACCATAGCTTCAACGAAATTATGTAGAAATTGTGGGGATTCCACGATGACGATTGGCGTTGTTTCTTCTAAGTTGACGGTGTAGATGTTACAATCGCGTTCGCTGGACGCGTTTTCTCGGTTGCCGCTCCAGGAGCGCCCTTCGCTGGAGCGTTCGTCTCGTTTTTTTGTTGATTCTCTCTGACCTATTTTAATTTACGGCACTCTTCCTTTACATAACCTCTGTTTTTGTAATAGGCACATATTTTTATCTGGTAATTGTTATTATGACTTTTGCTTCTGACATTTGATTGGTTGTTAGTCTGGTTGTATCTCCCCTGATTAGATGTGGTTGCTCGTGGCACATCCAGTTTTACAGCTGCTGCTTCGTTCGTATCTCGTCTATTTTCATAGAGATTCTTATTTCTTTCGTTGATCTTATATCCATGCTTCAAGTTGTCCCTATCAATCTGCTTACCTACCGCGATTGCGTCGTCGAATACTTCGTTCAGAGTTAAGTTTGCTGGGTTTTTAAGCCTTTGGCCAAATTCCGGCGGTAAGCCGTCTCGAAATCCTTCGATTATATCTCCTTTGATTTCAGAAAGTTCGTCACGAGTTAATTCATTGCTGATATCGAAACGTTTTCGATTGATAATAGCTTTTTTAAGGTCAACGATTCGTCTAATAAAATTAAGCAGTGACTCGTTCCTTCCCTTATAAATTTGATCAAGTTTACCTCTTAGATTGTTTAGAGTTTCTGTTGGGGCAAAAACAGATTTTAGTCTATCGACGAATTCGTCCAATGTTCCGAAATTATTGTGCTCGAACGCAATATACGCTTTGTCTTCGAGTTTATTTTTCACTAACTTTATTAACTCTCTCTCAAGGTGCTGAGGAACTATTTGAGTTGCGCGTTTGCATGCTCTGACAAAAGGTGTTCAAGGCCTCCTTTATGTAAATGCTTGGTGGCACAGTACAGGAATTCTGTGGTTCTGCTAGGTTATTAAGAGGTCTTGATGCTGGGTCTGGTGGTAATGTTTGCTGTGCTTGCGGTACGGGGGACGTTGAGCGAGTTGCACGCATTCGATCTATGTCACGGCGCATTTTTGCTAATTGAGTTATCACGTCCTCTGTCGACTCCTCGGTTTCGTCTATTGGCTTTAACCTCAAATTCGTTTTATTTCGAGATCCCAAATCTATTTTATTAGTTTGTGCTGAGGGAAAATTTGATACACTAGAGGCAGTGTCCGATATGGTGATTTCAAGATTTTCAAGGCGTTTTCTTTCTTTTTCGAGTTCCTTTTCAAGCATTTGAACGCGTTCCTTTTCTACATTTAATGAGCCCATTGCGTCCTGCTTTAACCGTTTTGCCTCACTTAGGACTTTCTTCTCACGATTCTCAAGCGCTTATTCTAAATCCTTAATTCTTTGTTCGCGTTCTTGTAGGTTGTTAGCGTATAGTCTTAACTCCTCTTCGGTGAGCGGCAAATCTTTGTCGTTAATTCCTCCAGTAGCCATTTTATAAGATATTTAAAATCTAGGCTATTTAAAAAAAATAGACTATCGCTTGTGCAATTATTATTATAAATTGTTATTTATATATCTAAAGATTGATTTCTTAGGTTAATTTTGAGAAAAAGGAGAAGAAAAAAAAAATTTTAAACGCGATATAATTTATTTTTTAAAATAATATATTTTTTTTAATCGATAGTAATTAGATTATTTTCCGACTGCATATGTTGACCGGCTTGGTCAACTTGCAATAGTGGAGCTGGTGCGGGTTGTACTTCTTCGAGACTCAAATCGATTACAACGCGCTGTTGTTGCGGTTGTCGTATCTGGGGGGGAGTTATTAAATATTTAGCTGGCGTGTCGATTACGTATGGGTTAAAAGCTAAACCCCTTTTTGGGCCGATTTTCTTTCTCGGTAGTAAAAATTGTGGCTCTAGATCAATGTCGTTTTCTTTGACCCACCCTATAAATCGCGCTCTGGCCTCTCCTTGCAGACTTAGCTTATCTGCTGTTTGCCTTATCTTAGGGCCAAGGTCTCTCCTTTTATTATCTGTCATTTACTGGAGAAATAAGGAGGAAAGCAGAAAGAAAAAGAAAAAAACAAAACCAAAAAGAAAAAAAAATGATTATTTGAAGAGAGGAAGAAAAGAAAAAAGGAGAGAAGGAGGAAGAAAAAGAAGAAAAAAAAAAAATATTTATTAGAGAAAAGTTGCTCCAACACCTAATTGTCTCTTTTCTCTTTCCAAGTCTTTTGCCGCTGTTAAGTGATAAAAGAGAAGTAGCACTATATGCCATGAGGCTCAATAGATATAAGCCCAAAATTGAAAATAAACTTTCAGATATTGGGTCAACTTGTTTCTTCCCTTTTTTATCTTCTTCAGGTTGAGCCCTTCATGCTGTTAAGCACAAACGGCGAATTGCAAGTCTTATGCCGTAAGACTCAAGACCTACATGAGCCTCAAGAAATAAAACGATATGATTGAAAAAAAATGTTTTTTCCTTACTCTCCACCAGAAATTTTTAAATGCTGTTAAAAGGAGGTCACGTATCTCTGTCCTTTTCTAATCAAAGAAATAATTTTTTCACAAAAACTAATAACTTTAACAAAAAATGAAGAGAAAGCCGCATCTTGTATCAAAAAAAGAAACATTTTCTTTGATAAGAAAAAATTAATTTTATTGCTTCGTTTTCAAGAAAACCTTGAAAAACCAAATTGTCCACCCTAACCTCTATGATTTAAGTTTTTCAAGGTTTTCTTGAAAACGAAGCAATAAAATTAATTCTTTCTTATCAAAGAAAATATTGCTTTTTTTATTACGAGATGCGGCTTTCTCTTCATTTTTTGCTAAAGTTATTAGTTTCTGTAAAAAATTCAATTCTTTGATTAGAAAAGGACAGAGATACTTTACCTCCTCTTAAGCATGAAAAAATAATTAACGAGTTTTATGCTGTGAGGCTCAAAAACTGTAAACCCTGTCAGAGAGAGAAAAAAAAAGAAAAGAAAGAAAAAAAAACAAAAAAAAAAAATGAAAAAAAAGAAAGAAGAAAGAAAAAAAAACGAAAAAAAAATATTAATTTTTAGCTCAGTTAGTGCAGATTTACATTTGCAAAGAAAGAAAAGTGGTTCACTTCATATTAACATAAGAAAAAGTAAAAAAGGAAAAATTAAAAGCAAATGTATAAGCGTTAGTTTAATCTTACGCCTTGCGTTAGATAAGCTAATTGACTAAGTTTTTATTTTAGCTGTTTGTAAGGTAAAGATTGTTATTTCAGAAAAATTTTAGTTATAGAAACAGAAAGAAGTAAAGTATTTACTTTTACTTAATGTTAGATTTATTGATTTGTTTGTTAATTTATGTATAAATAAATAAGAATTGAAATAAATGTTCTATGCTCATCTAAAGCAAGTATTTTGTCTAGTTATCTAGCGTTTCCCTGCGATAGAGAACGTTTTGAACAATTTATTTAGTATTCTTTCTTTTTCTTTTTTATTCTTCTCCAAGTAATTGATTTATAAATAAATTAATATCTCAAACACTGGTTCTGCGCTCATCTAAGACAAGTATTTTGTCTTGTGTTTCCCTGTGATAGAGAACGCTTCGAATATTTGGTTTTCGAGTAATTAATTTATAAACAAATTAAGAATTGAAAATATTAGTTCTACATTCATCTAAAGCAAGTATTTTGTCTAGTTACCTAGCGTTTCCCTGCGATAGAGAACGTTTTAAACAATGTATTTCAAATAAGAAAGGCGTTATTAGATTTTTTTTTGATTTATCAACTTATAAATAAGTTAAGAGATCGAAAAAAATCTTTACTCTATGCTTATCAAAAACAAGTATTTTGTCTAATATTATTTAGCGTTTCGATGTGATAGACAGCATTTCGAGTGTAATTAATAAGTATAACAAAGCAGGTTGTTAGTAATAAAAAAAAATTTGTTAGTGTTTATTAGTTATTTGACAAGAAATATCCCACCGTCGCTGTCACCATTTGTTATGTCCGGTCACCTGAAATAGGTTTACTTGGACATGTGTTTGTTTGGGATATTTCTTGTTGGTATTGTTAAATATTTTTTATTTTTAAAAGACTGCGGGATAGAGGAGCTTAATCACTTACCTTGTCTTAACTGCTGGCTGCGTGGTTGAAAGCAAGGAGTCTGTTATAAAAATAACTTATATTTGAAGAGCGTAGTGCTCCTCTCTGGTTGCCGGCTTGTTAACTGGGTTAGGTCTGGATCAATAATATTTATGTTCACAGAATTTAAAGTTTTGTTTTTTTATATTTATTTTGTAATAATGATATTTATTTAAATTTATTACAAATGTTGTACAAAAAATCTTAACTAGTGAGCCGCGCGAGTTTACAGTGATAGATTGAAGAAACCTCGGTAGCACTTTATTTATTATTGGTTCGATTGAAAAAAAATAAGTTTTTTAACTTTTTATTATTAACACACTCTTTTTTTTGTAAGTTGTATATAATTATGATTTATGTTAAAACGACTTGTTAAATTGAGCGCGCAATTGAGTTAAGTTATTTCCCTTGTAATAGAATTTTCGAGGAAATAAAACGCGAGTTACAAGTGTTTTAATGTTATAATTCTATACTTGGTCTATGTGCAAGAGAAAAGAAGGTGCTACCCTTGTGAGGTCTAGCTGCGGACTGACTGACAATAAATCTCTTTTGTTGCAAGGTAGATGCGAATTTCGAAGAAGAAAAGAGACAAAAAATATAACTTGCTAAAACTTTAAAAGAGTCCAATTGGCCAATTCAGCCGTGAGAAGCTCTCCAAAGTCTCAGATTTTTTGACAAAGGATATCTTCTTATCGCGCCTAAAAATGCTGAATAGCATTCGCGCCTCGATAACTGACTTGGTTTTACGAATATAAAGAGACTTAAAATTATTCCTTTATACTAACTATCCAATATAAAATTTATTTTATTTTATTTTTATTAATACTGCATGAACTGCAAATATTGCATATTTATATGCATGCATAATGTATATGCGTGTATATAATTATATATACGTACGCACATTTATATGTATAACAAAAGGTTAAAAAAAAATGAAAATGAAAAATGATTTTTCTTACATCCGTGATTATGTGGATGTAACAGTGACTTAGATTGTAATAAAAAAATACGTCATTTTTCCAATGTTTAGAGAAGTTATTTAACAAATGACGTCTTTTTGTTATTTCAAAGACGTATTTTTTAAATAAAAATACGTCTTTTTATAATTTCAAAAACGTATTTTTTTTTAAAAATTCGTCAGAAAAGGCGTCATTTTTATTAAAAAAAATACGTCTTTAAAAATATAATAAGACGTTATTTGTTAAATAGCTTTTCTAAACATTGGAAAAATGACGTCTTTTTTGTTCCAATTTAAGACACGACCAAAGACGTCTTTCAAGAACGTCATTTTCTCCAAATTTAGGAAAAAAAACGTTATTTTTCATGAATTATGTCATTGAAAAATGATTTTACATGATAATCATTTTCCATTTAAAGGAAAAAACCAAAACGAGGTAAACCTCGTAGTTTCAACTCTTCGAAAAACGAAGAGCATTTGCGATTAAACTGAGATCATTCTGGCCTTATATATCTGCATCTTCGGAATTTCCCACACAGCATGAAAGATATCATTGGAATATTCCTAAATATTCCAATGGAATATTTCATATGGAAACTTTGTGGAAGAAAACAGAAATATAACTGGAATATTGCGAAGGAAACTTTCTGCGAAGACCTCTGGAAGCCTCCGTAAACCTTCCAAGAAAGATTCCGTTAGAAGATTGATAAATCATTGCACCAAAAGATTTTATGGAAGCTTTATAGAAGACTGCGGTTTCCTTTCGAGGAAATGTCGGGAATTTTCACTGGAATATTCCAACTTAAGTATCCTGGAAAATTCCGTAAACTTTCCAAGGATGATTCCGTTGAAAGACTAATGGATCATTGCACCGGAAGATTTCATGGAAACTTGAATAGAAGACTCCGTTTACCTTTCAGCGAAATATTGAAAATTGTGATTAAAAAATTCCAGTGGAAGGCTCCTGAAAGCTTCCGTTAACCTTCCAAGAAAGATTCCGTTGGAAGATTGATGAATCATTGCACCGAAAGATTTCATAGAAGCTTTATAGAAGACTTCGTTTTTCTTTTGAGGAAATGTTGAGAATTGTCACTGAAATATTCCGACATAAGTCTCCTGGAAGATTCCGTAAACCTTCCAAGATAGATTCTGTTGGAAGATTGATGAATCATTGCACCGAAAGATTCCATGGAAGCTCGAATGGAAGACTCTGTTTTTCTTTTCTCTGATGCACCGAAAGATTCCATGGAAGCTTGAAAGGAAGACTCTGTTTTACAGCAAAATTTTGGAAATCGTCATTGAAACATTTCAGTGGAAGGTTCCTGAAAGCTTCCGTAAACCTTCCAAGGAAGATCCCGTTTGAAGATTGATGAATCATGGCACTGAAAGATTTCATGGAAGCTGGAACGAAAGACTCCATTTACTTTTTAGCGAAATATTGGAAATATTGAAGATTAATGAATCATTTCACCGAACGATTTCATGAAAGCTTTATAGAAGGCTCCGTTTTTCTTCCGGGGAAATGTTGGGGATTTTCACTGGAATAGCCCGACTTAAGTCTCCTGGAAGATTCCGTAAACCTTCCAAGGAAGATTCTGATGGAAAATTGATGAATTATTGCATAGAAAGATTTCTTGGAAACTTGAATGGAAGACTCCGTTTACTTTTCAGCAAATATTGAAAATTGTCATTGAAACATTCTAGTGGAAGGCTCCTGAAAGCTTCCGTAACCCTTCCAAAGAAGATTTCGTTGGAAGATTGATAAATCCCCACATAGCACGGAAGCTTCCAGGAAGCTTCCACACTAATATCCCACATAGCATGAAAGCTTCCGGGAAGCTTCTATGCTATGTGGGTCATTGCACTGAAAGATTTCATAGAAGCTTGAATCGAAGACTTTGTTTACCTTTCAGCGAAATATTAAAGATTTTCACTGAAAGATTCTGGTTCGAGTATCCTGGAAGCTTCTGTAAACCTTGCAAGGAAGATTCTGTTGGAAGATTGATGAATTATTGCAGGGAAAGACCCAAGGAAGCTCTAAGGAAGACTGCATTTACTTTGCAGCTAAATATTGGAAATTTTTGACTTAAACATCCAGGCTGAAGGCTTCAGGAAGCTTTTGTAAACATTCTATGGAAGATTCCATCAGTAGACTAATGAATCAGGATTTATTATTTTGAATGGATGTCAAACGGACTCTACACTAGCTTTCATAAATATGGCTTATGTTTGTTTGTAAGTTAATAAAAAACAATGTTAATGACGCTATAGCTAGACCAAAAAGACATTCTTATAAAAATGAGATAATTGTTATAAGAATTAGGTAATTTTTTCAACGAAAATGACTTTATTGCAATAGCACAAAACAAGTCCTTTTCCATTCAAATTTTCTATCATATCTAATGACGATATTTTTCCAATACATTACTTGACATACCAAGAGGCATTTTAAATAACGTCATTTAGTATGTTAGGGATTAGGACAAAAAATGACGTCATTTTTTAACAACAATGAGGTCCTTTTTTATATAACTTCCCACATAGCATGAAATATTTCTGAAATATTTCTGGAATATTTCATTGAAAGATACGGAATAAAACAGAAATATTGTTATGAAATGTTACTGAAATATTGATATGTCCGCCTAGAAGATTGATTTGAAATATTTCATTTAACGTTTCTGTAACATTCTTCCATGATTTTGTGAAATATCAATTTGTAATATTGTTGAAAGATTGCAGCAACATTTAATCAAAAGATTTATGGAATTATGAATCTTTCAAGAAATATTTTATTAAAGGATTCATAAAAGATTATGAATCTTTCAAGAAATGTTACTGAAATATTTCTAAAATCTTTCATGAAATATTGATTTGTAATATTGGTGAAAGATTCTATCAGATATTATTTTTGATTTTGTAAGAGTTGCATCTTAAATTATATTAGATACCTATACATGTATTTGTTATTCAGAATGTAAGCGCTTATTTATTTGTATCAAGAATTTCGTCCTACCACTTGCGAGAGTTTGTCAACCGCATTTATGATCACATGAAAATATAATCAAGTAGCCACCTGCTGGCAAGATGGAAGAATTGCTACGCATGCAAGATAACTACAAATATTTAGACAATATTTCTCCAATATTTCACTGTTATATTCATACATTTTTTGGAATACTTCATGAAATATTTCTGGAATATTACAGAAATATTTCATGAATATTTCTTGCAAAATTCGTGCATTATTGATTTAAAATATTTTAAGAAATGGTGCAGTAATATTTCTTTAATATTTCAACGTTATGTTCAGACATTTTTTCAAATACTTCATGCAATATTTTTCAAATATAAGAGGAATATTTCATGACATGTTTCTTGAAAGATTTGAGAAATATTAATTTGAAACATTTCAAGAAATAATGTAACAACTTACTTGAATATTTCAGTGTCGCATTTATAAGTTTTTTGAAATAATACATGAAATGTTCCAGCAATATTACAAAAATATTTCAATGAATTATTTAATATTCATAAACTGAAATATTTCAAAAAAATATTAGTTCATTACTTATTCAATATTTCACTGAAATATTTCATGAATAATTTACGGAAGCTTCCAGTACGTATCCACTGGAATATTTCATGAAAAATTTACGGAAGCTTCCGGTGACCTTACAATGAAGTATTTCATGAAAATTTTACGGAGGCTTCCAGTAAGCTTCCACTGAAATATTTCATTAATAATTTACGGAGGCCTCCAGTAAGCTTCCACTATAATATTCCATGAAAAGTTTACGGAAGCTTCCGGTAAACTTTCGCTGAAATATTTCATGAACGACTTGCGGAAGACTCCTGATCGAGGACATATCCATCTTCCGGGAACTTTTCACTGGAATCTTCCTGGAAGCTTCCAATGTTTTTTCTGCAGTGAATTAAATCTTCCACGTTTTCTTCTAGGAATCTTCCGGTAATATTCCACTGAAATATTCAACGAAAAACTTACCGAAGCTTCCTGGAAGCTTTCACTAAAATATTTCAGGAATGATGTACGGAAGCTTCGAGTGAGCTTCCACTGAAATATTCCATGAAAGATTTACGGAGGCTTCGAGTAAGTTTTCACTGAAATATTTTATGAATAATTTACGGAAGCTGTCGGTAAGCTTCCATTGAAATATTCCATGAATAATTTACGGAAGCTTTCAGTAAGCTTCCACTGAAATATTCCATGAAGGACTTACGGAGGCTTTCAGTGAGCTTCCACTGAAATATTCCATGAAAGACTTACGGAAGACTCCTGATCGAGGACATATCCATCTTCCGTGAAGTTTCCACTGGAAACTTCCTGAAAGCTTCCAACCTTTCTTTCACATGTTCCGGGAAGCTTCCAGGAAGCTTCCAGGAAGCTTACATGCTGCGTGGGATTGCATCAAGGATCAAAAAACTTGAAAATCGACACCTAGTACAGTCGAATTGATGGTTGATTGCGTCAATTTAATTTTAACTCACCAGACGGCGATTTTGAAGTCTTGCGATCCCTTATACAAATCTCAAAGACGCAGTTATATATGGCCAGAACGCTCTCAGTTCAATCACAAATGCTCTTCGTATTTCAAAGTGTTGAAACTACGAGGTTTACCTTGTTTTCGTTTTTTCCTTTAAATGTAAAAATTATCTTGTAAAGTCATTTTTCATGACATGATTCATGAAAAATGACGTTCCATTCCCTAAATTTGGAGAAAATGACGTCTTTGAAAGACTTCTTTGAAAACGTCTTTGGTTGTGTCTTAAATTGGAACAAAAAAGACGTCATTATCCAATGTTTAGAAAAGCTTTTTAACAAATAACGTCTTTTCATATTTTCAAAGACGTATTTTTAAATAAAAATTCGTAAGAAAAGACATCATTTTTATTAAAAAAAATACGTCTTTGAAATAATAAAAAGACGTCATTTGTTAAATAACTTTTCTAAACATTGGAAAAGGACGTCTCTTTTTGGATCCAATCTAAGACACGACCAAAGACGTCTTAGAAAGACGTCATTATTCTCAACAGGGTAGACGTCATTCGTTTTGAAAACAGAATTTTTTTTTTCAATTTACTTCTTTTACTATGAGTATTTATTGGAAAAATACGTCTTTGAAATTATTTAACTCATAAAAAAGACGTAATTTGGTTACTATATTTCTGGAACATTAAAAAAATGACGTCTTATTTTATTCTAATTTAAGACACGACCAAAGACGCCTTTGAAGACGTCTTCAGAGACATCTTTCAAAGACTTACTGGAAAGACGTCATTATTTTCAATAGGGTCGATAAACGCGACAATCTATTCAATGTAATTCAATTAAAAACTTGCAAAGACGTGTGTGAACCAAGCCAACGCTTTACGATCCACACGTAAGTGCAAGAAAATGATTATGCCTTTTTGGCTAGATCATTTAGTAAGTTAAACTGTGAAGGTAATTACACTAACACTTCACACGCGTTATTTTAATAAATTAAAATCACTAAGATTTAAAATATTCAATCGTGGACTATACACGCGAATGTTTAAATTAAATTTTATTCAAGTTCACACAGGTACGGAGATAAGTATTTTGAACTCTTTCGCTGTTCTTTGAACTTAAATAAAAAGAAGAGTATTAAGGTACACAGAATTAAAGTTAAGATAACTTTATTGACTCGATGATGGAAAGAGAGTGCGAAGCACAAGCTTTTTATTAAGCATGATACTTCGCATTTGCGGCGCTTGCCGCTACATTCCTACTCTGCCGCCACAGAGTAAGGATATTATACATTGTAAGGTATACGCATTACACTTGATCGTCTATACTTTTCTATGTCCCTTCTCGCCGCTTATCAGCATGATGCTTTTCCATATGAAAATCATCAAGTGAGGTCTCAATATTGTATTAATATAGTATTAATACAATAGCAATACAGCGTCAATATAGTATCAATACAACGTTAATACAGAATCGATACAGTATCAATATAGTATCAATATAGTATTAATATGGTATTAAAATAGTATCAATACTCTACCAATACATTGTTAATAGAGTATTAAATAAAGTATCCAGAGTGCTTGAATAAAATGTTTTACTAGACTTAGCGAATATTATATTAATGTAATAAGATAACTTAGGAGGAGGTCACGTATCTCTGTCCTTTTCAAATCGAAGAATTAATTTTTTGCAAAAACTAATAACTTCAGCAAAAAATAAAGAGAAAGCCGCATCTCGTATCAAAAATAGCAAAATTTTCTTTGACAAGAAAGAATTAATTTTATTGCTTCGTTTTCAAAAAAACCTTGAAAACACAAATTTTTTACCCTAACCTTTATGTTTAAGTTTTTCAAAGTTCTCTTGTTAACGAAGCGATAAAATCGATTCTCCCATATTAATGAAAATATTCCTTTTTTATACAAGATACGGCTTCCTCTTTATTTTTTTCTAAAATTATTATATTTTATAAAAAATCAATTCTTTGATTAGAAAAGGACAGATGTCCATGACTTCCTCTTAACTCCTAATATTAAATTACTAATACAGGAGTATTAACAGATCTTAATATAAAAAATAACCTTTAGCTCATAATTAATGTATATACATTCAATTTTATTGAATAAATCTATTGATTTCATAGTTCAAGTTAACAACCCTATCGACTTTTATTGATTTTTTAATGACATTTCAATCATCATCAATATTCATTAACTTTTATCGACTTTATTGACAAACATTAATATCAATTAAGTAAATTACATCTTCACCGTAGAACTCCCAGATAAGTGTTCTTTCTTATCGCGACTTATGACGTCATTTAACAGAATACTTTGTAAGGAAGTATGAAAAGCTCCATCCACGCTCTCATCTGTGGGGGTTCGATTATATAATTACCCCTCCGTTGACCTCCAGATTTCAACTTAAGAGGCGGTCGGAACCAAATCGGTGACTTAGTTCGGTGATTGTAATAAATGCTTATAATAATTTATTCATTTATTAATATGGTAAAAATATAGTCATTTCCTCTAGTCATGTATATAAAGAATAATTTAAAATAGTTAAAGTCACAAAAATATACAAAATATTGTTATAAAGCGAAAAATGCCACCTAACAATCGACACGACAGTTTTTTGCATGCGGTATATGTCAAGTCAGTTTGATATTTGTAATAAATGCTTGTAATAATTTATTTATTTATTCATATGGTAAAAATATAGTCATTTCCTCTAGTCATGTATATAAAGAATAATTTGAAATAGTTTAAGCCAAAAAAAAATACAAAATATTATCGTAAAGCGAAAAATGCTGACTTGATATATACCGCAAGTCACCGATTTGGTTCCGACCGCCTCTTAAGAGTAGGCCGGAGCAGTTTTGATAACCGATCGAGAAGTAAAAATATCATGTTACATTAATAAAATAATTATACTGTTTTCAAAAGAAATTGCTATCAAGCGCAATGTTTTATACATACATGATTGTATAATAGATGGTTTATCATGAAATTCACCATATTTTAAACGAAAAGTAAGTAACCGTACTTAGGATTTAATAAAAACAGCTATAGTATAAAATTTTTAATTCATTAAAATTTCCTTTAACTATTTTTGGCGAGCGCAATAGAAAAATAAATTTCGTGAATGTATTTAAAATTTTAATGCATCCTATTACGTATAGTAGGAGAAAATTAAACAACGGATTTTCGATTCTCGGCCGGTATCAAATCTGCTCCGATTGAAAATTTGGGCTGTGGGAGTTCGATTGTATAATTACCCCTCAATTGACTTCCAGATTTCAACTTAAGAAAACTGCTTAGTGCGCTTAACATTCAAGCAGTTGACAAATAATTTAAAGTTTTGTATAGTTTTTACTATTTAAAAACAGCCATTTTTATAATTTTTCACCAATATATAAGGATAATTTGGTAAAAAATAAATTTGATTCGCTAATTAGCTTGGTGATAATCTCAGTCTCTATTACAGTCTAAACGAGCATCTATTGATTTGCCTTCAGCTTACGATGTTCCTTTGATTCTTTTATTTTCTTTGTATGTAAAAATGTATCATACGTGTTAAGCTTTGCAAGATCCATCTTCTCATAGCTTGATAAATCGCTTGTTTACGCATCACAATTGTTATTTCTACCTATCCGTTTATTGCACCCTCTGCTATAGAAACCTGTTTTTAATAAAGATATAATAATTGCACTACATCAATACATGCACTATCACTGTGTGCATTAGCGATATAACTCATCAGATGTAAATATATTCCATATAGATTCTGTTTCATATCATAGTTTCATATATTGAATGATATGGTTAATCTTTATGATATCATTTCTATGTTAGCAGTACTTTTTTAATGAAAACATTATAATTTAGAGTTCACCATAAAATTTATTACTTTGATATGTAATTTAAAAGTTTTGAAGAAAATTTCATTTGAATTGATTTGAAGGAAACATTGAAATATTTAAGCATCTAATCAACACTTATTATCATTGATATTTATTTAATGCAAAATTAATAGTTTCAATTATGTATATATTCGGGTTTAAATTTAAACCTTTGTATTAAGTTATCATTTGTATATAAATATTTATTATTAAATTCATTTATGTTATGTGATTCACTCTAAATCCCTGAACATCGATTTATGATCCTTTTTCCTCATCAACATTCAATTCCAACGAGAACTATAATTTGTGAGGTATATGAGTGAAAAACGCCATATTTTTAATAACTTGCCTTTCGAGGCGCTACCGCGCGTCTTGATTCGAACAGCGATAGCTTTAATATATATTTTTTAACATAATATATAGTTTAATCTTATGATATTAAATTTTTTTATGTCCAAACATACAGTCAACAAATTAAAGTGGTCTGATGAATTCAAATATTAGAAAATTATCTCTTACGAAAGCTCAGTTTATCTCTTCACATAACTTAATATAATACAAGAAACTCAATAAAGCTGAGACTTAACCTATTATATAGGGATAATATATGTATTTTATTAACTAATACCAAGTCACTTGTAAAATTTCAAGACTCTATCTTTTTTATTTTAAGATGACTATGTTATCAATTAATAAAATTGTCAACGATAAGTGTATAATTTCTATAATTCATATTTTTAAACCAAAAGTCATTATGATGGCTTTCAACATAGTTTAAATATAACATAGTTTTGACATAATTTAGATAGTTTTCAACATTACATAGTTGAATCTTATTAAACTGTTTATGATTTAAATCAATCTTATAAAGTATTTTCTCTTTACATTATTAGATTTTAATATTAACGGCAGGCCGGAGTAGAACCTGATACCGACCGAGTAACATTTGAGTTGTTTGTTATTTACTAAAGTATTAATCGGTGTATCTTCAAATTAAAGGTTGAGCGCAATAGATATTATTATTATAAACATCTATGCACAAGAAAAAAAATCGACCACTTTGTTTTTGAGAAAATTAAGTAACGGCAAAGTAAAAGTTTATGTTTATAATATTTTCGCGTTACTTACTTTTCTCAAAAACAAAGCGATAGATTTTTTTCTTCTTGTGCATAAATATTTGTAATAATAATATCTATTGCGCTTAACCTTCAATTTGGAGATACACCGATTAATACTTGGGTAAATAACAAAAATCTCAATTAGACAAGGACAGCGAATCTGGCCTGCTCTTAAGGTGTCAAAAAAATAAAATCAATAAAAAAATACGTTTTTTTGGAGGTGGGAGGAAAAAGGGGAGGAAGGGAGGGTGATTGATGATCTTAAAAATCATTATTTGATATATGTTGACTATTCATGTAACCAAATTTTAAATATCCGAGGGGTTTCATTTTGCCTATCTTATTGTACCATACTCTTTGAACTTGTGGTTACGTAATTTAATAATAAATACGTACTTTTATTCTGTAATTTGATACGAAATACGTAATTTTATACCATTATTTGTTATTGAATACAGAATTTTATTACGTAATTTTGTCTGAAGTACATAATTTTGTTTCGTATTTTACATATATAATTTCGTATAAATTACGTAATTTTATCATATTGTAAGGGTGGGCTTTATTTGGGAGGTTATAAATATATTTAATCAAATACGAAATAATAGTTGGCTTATAATTTCCAAATCCTGAGATTTCCCAGCCTACAAAAATAATAATAATGGTATAGTAAGGGAATTAAATATTCTACCTTTAATATACTAATTAATTATAAGATCACTTCAATAAATAAATTAATAAAAATATAGATATACAGGTTGAAATCCAATAAGCAAACTTTAGATAACTTAATTCAAAGAATTTGAATTTAAATCACACGTAAATTTCTATATGAAGCAATTTCTTTATATAATTCTGTGTTAAATTAAAGAAAGAAAAACTATTGAGTCTAATTTGATGTTAAATTACGAAAGAAAATTATAAGCCTTAAACTGTTAAGCAATAATAATAACTTAAACTTTATTCAGTAATGTAGAAATTGAGCAACGGGTGCAACACGTGCTCAATATAAAGGTTAGGTTATATAAGGGTGGGGCTCGAACAGCAGTGCGTCTCCCAGATTACGCAATCTTCCTATTGGTGGCGCTAGTGTCGAATATCCTTGTAATACTTCTCTCTGACCTTCAATAGGCGTTTCGTGGGGGTGAGGTTACGTGCTTTGTAGTAATTTAATATATATACTTTCTATATATATATCCAGAAATTCAATTACTGTGACTTTTAATTTTAATAATCATGTATTTTAGCTTTACTACTTAGTTATCTTTACAAATTTAATCAAAGAAAATTTTATAAATCAAAGAAAAGTTATATAAGAAAAATAGTTTCCAAAGAACTTATCAAATAAACTGTAACTTATTAATTTCTCACAAGGTTAGAAAGTATACCAACAAAAGAAATCCTTAATCAGTTTAGGAAATTAAACATAAATCGATAATAAATTAATAATTTTATAAATTATTTGGGGTCAGAGCCTAGTTGGTGGCGCTAGTATCGGGTTTCCTTTGAGAGACGTTTTGAGACTCACTAATTATATTTTCAATATATAGATCGCACGAGGCTTTTCACCACTATATATTTAATAATTTTATTATTCAATCGAAATGGATACTATGTGACCGAGGTGACTTTAAAAAATGATTAATTTTATAAATTCAATAAAACACGAAATCAAATAAAAGAGAACTTTAAAAGGAATTTTTCTAGAATCAGCTATTCACTGTTATTTTAAATTATAAATAATTGAAATTTCACTTTGATGAGATATAATTAAAGAGAAACAATTATTCTTCATCTATAGAAAAATCACTTCGATCATCAAATTAGGAATAAATAAAATTTAATAGGTAAGTCACCAAATTTCTTATTACACTACACGATCATTAGGGTAGGTAGATGAAAGAAAATTTACTAATTAATTTTCACTGTTCACTTTACTCACACACCAAAAAAAATTTTATTTAATACGCAATATAAATGAAGATTTATAAATTAAATGCTCACGCGGCTATTCTTATAGCCTGCCGTGGACTTCCGCTAATTTTCTTCGCGAGAGAGAGAGACTACGTGGACTATTTCCTCTAATTAAATTTCCACTAATTCACAAAAATAAAAAAAAGATAATTTAATCAGATTATACCTTAGCTTCTTTGCGGTGATTTACATCAGCCATTTCGATTCTGAAAATGCCTCAACTAAAGTGGAGCTATCCTATGTAATGCTAATATACTCCCCAAAATGTCCGTTGGCTACTGGCAAAAGACTCTCTGGGAAAAATGGCACACACGAAAAGAAAAAGGAATTTAAAATTCTCTCGAACGAAATTATCGATCAATAACAATGCGAAAAGAAAGTATATATATGATAACAATAATCTAATTTTCCTTTTAAAACTTAACGAAGATAACAATTCAAAAATTTGGAATAACGAGGTAAATTTCAAAGAATAATTAATAGGCACCCGTATACCACGATAACTGGAACGACAATGAGGCACAAAGAAAAAGGAAGCGAACGCTGAGCATCAGTGGCTTCTTCTTCTTTATTGCTCTCCTTGTTACTCTTGTTATTTCCTATCTACTATCTTTTTCTATTTCACGACTCTCTAATCAAATAAAGTTCTTTTCATCACCTTATTCTGGTGTAGTTTGCTACTCGCTAGTCAAATTACATGTTATTTCCTGTTACTAGTGTAGTATTTTTACACTTTACCTATTACGCCATCTGCGCGCTTAATTTGATTAAAATTTATCTTATTTTCTCTATGAATAACTAATAATATTTCTCATTACAGTAAAAATTTTAATTTTTATCAAGCGATATAAACAAGTATTAATTAACAATACAAACAATAATTTCTAACTATTCTTAATTTTAAATTCGCTTAAATTTTTATTCTACTAATTATCTTTATTTTTAATTATTTCGTACAATTACAATTTTGCTTTAATTAATTGTATCGTAGCGCCATCTATAAAATGTACGAATAGATATTTAAGACAAACAAACAGAAGTTATTATTTAAATTTCGTTCGGATATCGTTAGTCTTCGCGCGCCCCTATAATATGACTCATTACAATTTCTTTCAAGTAGTCTTTTATCTCTTTTTATCATAATTAAGTTTTTTATACATGCGCTATCTATTACCATATGCACGAATTCAATCTGCATTATCGGCCCACACTGTTTGATTCATGTTACTCTATCTCTCTCTCTCTTTCATTCAGGCTATGTTACATTAGCGCCATGCTTCAGCGTAATCGCGCGCGCACGTGTTCATATATATTTTGTGCTGTTGGCGCCGCTTCGCCACCTCCTGGACGTTTAGTCGTGAGAATCGTCTGCTCGAAGCTTTCGTTGTGATTGCAATGAAAAACAAAAGAAAATTCTTGTCATGTCGTTTAATAACTTTTGAATTTATTTACAAAAGTAGAAAATTACGTATTTTTGATCCAATTTTATCACAAATTACGTACCAAAATTATGTAATTTTTAATAAATTACGTAATTTTGTTTCTCAAATCATCATTTTCAACATAATGAAGTTATGTATTTAATATCAAATTAAGTAATAAAATTACGTATTTTATGCCAAATTATGTAATAAAATTATGTATTTAATATCAAAATTACATAATTCATTATTTTTAATATAATATAAAATACAAAACATAATTATGTACTTTATACAAAATTACGTAATAAAATTATGGATTCAATATCATATTACGTTATAAATTTACGTATTTCATATCGAATTCTGTAATAAAATTACGTATTTAATATCAAATTACGTAATAAAATTACAGATTCATTATTAAATTACGTAACCAAAAGTTCAAATTTGGTACGTAACGAAACATGTTATTCTGTTACGTAATTTTGTTACGTAACAAAAGTACATAGCAGAATCAAGTATTCATTTTCAATATATATTTAGTTTATCGAGGTTACTGGTCAGCAGTTGTACTAAAGCTATAGAACACAGTTGTAGAGCAAAAATTTGTTCCGCGTATGCCAGAGACATCCTAATGTCATGCATTTAATTGCAATTATTGCATTTTTATCTTCTTCTTCTTATACTTTTTATTGGCCATGACAAGCACTTTAGCTTTTTCGTCTTTCGGCCATCATCAGATAATCTTTTATATTTTTTTATATCCAGTTGTGCCCAGTGGGACTTTTTTAACAATACAATTTTTGCCCAATGGGACTTTGTAAATAAGTTTTTCGTGGTCTCCGGGTTCTACTCCCCGCAGAAAAATTCGAAAAAATTTTTCCGAAATTTTCCTGGGGAATCGAACCCCGGTCCACTAGAGCGCGAGCCAAGAGCCTTAGCCCCTGCGCAATCGCCGCTCCTTGCATTTTTATCGATATTAACTACGTTAATGACTGGTAAATAGAAGCAGTCAATGCTTCATACAAGTGATCAACGATCTACTTTATCGATATGTTAATTTAATTGACCTGCCATGCAGTTACAGAATATAGAAAAGTTCAACGATTCACGTTATCGATAAATAGATCGATCATCATCAATAAATGGGTGCGATTGGCGTGCCATATAAAAGCACGTAGCGGTATCTATCATCATACATCTAAAATGGCTGTAAGAATTTTGGAACAGGACGTGATTAGCACACTTGTAGGGTAGCCATTTCTATGTGTACTTTTATTTAAAAAGTGAGTACTTTCTTGAAAAGTATGTACCCCATTTTAATAAAAGTACTTCTTATATAGAAGTATATATTTTTAAGAACATTTTCATACATACTTTTTTATACGAAGTATGTATACCCAACGTTAATTGATTCTTTCCGAATCTTTTTGGAATTCTCTAATAAAAACAAAGAAAACAACGGAACGGCCCAATGAAAGTTCAGGATTTTAAAACATTCGGAAAGAATCCATTAAGGTTGGGTGTACCTTCATATAAAAGTATATACTGTAGCTACAGTGAGTAATTTTTTCTAACTTTAGAATGTACTTTTTGAAAAGTACATACTTTTCTAAAAAAATACGTACTAAAATGTTCCAAAAAAGTACATACTAAAATTTTCGAAAAAAGTATTTATTAAGGTGGCTCCAGCCACCTTAATAAATACTTTTCAATTCCTATATTTATAATTTGTATTAAATTTTATTAGTCGACAGCGAATATTGGCAATTCACGCCCGACAGCGTTGTAAGTAGTATATGGGGGATTATAGGTAAAAATGGCGGCCATGAAATTCAGGGGGAATATAGGGAAAAGATTGTTGGCGCCTAAGCTCGAGCGTATACGAGTAAAAGCGAAACAACCCGAAGTGGAGGGGACGCCGTAAGAAAAATTTTTTGGAGATGCGAGGTGTCTGTTAGGTAAGCTATGAAAAGGTATAGAGGGAAAAATCACTGACGCCTGATTTTATGAGTATATAGAACGGAGTTCCAAGAAAATTCTTGAGCAAAACAAAAGCGTCTGATTGATGGTTTATAAGGGTGTTAGATATTTAAATGTTGTTTTTAAAATACTTGTTTGGTAATGAAAAAATTTCGAATTGTCAGGTTGAACGCATTTATACTAATATAGAAGGAATTTGTATACAGCAAATTTTATTATTATGACTGATTATAACAGATACTAAATATGATTTTACGAGAATTAAATATAAAATATTTTTACATACAAAAAAAAATATAAATAATGAAATAAGTTTAAGGTTATTAATTTAAAATAAGTCATTCAAGTAGAACTCTAAATATATATAATCTTTATACTGAATAGAGAATTATGTTTTAAAATGCTTAAATAAATATGATTTATTGAGGAAATGGGTTTGGTTATTAAAGAAATGGTTGAATAAATTGAGTGAAACAATATCTTTATTTTTACGTAATATATGTTGTATTATGTCTTTAAAATTTTACATATTTTTATAATTGTCTAATATTTATAACGAATTAAGTTTCGATATAACAGATGTCGATATGAAGTTTAAATGTAACGCAGTTAACTCATTATAAATAATATTATAATAATGTTTAATGAAGTCATTTTCCAGACCAGCAGATGTTTTATTTTTTATTTTTTCAGATTGTGAATTTATATAATGTTTGACGAAAACCTCTGTTTTTGGTAAAATAGTATTTTCTGAGAAAATTTCGCATATTTCGTCAATAATAGTTTTATTACACGCCGAAACTGTTGTTACAATTTTATTATTAATATTTATACATTCTTCAATACACGCCAACAATTGTAAAATACCTTCAAAGCTTGTTTTTTGTAGAACAATAGCGGGTGTATATAGTTTCTTCTTTTTGGTAACACAACTTGACTTTCTTGATTATCAGAAAATGTTGATATGTTTTCTATATCTTCTTTATCCAAAATTATTGCCTTGGAATTATATGCTGTGGTATATGAGAGCGTTATTCCATTGAAAGTAATTTTCTCATTTTCGACCATAGATTCCTCGTTGTTGAAATAAGAACTTATACTTTTGAAATGCGTTTTAAAAGTCTCCCACGCCTCAAGCGTAAATGTAATGCCAAAAAATGTTTGATTGATTATTTTAATCACACACTCAAATGTTTCATCTTTTTGAGGTGATAAGCCGATCATAATTTTCTTCGTACACGATGTGTTTAACGGGTAAACACTTGAATGTAATAGATAACTTCCCGCTTCTTCTCTTGAGTTATACGATGCCATTTTAATGCGTTTTGTTATTTGAAAATTTGCAACTTCACTATTCATTTTAGAAAAATAAATTTTGTTTTGTACAGGAAATGTATTAAAGAATAATTACAAAGGTCGACTGAATGAAATACTATATGATGTTTTAGGTGCATAAGCTTTTAACTGTATGATGTCAGTATACGAATTTCAGGCGTTTAAATACTGAGCTCTGATATATTTTGTATGTAGAAGTAGGATAAGAAAATGAGAAAATAAGAGTGAAAGTGAATGAGTAATAAGCGAAAATCAAAGAAAAAAACGTAAAATCTATTGATTTCTATAAGGTAAAAATCATATGCTATTTTGTATAGAAACATTAATGATCTTATGAGTCATTCTTGAAACCATACACAAATTCATAAGATGTTTTTGTTTTTGAGTAAACATATTAAGCGTTCTATAGAGTAACAAAAGAGAGTAATAAAAAGTCATTAGAACTACCTTAATGGGTGAAAACGTATCAATGGTTATTGAGGTAGCATACGTAGGTAAGTAAAACTGTAAATTTTGAAAAACTGAAGACAATAGAAATTTCTTTTATTTTTAGTAAGGAAAATTTTAAAGCAGAGTATTGTATATGAAAATTATGATATAATAGTTACAGTAGTAGGAAAAAGAAAATTTGAAAATGAAAAAGTAGGTATAATAACAAATAGTTTAAAGAAATGCGATCATTTCTAGTTTAGACATCAACGCAGTGAAATATTTTTTCTGTGTTATTTCTAATACACTGTTTAACTCCAAAAAGTTGAATATTTCAGTTATTAATAATCTAATAAAATATTTACAATTATTTCAACGAAGTAGTAAAAACGTGTATTTTGTAGATTCGAAAAAAACATTTTTAACTCTAATATTATTACGGTGTTCTCAGTTTTTGATAATTATAAAACTAAGAAAATGGATTTGACAGGCTCTATAATTTTTAAAATTTACACTGCTGTATTAGAGCGTTTATTGGAAGACAATCCAGAAATCGTGAGTGTCAAAATACTGGTTAGTCGTGAAAGTTGTCAATTAAGAAAATTAAATAGCCTGTTTAAAACTTTTTGTAAACTTAATGTTAACCGCAGAAGAATTGCGAATGAGCGTAGAAAATTTATAACTAGTGCAGTAGATATATTTACTAAGTTTATAAGATCTCAAAGTTTATCGTTTTTATGTAAATCATTCCGCCGAGGAGATTTTCATGATGACTTAAGAGCGATAACTATTTTAGTGAATGAAATAAAAAGAAGACGAGCCCAAGAGGACCCTGATGTGCAGGTTATACTATTGACATACAACGAAATGATAGAAGGTAAGATATTTAAGTTATTAGATTTATTTATTTGTATAGATATACATATGTATGTTTTATTCAGCATTATATTTAAATTTTTTCAAACTTATTTTAATTTTTCCTTTTAAAAAAGTTACAAATCATTAAAGAAAATGAGAGTTGGAATCTTTGATTATTTAGGGGAGAGAAAGAGAGAGAGAGAGAGAGAGAGAGAGAGAGAGAGAGAGAGATATGAGAGAAAGATACGCACCTTTAGTTATATATATATATATATATATATATATATATATATATATATATATATATATATATATATATATATATATACATATGAATACTTAGTATTTAAATAATAATAAATATTACGAACCTCGTAAATAAAAAGTATCACATATAAATATTCAATTTTTACTTGTTTATTTTTAAAACTAAATAAATAAATATGATGTACAAAAATACATTAAATTTTTTATCAAATAAAATTTAATTTTTTATATAAATAATAGAATAATCGAATTTCATATAAATAAATAAATTAATATATATAATGATTTTATTGTTTTTCAAAATTTTATAATTAACAAATATCAATAATATGTAAATTGTAATTTCCACAAAGTAAAATTAATTTTTTTCAATTTTTTTAAAAAATAAAAATAAGTTTGAAAATTTTTTATTATTTAAAACAAAAATAATTCATGATAAATTTTTTTTCTTTTTCAGAAAATCAGCAAGTAATAGTTGAACCAAAAGTAGACAGAGTCGTTGCTTCAACGAGTAAAAATGATAGTGAGGAAGCCACATGCAATGGTAAGTTTTAAACATTTTGAAAACTTTTTTTTTATGATTATTATTTTTCAATCTTTTTCTTTGTTTGTAATTATAATTTCTTATTTTTTTTTCAACATTGGAAAATTAATAACAAACTTTTTTGTTCTTCTTTTAAAAAATTATCAAAACATCAACGAGGTTATGCAAATTGACGACTTCGAGGAAGGTGATCTTTTTGATTTTTCGCAATGCAGCATTACAGAAGAAGTATCCAGTCAAATTATTCAAAATGGATCGGGTAATGATGAAGTTTCTACTAGAGACGAAGCTATTGCCGTTGATGAAGAAGATCAGCAACAACAACCAATCAACGCACCCATCCCGGGTCCTAGTAGAAACGACAGCCGTAGTAACGAACCCCAGGATTCAGGATCAAATCAAGCTGGTGAGTGTTTCAGCATTATATGGGAAACGAACGATTATTATGAACGGTTTGGTACTAATGCGCGCGAAATAGAAATAAAATTTAAAGACAATGGAATAAATTTAGAGGAGGGTATAAAAAAATTATTTAACTTTATGACGCACGAATACGAACCCAGCGATTACATTAAAATCAATATATTAAGTAATACTTTGCCCATCGGTCCTATTACAAGTTTCAAATATTTAAAGGATTATAATTTTAAAGATTTATGGAAAACAATCGAACTGATATCTCAAAGCGCTCGTGAATTTAAAATTGACGAGAGTTTTCGGATACAAATATTGAATGTTCGTGTACCGATGGGCAGAGGGCGTAATAAACCATTACAGTTTGATATTGTTAAGTCAAAGTCTATTATACGGATTAATAATAATGACACAAAATGTTTACCGCGTGCTTTAGCCGTAGCACTTGTCCACGCGAAAAAAATGATGCATGGCGATAATTGTCCTGCAGAATTAAAAAATCGCTGGGAGAATGTGCGTAAAAGCCAGAATAAGGCGCAATTAGAACTAGCCAACGATTTGTTGGAAAAAGCGGAGTCAATATAGATAATGATCAAGGTTGTGGTCTTCGTGAAATACAAAAGTTCCAAAATTATTTCAAAAATGACGGTATAGCTGTAATGGTTTACGAAAAAGACAAGATAGGTAAAGGCGATTCGTCATTGTATAATGGGTTTAAAATTTTAAATAAAAGTAACATAGAAATTAGACTAATTTTAAATATATTATACACACCGGCCGAGCAACATTACGATGTCATTACGAGTATGACAGGTGTTGTAATGTGTGATAATTTTTGTCATTTTTGTAATAAAGGAACTAAACGGTTAAGTATGCACAAATGTCCATTTAGTTGCGATAAGTGTAAATGTCGTGGTATGTGTGATAAAGAAGTTACGCAAATAAAATGTTCTAGATGTTCTATGGATTTTTACGGGGATACGTGCTTACAAAATCATTTAAAATTAAATTCTTTTAAAAAAATGTTACCGTATGCGATGCCATAAAGAAATGTGAAAAATGTAAAAAAATAATTTCTGTAGAAAACGGTAACCATACTTGCGGTAATTATTATTGTAAAACTTGCGGGTGTCAGCGTTCCTATAACCACCAATGTTTTATGCCAATAATTAAAAATAACGATAAAAATATAGAAAACGCGTTTTTATTTTATGATTTTGAAGCTCGGCAAGAAAAAAAACACGTAGATGATAATAATAAAATTGTTTACCACGAAATAAATTTAGCTGTAGCTCAGTTATGTTGTTCTAAATGTATAGATTCGGCAATGGATTCAGAATGCTCTTTTTGCGGGGGCGGTAAAACTTTAATTTTAAAAAATAATGTCATAAAAAATTTTGTAGAATTTATTTTAAATTTTGAAAAAACATCGTGTGCTAAAAATATAAAATCACTTATTTGTATCGCCCATAATAGCAAAAGCTACGACGGGCAATTTATTCTTAAATATCTAGTTGAAGAAACTAACATAGTACCGAAGGTGACTATGAACGGTACTAGTATTATATTAATGACATTAGGAAATCGTATTAAATTTATGGACAGTTTGAATTATTTTCACATGAAACTAGATAAATTACCGGAAGCTTTCGGATTTTCCTGCGATGTGGTTAAGGGTACTTTTCCGCATTTATTTAATATTTTAGCAAATCAAAATTATGTCGGTCCTATGCCACCTCAAAAGTTTTATTCTTTGGAAAAAATGTCCGTATCAGAGAGGGAAAAGTTTTCTCAATGGTATGAAGACATGATTTTTAAGAAGTATCTTTTTGATTTTCAAAACGAAATCGTAAAATATTGCAAAACGGATGTCGATATATTGAGAAAAGCTTGCTCAGCTTTTAGAAAAAGTTTTATAGAAGTAGGAGATACGTGTCCGTTTGCCGAAGCTACAACAATAGCGAGCGCTTGCTCAAGAATTTTTAGAAAAAAATTTTTAAAAACTAATAGTATTGGCATTATACCTACCGGTGGTTATAGGAAAAAAAGCACTCATTCGCGAGGCTCAATTGAGTGGCTTATTTTAAAAGAAAAAGAATCGGGCCATAATATTATTCACGCTGCGAAAAGTTCAGAATTCCGACTTCCGGAAAATATTTTAGTTGATGGATATTTCGAATCATCTGATGGTTCGAAATATGTCTACCAATATCACGGTTGTTTTTGGCATGGGTGTAAAAAATGTTTTAAGGGCGAAGACCGTTTCAAAATATCTGAAATCTACGGGGATAGTTTAGAACAGCGTTTTGAAAAAACCTTAGAAACATCGGAGTTAATTAAATCTCATGGGTACGTTTTAGCGGAAATTTGGGAATGCGAGTTTAAAAATTTCAAACGGGAAAATGCAGAAGTAGAGCAGTATTTAATTAATCATCCTTTGTTGATGAGCGATACATTCAACCCACGAGATAGTTTTTACGGAGGTAGAACCGAGAATACTGTTTCTTTCGTAGAGGTACAAAAAGGGGAAAAAATCAATTATGTAGATATTTGCTCCTTATATCCTTACGTATGGAAAATTCCCTATAGGTCATCCGGAAATTTTTATAGGAGATAAATGCCATATTTTAACAGGTAGCGAATATAATTTAGAAAAAGTAGAAGGCATAGTCAAATGTCGCGTATTACCACCGCGATCTTTATTTTTACCTGTACTCCCTGTGCGAATGCACAATCGCTTAATGTTTCCGTTATGTCGTACATGTTGCGAGAATTTGAATGAAAGCGAATGTACGCACGAAAACATTAGTGACCGGGAGTTTACAGGTACATGGGTATCAGAGGAGTTAAAAAAGGCCGTTATAATGGGGTATCAGATTACAGCCATTTACGAGATATGGCAATACAAGGTTTCTCAGTATAATCAAGAAACTAAACAAGGTGGGTTATTTTCGGATTATATTAACGCGTTTTTCAAAATTAAGCAACAAGCTAGCGGGTGGCCGGTAAATTGCACAAGCGAAAATTTATGCGAGGAATATATTCAAGAATATGCACGCGAAGGAGGTATAGTTTTAGAAAAAGAAAAAATAGGAAAAAATCCAGGGTTGCGTTTTTTAGCTAAGTTATGCTTAAATTCTTTTTGGGGAAAATTCGGTCAGAGGGAAAATATGGGTACTACGGAAATTATTAGAGACGGTCCGCAGTTTTTCCAAATTTTAGAAAGCGAAGATAAAATTTTAGTTGATGTTTTACCGGTTAACCAAAACACTTTTTATATTCACTGGAAATACAATGAAAATTCATATGATCCATCGCCAATGACAAACGTGGTTATTGCTGCTTATACTACAGCACAAGCAAGGCTTAAGCTGTATAGTTATTTAGAACAATTAGATCAGCGTGTATTATATTATGATACAGATTCTTGTATCTATTTGTGTAAAAATGTAGAAAATGAATATAGAGTTCCGACAGGTAGGCTTTTGGGTGACATGACTGACGAATTAGAATGTTATGGTAGAGATAGTTATATAACATCATTTGTAAGCGCAGGTCCTAAATTTTATTCGTATATCGTGAAAAGTAACGACGGAACTCTACATGAAGTTTGTAAAGTTAAAGGCGTGAAATTGAATAATTCAACAAAAGATATTTTGAATTATAACAGTGTCAAGTCTTTAGTTTTAAAAAAAAATGAAGAAATAGTGCATTCGTTTAGTGCTATTAGACGCACAAAGTATCACGATGTGATTACAAAGCAAGAAACAAAAACTTGCCGCGTAAATAGTATTAAACGAACGCATTTAGATGAATGCACATCTTACCCGTATGGATATAAGAAACCTCGTTATTAATAAAATGCGTATGTATATGTATATATAAAAATAGTGTAAAATTTAAAAAAAAATACTAATGTAATATTGTAAAGTACTGTAAGATATTGTAAATTATTGTAAGAAAAAATTGTAAAATATTTATAAATACTGTAAAATATTGTAATATTTAGTGTAAAAAGGTATGCGAGAGTCAATGTTTTCAAAAATCTTGATATCGTAATGTGACAATAAACGTATTTCGAAATCTAAAAAAAGTTTTAAATATAAAATTAGAAATTTATTTAAATTATAATATTTCAACCAAAAGTATTTATTCTTTGTATTTTGTATGAATTTTGAAAAATATAATAATAAAAATGAATAAATATTAAAAATTTTTGTTGTAAATTTTCATTTATTTTTTTTTTCAGTTTGTACACATCATCCAGAACCTTCAGAAAAATGCTGCACTAATTGTAATGTTCCAACTTGTAGATTTTACCCTGAATACAAATGTACTCTACAGGGTTTAGCTTTACACAGAGCTTTACACAATTTGGTAAATTTAAAAAAAAATAACGATCAAAATAATTTGGACAAATTGTTACATGATTTAAAATTTTATTCTCAAAGATTTTTCATTTCATTAACTGTACAAATTTGGCATTTAATGACTAGTAAATCATGCACAATTTGTGAAAATATATGGTGCGATGCTGAGGATTGCCCCAGGAACATTGAAATAATAGAATTTCAAGAAGTTATGACATTTTGGAATATCAGCCTTGGGGATTTGTTGATACAAATTGAATCGAAAAATGTACAATATTTACACTTTACAATATCTAATATGCGCGAACATCATCGTCACTCCGAAAATCCAAATTGTCCACTTCATATCGACGACACTCCGTACATGTATATAAGTGGTCGTATGACCAATACTTCATCAACAATTTCACATTTTTAAATAAGATTTATACTAAATAAGATTTGATTTGATTTTCAAAATAAATAAATAATTATGAAGTTATATACATAATAAACCTTTATTTATTCTACCTTCCTTTTTTTCTTCTCCAGTTTTGAAACATTTCAAAGAAAGAATGTAATATTTAAATTATATACACGCACACGTAAACACACACACACACACACACACACACACACACACAAATATGTATATATAATATAAAACAAAATATAGTGAAAAATATAAATAAAACTTAAAAAATAGCTCATAAAATTTGTAAGCTAGTATGTATCATACAGCTGAAATGTGCATCAGCTTATAAAAGGTAAAAATCTAGATTTTCGCTTTCATTATTCTAGAATCTTCCGGTGTGTACGTACGAGTATTAGCTGATTTTTTCGTACGTACCGCGAGCGCGGGCCGGGACCCCACCGCAAAATTGATTTATTAATTTTAAAAAAGAAATAATAATAATAAAAAATAAAAAATGACACTAGCATGGCAACACCCATGGACCTCTATGATTTGTGGTCCAACAGGTTGTGGTAAGACGCATTTTGTAAAAAGATTTTTCCGATTTATTGACAGTATGTCCGATACAACTTTTGCTCGAAAAATGCTATATTATTCCGAATGGCAAGATGGATATTTGGAATACGGTAAAGATGTTGAATTTCATGAAGGTTTACCTCAAAATGAAGATTTTGCGTCTGACTCTCGACCAAAATTAGTAGTCATCGACGATCTGATGAGAGAATCTTCTAATAATGTAGTTGCTGATTTATTTACAAAAGGTAGTCACCATAAAAATATAGGCGTAATTTTTATTACACAAAATTTGTTTCATCAAGGACCTAAGCAGTGGGATATTTCATTAAATTCAAACTATATTGTAATTTTTAAAAATCCTAGAAACCGTGCACAAATACAACATTTAGCGCGTCAAGTTTATCCAGAAAATTCAAAGTTTTTACAAGAAGCTTATTACGACGCTACAAGTGTAGCACATGGTTATTTGTTGTTAGATTTAAAACAAAGCACAGCAGAAACCTGCAGAGTACGAACTAACATATTTCCTGATGATACACATCACTACGTGTACGTTCCACGAGATATAAAGAGAGGTGTCACGGGTGATAATTTTTCAGTGTTACGTGTATAATGGCTGCGGTAAGATAAAAAAAATCGCTCGATCCCAAAATAGCACATGATTTACACGCCCTTTATCATTTAAATAAAGAACAACGCAAAGTTATTTTAAAACTTGCTGATCGTAAAATAGTTAAAGGTATTTGTGAGTGTGCTTTGAATACTTTAAAAGGTACCGTACATTTAACACCTTCTCAAAAACAAAAGTTAGTTAAACATAAAAAAATTCTGAGAAATTTAAGCAATCGGGACTCTAAATCGTGGAAAAGCAAGAAACGTCTAATCGTGCAGAAAGGTGATGGTTTCTTAACAGCTTTACTTGCACCTGTATTAGGAACTATAATATCCGCTCTTATCCCCACTCGTTCTTAATTTAAAAATGCAGCATGCCCGTAAAATGGTTTTAGTGCCTCAAGATAGTATACAAAAACTTCTTCATACAAACGTTCCCGAGATCTCGTTGCAAAATGTCGAATCTGATAAAAAAAATACTGTTCAAACACCAGGCAGTCATCTTACAAGATTAGACATAGAAATGAGTGATATATTAAACTCACAAGAAACTGATGAGCGTACAAAATGGTCAAAGTATCAACAAGTTTTACATCGATATTTATATTTTTTAGACGACTTGAAAAAAAGTTTAAATAATGTTAATAAAAATGAACAAGAGTTAGAAAATGGAATAGATTTTGAAATAATAATATCATCTGTACCTGTAACATATAGACGTAAGGCTGAATTGATGGTTCAATTTTTAAAAAGTCCTACCCTGCTAGAACAGGACGTTATAAAGACGTCATTAAGACGTTTTAAAAATCACGAGAAAACGTCCATTTTAAATGTATAAAATGACGTTCAAAAAACGTCTTTTAAACGTTATTTTGGCCGCGGTATTTTTCACAAAAAAGTTGACAGATAGGTATAGAGGTGTATTAAAGACGTTTTAAAAACGTATATACTACGAGTGATGGACGTTATTCATACGAGACGTTTTTAAAACATCTTTTAAACGTCTTAAAAAGATTCTTAGAGACGTTTTCAAAACGTCTTTTAAACGTCTTTAAAACGTCCCTAAATATGTATAAAAAAATTTTAATAGATTACATTACTTTTATTCACATATATGACACAGTACATAAAATAATAATTAGAGGTTATATATTTATTATTAGGAAAAAAAATATACAAAAGTAGGGATGATTTTACTTATCTTATTGAATCCGTAATGATTTCAGCCTCCATCACAGGACGGATTAACAATATAAATATTTAATTCATACATTAATTTTTATAACTTTTTGCTGCAACTGATGCTGTCCCAGATTTTCAAATGCCTTATCATCTTCAAATTGACTGTTTATTTGTTATTAAAGAGAAAGGTGATAGATAAAAATTCGTTAGTAACCAATAAACAAACAAGATGATTAGGCATTCGAAAATATGGGACAGCATCAGTTCAAAAACTATAAAAATTAATGTATGAATTAAATATTTATATTGATGATCTGCCCAATAATGGAGGCTGAAATCGGATTCAATCAGATAAGTAAAAATATCCTTACTTTTGTATATTTCTTTTCTTAATAATAAATATATAACCTCTAATTATTATTTTATGTACTGTGTCATATATGTGAATAAAAGTAATGTAATCTATTAAAATTTTTTTACACATATTTAGGGACGTTTTAAAGACGTTTAAAAGACGTTTTGAAAACGTCTCTAAGAATCTTTTTAAGACGTTTAAAAGACGTTTTAAAAACGTCTCGTATGAATAACGTCCATCACTCGTAGTATATACGTTTTTAAAACGTCTTTAATACGTCTCTATACCTATCTGTCAACTTTTTTGTGAAAAATACCGCGGCCAAAATAACGTTTAAAAGACGTTTTTTGAACGTCATTTTATACATTTAAAATGGACGTTTTCTCGTGATTTTTAAAACGTCTTAATGACGTCTTTATAACGTCCTGTTCTAGCAGGGTAATATTTCTTCAAGAATTACATGGAATGACCGCGGTTTAGTTTCGATAGATGGTGCTGTTCTCGAAGGTTCTAATATAGTAGATTTAATAAACGATGCTGTACGTAGTAGAAAAGGTGTAAAGGCTACAGGTCGTGAGCATTTTGCGTGGTTTTTACGAGATGTAGGTATACCATTGGAATGTATTGGTAATTTAGCTTTTTACAAAGAAGGACAAAAATTTGAACATGCAGTAAATCATAGTAATAGGTCTTTAACAACACCACATACAAGTTTTAATGATTCATTATTACATGCACCAAAAAGACATACTTCTACACCTATGCCTAAAAATAAAAATAAAAATTTGTCAATAGAAAATGATACATATGACGACGATGTTACAGTAATTAATAAAGAAATGATCAGTGGGGACGATGATTCGTGGACTACTCTGAACAGAAAGAAACGTGTTAAAAGAAATACCGTAGCAGAGCAAAAGGGCAGTGGCTGGTTGACTTTTTCGTTTTAAATAAATGAATAAATAAATAAAAATCATGGATCTTAATAAGCAATTACTTAACAAAATTTATTATGATGTTAATGAACCCGCTGGTTATGTTGGAGAACGCCGCCTTGTAAATAAGACTAAAAATACAGTTGGTAAAAAAAATATACACAAGTGGTTGCAAGCACAAGATGCTTATACTTTACACAAACCTTTTCATAGAAAATTTCCTCGTCTTCATTACAATGTTGCTGAAATGGATTCTGTATGGGAAGGTGATTTAATTGACTTAGAATCATTAAAATCTTATAATGATGGATTTTCATACTTACTAGTTGTCATCGATGTTCTCAGCAAATACGTATGGGTAGTACCCTTGAAGGATAAATCATGTTCACAAGTCACTGACGCTTTTAAAAAAATTATTTTAAATAAAAATGAACGAATTCCTAAATTGTTTCGAACTGACAAGGGAAAAGAATTCGTCGGTCAAAAAATGCAAAAATTTCTAAAAATAAATAATATTATACATCGTGTTGCACGTAATCCCGATGTAAAAGCAGCTATTGTCGAAAGATTTAACCGTACTTTAAAGGAAAAAATGTGGCGATATTTCACACATCAAAATTCTAAACGTTACATAGATATTTTACCTCAACTTGTAAATAGTTACAATAACTCATATCATTCAACAATAAAGATGGCGCCTGCAGCAGTTACAATATTTAATGCAGATATTGCAAAGAAAAATATGGATTCAAGATATAAAACAGTTGATAGAGAAGCTAAATACTCAGAAGGTGACTTTGTTCGAATTAGTCGAACCAAAGGTACCTTCGAGAAAGGTTATTTAGCAAATTGGTCGGAAGAAATTTTTAAAATAACTAGAGTCTTAAAACATAAAAAACCACCTGTGTATGAAATAGAAGATCTCGATGGTGAATCTATAGATGGTATTTTTTACGAAGAAGAACTTAACGTTATTCTAAAAGATATCAGAAATTCCGAATATAAAATTGATAAAATAATAAAAACAAGTGGTTCAGGTCGTAGAAAAAAATATTTTGTAAGTTGGGTCGGATATCCTAGTAAATTTAATTCTTGGGTGCCAGCTAAAGATATAAAAAATATATAAACATGAAAACACAATTTTATATGATACTACCTAGTAATAGTAGTATGAGTGTTTTTCCTAACAACACTACATCTTGTTATACTACAAAATTACCTCAAGAAATTAATTTACGAGGGTCTTGGGAAGTTGGTGTCACAGAAATTCATTTTCCACGCTCATTCTTACATTTAAGAGAAAAAGAAAGAGAAATTGAAGTTTCATCTATTTCACCGCCTATCTTAAAGGATAACTCAGTAAACCAACTTGTCGATATAGAATATAAAAGAGTTACAATTCCTTATGGTGTATATTCCGGTATATCGGAATTTTTAGAAAAAATAAATAATGCATTAAGCGAAACACATATATCATTTAAATTGTCAGTAGAACATAACAACACCTACGTATACGTTGAAAAGACATGTGATTCAGAAAAATGTATGAATGAGCACTCTATAAAAATGAACCGTGCAGTTTGGGATATTTTAGGCTTTGCTGAAATAAAAGGATATTTAAACATTGATTTACAAAATTCCCTTGCTACTCGACCAGCAAATATTTTTAACGCATTACCTAGACAATTATTTATTTACTCAGATATATGTGAACCTTGTATTGTAGGTGACGTACAAACAACTTTATTACGTATTGTACCTATAAACTACAAGGATTATGTATTTGCTTCTAATCAATATCAAATTTTTACACCTATAAATTATATACCCCTCATAAGAAATAGTTTCAGAACAATCACTATAGATATAAGAGATCATCTCGGTCGTATCATACCATTCGAGTGTGGTACGTCGACTGTAACACTACATTTTAGACAAGTTGCATAACAAAAATAAAATAAAAATGAATCATTATATTGAACATTATGATAGTCAAGTTGGTCAAGGGGGTATTTAACATGTTTACGGTCGATCACCATATCAAAAAGGACATGGAGGTATAGGTCGATTTCTTGGAGGACTTTTTCGTAAAGCACTTCCTTTTTTAAAACGTGGTGCTCGAGCTGTCGGAAAAGAAGCTCTTAAAGCTGGAATTAACATTATCGATGATGTCAGTAGTCATAATATTCCTTTTAGAGAATCACTACGCACTAGAGCACGTGAATCAGGTAAAAATTTAAAAAGAAAGGCAGAAGAGAAAATAGAAAGTCTAATAATGGAAGGCTCTGGTTATAAAAAACGCGTAAGAAGACGTAAGGATCAGTCGCGAACCAAACGTCGCGTGAAACGTATCTCATCGTTGACATCATCTTTAAACAGAAAAAGAAAAACAAGAAAAATAATAAAAACAAACGTATTAAAAAAAGAAAAATTAACAAGAAAAATAAAAAACGTTCAGTAAGTGATATTTTTGGACCTGTATAATTTCAAAATGGCATTTTTACACACACATTCGTGGGAATGTACTAAATCAGAATTAGATTAATTTACTCTCCCACCCACTCAAACAGCTATAGAATCAACACAATGGGTAGAATACAAACCTGTGACCACCATTTCTGAAGATTCATATTTAGAATTTGTTGTACCAGGAAATTCGGATGATTACATTGATTTAGCTCATACTATGCTTAGTCTTAGTGCACGTCTCGAAAAAGGAAAAAATCTTATAGGTGAAGATACATTAGTTACACCTGTAAACAACTTTTTACATAGTATGTTCAATCAAGTCGATATATTCTTTAACCAAAAGACTGTATCACCACCTAGCAATGCTTACGCTTATCGAGCATATATAGAGACGTTGCTTAATTATTCCCAAGAAGCTAAAAAATCACATTTGACTACTGCATTATGGTATAACGATACCCCTGGTGAAATGGATGCCGTATTATTAAAAAGAAAAGATAATAATGATCTACTTTCGAAAAATATTGGTGCTGATAAACGTAATCTTTTTGTCAAAGGCGGAAAAATTGTAGATCTATTAGGTCACTTACATTGCGATGTTTTTAATCAGGAAAAATTTCTCCTTAATGGTGTAGAAATGAGAGTACGTCTCATCCGCTCAAAAGACGCTTTTTGCTTGATAGATCATGAGGCTCAAAATGTGAAAGTACGTATAATAGATACATCATTACGTGTACGCAGAGCTAAAATTAATCCAGGAATTTTACTTGCACATTCAATAGCCTTATCTAAAGGAACAGCTGAATATCCATTAACACGTGTAGAGGTTAAGTCATTTACTTTACATACAGGAGTCACGGGAGAAACTTTAGATAATATTATTCTTGGACAATTACCTAAACGCATAATAATTGGTTTAGTTTCAAATAGTGCATTTAATGGAAGTAGAAAAGAAAATCCATTTAACTTTCAACATTTTAATCTTAATTATCTTGCTTTAAATGTCGACGGAATACAAATTCCTAGTAAACCCATTCAACCTAATTATCCCGACACGTTCATTGATGGATATCATACTTTATTTAGCGGTACAGGTATTCACTTTATGAATGAAGGAAACTCTATTTCAAAAGATACTTACCCTAATGGTTATTGTCTATATGCTTTCGACTTAACACCAGATCTTTCAGCAAATTGTAACACGCATTGGAATTTAGTTAAGACAGGTGCAGTCCGTTTAGAATTACGTTTTGATCAAGTTTTAGAGAATTCCGTAAATTGCATAGTTTACGCCGAATATGATAACATACTTGAAATAGACGCGTCACGACAAGTCATTATTGATTTTAATGGTTAGATAATAACAATAATACTTTCACAATATTTTTTAAAACTTTCTCTATGAGTCAGAAGAATTTTAGTATTGATGACGATTTTCTACAAAATTAGGAAAGAGGAAAATATAATAAAAAGTGGGGAAATCTATATAAATTCAACTAGATACATATGTTAAACTCTCAAACGTTATTGAAGTTTAAAACTAAACAGATATATACATAAAACGAAAAACTATGGACTACATTATTGACGTTCAAGGTTTTCGCGATATTCAGAATAAATTAATTATAAAGGAAATAGCTGTAATATCTCTAGATAAAGATTACGTTTCGCATTGGATAACATCTCCTCCTTACTCATTTACTGATTTACCTATCAGAACTCAAGTTTTCAATAATTGGCTTACCAATAACTACCATGGAATCGAATGGTTTGAAGGAGATGTTCCTCATCGACAACTTTACGCAAATTTACGGGCTATAACACGGACTGCAAGACGAATTTTTGTTCGAGGTTCTCAAGAAGCGCAAGTAATTCACAGTATTATATCACGACGTGTTATAAATTTAGAAGACTATAACTGTCCATCCGTACATAATTTACAAAACTGCAAAACTTACTGTTGTTTTCATGGTTCTCAAAGTCATGAATTTTTCATTTGTGCTCTAAACTCCGTAGTTAAATATAAAAAGTGGCTTATCAGGAATAATAGACTTATTTCTGCATTAATTGACTCTGATAGTGATGATACTTTATACTCTTCTCCTGCGGATTCAACTGACAATACAGTGCAGACTCCTCCTCCTCCTCCTAAACCAAAAAGATTTGGAAAAAAAAGTGAAGTGAAAAAAAGATCACCTACACCAGGACCTGGCAAAGAACCTGTATATGATAGCATCGAAGAATCAGGATATTATACTTCGGAATCAAACACACCTGTAATTACAAAGCAACGCAATGAATACTCTTCAGATTCGGGATGCGCTTCACTCCTTAAGAATACCATCGTACGGTGTATTTCCAGCCGACCAGATACCCAGGTCATTGACGAGACCGATAGCGTGTGTATTTAATACAGACATTCACACACAACCAGGAACTCATTGGGTAGCTGTTTTCATTGACAAGTATGGAAGAGCAGTGTTTTTTGACAGTTACGGTCTACCTCCTTTAATACCACAACATAAAAAATGTCTTCAGCAAAATTCTATTCATTATAAATGGAACACTAAACAACTACAAAGTTTAAATTCAAAAGTTTGTGGGCAATTTTGCTTAATGTTTTTAGATTACATGAATCGAGGCTACTCACTTAACAAATTTTGTAATTTATTTTCATCAGATTACTTAAGAAATGATAATATTGCTGCACGTTTCTATAAACGTATTCGTGGTATTCAACATAAACGTAATTATTATAAAAATAAATTCCTTGTAGGTAATGGTCGCCGAAAATATGTCAAATGTTGCATACAAACATGTAAAGCAAAATCATGCTACACTTGAAATTATATATTCATTATTATAAAAATTTTTGTACTTTCTAAAAAATTTGTAATTATTTGTATTAGACTAAGTGAAAAATAATAAACACTGATTTCTATTGCTAAAATATTTTGTTATTTTATATATATAACCATGAACACCAAATCCTTTTCCTAAAAATATTCCATTAAATATTTTAAAAAGATTCAAAATTCATATTTCTAAAATCTTTTAATTTAATAAACTATATCAGAAAGAATTTTTCTATTTGTAAATTGAATTCCATTTTTTAAATTACTAGCATTATATATTTAATATATATCGTTGTAAAATATACGATTATATTAGTCATAAATTTTTTTTTCATATACAAAAAAATTTATTTCACCAAAGAATCCTAACTTACCGACTTTTACAATAACCGTTACCTTGCTACTCCAAAAAATTTTTTTTACGGCGTCCCCTCCACTTCGGGTTGTTTCGCTTTTACTCGTATACGCTCGAGCTTAGGCGCCAACAATCTTTTCCCTATATTCCCCCTGAACTTCATGGCCGCCATTTTTACCTATAATCCCCCATATACTACTGTTGTAATCATATCAATTTTCATCAATTTTTCAAATATCTTTTTTATTTCACTGATGACATGTCGTATTCTTAATTTATTTAAATTTGTAATAAAAAAATCTACAATTTCATGTTTGGTTCATAAAAAAATATAATTTTATTAATGAGTTATGAGCATAAATGCTATTTTTGCCGTAAAAGCACGTGTTAAATTTCTAGATTTCAATAATTTTTTTCTTTCAAATTGGGGTGTTGACCTTATATTTTCAAAATTGCTTTGAAATCGTAATGACTTCTACTTTTCATAATATTTTTTTTTAAACATCCTATTTTTTATCAAAAAACGCTGGAGCCACCTTAAGAGGCGGTCGGAACCAAATCGGTGACTTAGTTCAGTGCTTGTAATAAATGCTTATAATAATTTATTCATTTATTAATATGGTAAAAATATAGTCATTTCCTCTAGTCATGTATATACAGAATAATTTAAAATAGTCAAAGCCACAAAAATATACAAAATATTGTTATAAAGCGAAAAATGCCACCTAACAATCGACACGACAGTTTTTTGCATGCGGTATATGTCAAATCAGTTTGATATTTGTAATAAATGCTTATAATAATTTATTTACTTATTCATATGGTAGAAATAAAGTCATTTCCTCTAGTCATGTATATAAAGAATAATTTGAAATAGTTTAAGCCATAAAAATATACAAAATATTATCGTAAAGCGAAAAATGCTGACTTGATATATACCGCAAGTCACCGATTTGGTTCCGACCGCCTCTTAAGATGTTCCAAAAAAGTACAGTCGACGGAAACATATTCTTGAGTGTTCTTTTTCTTCGATTTAAAAAATTCTCCAATAAAAATAAAGAAATTAACAGAATCATCCAATCAGATCGCATGATTTCAAAATCAGGGAAAATCGGACGAGTTTTGAAGACATACAGTACCGCTCAAAAGTTCGTAAAAAAATTTTTTTTTAACTCAACTTCAAACTGCGATATTTCGGAAACGGCTCAATAAATTTAAAAAATCTGGACAGCGCTTGAAAGATCAGACAGAATACTATTTTTTTGTGTCCTGCCAAATATTTATATCTCTTTTTTTAACTCTATTTCTAATAATAGAAAAATATTTTATTTTTACGAATTTTTAAATTTCAATCAATCAAATGTAACTTTTTAAGAAATTGATAAAATTCAAAAATTCGAACTTGACTAAAAAGTAGAGTGAATTTCCTAAATCTTTATGTTCAATGGTTTTTTTGTATCTATTTCCTGCGTGTAGCTAAAAATGCGCAAAAATGGAAAGTACAAAAAAATCAGTTTTACCCGGTCAAAAAAGGTTAGCTATAAAATATAGCTAAAAAAATAGTTAAATATATAGCTGTATCGAGTTGTATTTACAGCTATATCGATGTGTTTTTTTAGCTGTTTTTCATAGTTAAAAATGTACTTAATTTTATAGAATAATTTCGTTAGCTACCGAAAATATTAATAGCTACTTTTTCAACTATATTTTATAGCTATTATTATAGTTAAAAAAAAAACTTAAATTTTTAGTGTATTTATACCCGGTCAAAAAAGGTTAGCTGTAAAATATAGCTAAAAAAATAGTTAAATATATAGCTCTATCGTGCTTGTTTTACAGCTGTATCGATGTGTTTCTTAGCTGTTTTTTATAGTTAAAAATGTACTTAATTTTATAGTTAATAATTTCGTTATACCGAAAATATTAATAGCTACTTTTTCAACTGTATTTTATAGCTATTATTATAGTTAAAAAAACACTTAAATTTTTAGTGTACTAAGTGTTTTTTCAACTATAATAATAGCTATAAAATATAGTTAAAAAAGTAGCTATTAATATTTTCGGGAGATAACGAAATTATTAACTATAAAATTAAGTACATTTTTAACTATAAAAAACAGCTAAAAAACACATCGATATAGCTGTAAAACGAGCACGATACAGCTATATATTTAACTATTTTTTTAGCTATATTTTATAGCTAACCTTTTTTGACCGGGATTACAATATATTAATGTCTATAGATATTTAATCATACTTTATAGCTGGAAATAAATGGTTTTTTAGATATCCTTTATAGTTGAAAATATACCTAAATTTTTAGTTGATAATTTATTTATTATCATAGATATTTAGCTGAAAAAACATGAATATTGCTATAATATAAATAAATATAGCTGTATTTTACTTATATTATTAGCTGTTTTTATAGATGTTTTTTTTTGACCGAGAACAACTGAAAATGTAACTGTAATTTCAATTGTATTTTTAGCTATTTTTAGCTATATTATTAACAATTTTTTTAGCTAAATATTATTAGAGTAGCTTTCAGATATACTGGAGTTTATTTATATTGTCCTTCCCTACCTTCGCTGTAAATTAGTTAACCTATACACACACTTAATCTAAGTAATAACTCGCAGGGATCGCTAGAAAACACGCGCGCATTTTTTAGTAACGGTAAGATGGATCGGTCTTATATACAAAGTGTACTCAACTCTCACCACTTGCGGGAGTTGGACAAAAATTTTAACGCGTCAAAAACGTTTAGCTAAAAAAATTAGCTAAAAATTAAGCTTAAAATATAGCTGTTTTGACTCGTTGAAATTTGTGTCCAACTCCCGCAAGTGGTGAGAGTTGAGTACACTTTGTATATAAGACCGATCCATCTTACCGTTACTAAAAAATGCGCACGTGTTTTCTAGCGACCCCAGGGACATTATTACTTAGCTTTAGTGTATGTATAGGTTAACTAATTTACAGCGAAGGTAGGGAAGGACAATATAAATAAACTCGAGTATATCTGAAAGCTACTCTAATAATGTTTAGCTAAAAAAAATTGTTACAAATATAGCTAAAAACAGCTAAAAATACAGCTGAAATTACAGTTATATTTTCAGCTATTCTCGGTAAAAAAAAACATCTATAAAAACAGCTAAAAATATAAGTAAAATACAGCTATATTCATTTATATTATAGCAATATTCATGTTTTTTCAGCTAAATATCTATGAGTAATAACCAAATTATCAACTAAAAATTTAGTTATATTTTTAACTATAAAGGATATCTAAAAAACCATTTATTTTCAGCTATAAAGTATAGTTAAATATCTAGCTATTAATATATTGTCATAAGTACACTAAAAATTTAAGTATTTTTTTTAACTATAATAATAGCTATAAAATATAGTTGAAAAGGTAGCTATTAATATTTTCGGTATAACGAAATTATCAACTATAAAATTAAGTACATTTTTAACTGTCAAAAACAGCTAAAAAACACATCGATATAGCTGTAAAAACAGCTCGATATATCTATATATTTAACTATTTTTTTAGCTATATTTTACAGCTAACCTTTTTGACCGGGTATAAATACACTAAAAAATCAAGTGTTTTTTTTAACTATAATAATAGCTATAAAATATAGTTAAAAAAGTAGCTATTAATATTTTCGGGAGATAACGAAATTATTAACTATAAAATTAAGTACATTTTTAACTATAAAAAACAGCTAAAAAAACACATTGAAATAGCTGTAAAACGAGCACGATACAGCTATATATTTAACTATTTTTTTAGCTATATTTTATAGCTAACCTTTTTTGACCGGGATTACAATATATTAATGTCTATAGATATTTAATCATACTTTATAGCTGGAAATAAATGGTTTTTTAGATATCCTTTATAGTTGAAAATATACCTAAATTTTTAGTTGATAATTTATTTATTATCATAGATATTTAGCTGAAAAAACATGAATATTGCTATAATATAAATAAATATAGCTGTATTTTACTTATATTATTAGCTGTTTTTATAGATGTTTTTTTTGACCGAGAACAACTGAAAATGTAACTGTAATTTCAATTGTATTTTTAGCTATTTTTAGCTATATTATTAACAATTTTTTTAGCTAAATATTATTAGAGTAGCTTTCAGATATACTGGAGTTTATTTATATTGTCCTTCCCTACCTTCGCTGTAAATTAGTTAACCTATACACACACTTAATCTAAGTAATAACTCGCAGGGATCGCTAGAAAACACGCGCGCATTTTTTAGTAACGGTAAGATGGATCGGTCTTATATACAAAGTGTACTCAACTCTCACCACTTGCGGGAGTTGGACAAAAATTTTAACGCGTCAAAAACGTTTAGCTAAAAAAATTAGCTAAAAATTAAGCTTAAAATATAGCTGTTTTGACTCGTTGAAATTTGTGTCCAACTCCCGCAAGTGGTGAGAGTTGAGTACACTTTGTATATAAGACCGATCCATCTTACCGTTACTAAAAAATGCGCACGTGTTTTCTAGCGACCCCAGGGACATTATTACTTAGCTTTAGTGTATGTATAGGTTAACTAATTTACAGCGAAGGTAGGGAAGGACAATATAAATAAACTCGAGTATATCTGAAAGCTACTCTAATAATGTTTAGCTAAAAAAAATTGTTACAAATATAGCTAAAAACAGCTAAAAATACAGCTGAAATTACAGTTATATTTTCAGCTATTCTCGGTAAAAAAAACATCTATAAAAACAGCTAAAAATATAAGTAAAATACAGCTATATTCATTTATATTATAGCAATATTCATGTTTTTTCAGCTAAATATCTATGAGTAATAACCAAATTATCAACTAAAAATTTAGTTATATTTTTAACTATAAAGGATATCTAAAAAACCATTTATTTTCAGCTATAAAGTATAGTTAAATATCTAGCTATTAATATATTGTCATAAGTACACTAAAAATTTAAGTATTTTTTTAACTATAATAATAGCTATAAAATATAGTTGAAAAGGTAGCTATTAATATTTTCGGTATAACGAAATTATCAACTATAAAATTAAGTACATTTTTAACTGTCAAAAACAGCTAAAAAACACATCGATATAGCTGTAAAAACAGCTCGATATATCTATATATTTAACTATTTTTTTAGCTATATTTTACAGCTAACCTTTTTTGACCGGGTATAAATACACTAAAAAATCAAGTGTTTTTTTTAACTATAATAATAGCTATAAAATATAGTTAAAAAAGTAGCTATTAATATTTTCGGGAGATAACGAAATTATTAACTATAAAATTAAGTACATTTTTAACTATAAAAAACAGCTAAAAAAACACATTGAAATAGCTGTAAAACGAGCACGATACAGCTATATATTTAACTATTTTTTTAGCTATATTTTATAGCTAACCTTTTTTGACCGGGATTACAATATATTAATGTCTATAGATATTTAATCATACTTTATAGCTGGAAATAAATGGTTTTTTAGATATCCTTTATAGTTGAAAATATACCTAAATTTTTAGTTGATAATTTATTTATTATCATAGATATTTAGCTGAAAAAACATGAATATTGCTATAATATAAATAAATATAGCTGTATTTTACTTATATTATTAGCTGTTTTTATAGATGTTTTTTTTTGACCGAGAACAACTGAAAATGTAACTGTAATTTCAATTGTATTTTTAGCTATTTTTTAGCTATATTATTAACAATTTTTTTTAGCTAAATATTATTAGAGTAGCTTTCAGATATACTGGAGTTTATTTATATTGTCCTTCCCTACCTTCGCTGTAAATTAGTTAACCTATACACACACTTAATCTAAGTAATAACTCGCAGGGATCGCTAGAAAACACGCGCGCATTTTTTAGTAACGGTAAGATGGATCGGTCTTATATACAAAGTGTACTCAACTCTCACCACTTGCGGGAGTTGGACAAAAATTTTAACGCGTCAAAAACGTTTAGCTAAAAAAATTAGCTAAAAATTAAGCTTAAAATATAGCTGTTTTGACTCGTTGAAATTTGTGTCCAACTCCCGCAAGTGGTGAGAGTTGAGTACACTTTGTATATAAGACCGATCCATCTTACCGTTACTAAAAAATGCGCACGTGTTTTCTAGCGACCCCAGGACATTATTACTTAGCTTTAGTGTATGTATAGGTTAACTAATTTACAGCGAAGGTAGGGAAGGACAATATAAATAAACTCGAGTATATCTGAAAGCTACTCTAATAATGTTTAGCTAAAAAAAAATTGTTACAAATATAGCTAAAAACAGCTAAAAATACAGCTGAAATTACAGTTATATTTTCAGCTATTCTCGGTCAAAAAAAACATCTATAAAAACAGCTAAAAATATAAGTAAAATACAGCTATATTCATTTATATTATAGCAATATTCATGTTTTTTCAGCTAAATATCTATGAGTAATAACCAAATTATCAACTAAAAATTTAGTTATATTTTTAACTATAAAGGATATCTAAAAAACCATTTATTTTCAGCTATAAAGTATAGTTAAATATCTAGCTATTAATATATTGTCATAAGTACACTAAAAATTTAAGTATTTTTTTTAACTATAATAATAGCTATAAAATATAGTTGAAAAGGTAGCTATTAATATTTTCGGTATAACGAAATTATCAACTATAAAATTAAGTACATTTTTAACTGTCAAAAACAGCTAAAAAACACATCGATATAGCTGTAAAAACAGCTCGATATATCTATATATTTAACTATTTTTTTAGCTATATTTTACAGCTAACCTTTTTTGACCGGGTATAAATACACTAAAAAATCAAGTGTTTTTTTAACTATAATAATAGCTATAAAATATAGTTAAAAAGTAGCTATTAATATTTTCGGGAGATAACGAAATTATTAACTATAAAATTAAGTACATTTTTAACTATAAAAAACAGCTAAAAAACACATTGAAATAGCTGTAAAACGAGCACGATACAGCTATATATTTAACTATTTTTTTAGCTATATTTTATAGCTAACCTTTTTGACCGGGATTACAATATATTAATGTCTATAGATATTTAATCATACTTTATAGCTGGAAATAAATGGTTTTTTAGATATCCTTTATAGTTGAAAATATACCTAAATTTTTAGTTGATAATTTATTTATTATCATAGATATTTAGCTGAAAAAACATGAATATTGCTATAATATAAATAAATATAGCTGTATTTTACTTATATTATTAGCTGTTTTTATAGATGTTTTTTTTTGACCGAGAACAACTGAAAATGTAACTGTAATTTCAATTGTATTTTTAGCTATTTTTTAGCTATATTATTAACAATTTTTTTTAGCTAAATATTATTAGAGTAGCTTTCAGATATACTGGAGTTTATTTATATTGTCCTTCCCTACCTTCGCTGTAAATTAGTTAACCTATACACACACTTAATCTAAGTAATAACTCGCAGGGATCGCTAGAAAACACGCGCGCATTTTTTAGTAACGGTAAGATGGATCGGTCTTATATACAAAGTGTACTCAACTCTCACCACTTGCGGGAGTTGGACAAAAATTTTAACGCGTCAAAAACGTTTAGCTAAAAAAATTAGCTAAAAATTAAGCTTAAAATATAGCTGTTTTGACTCGTTGAAATTTGTGTCCAACTCCCGCAAGTGGTGAGAGTTGAGTACACTTTGTATATAAGACCGATCCATCTTACCGTTACTAAAAAATGCGCACGTGTTTTCTAGCGACCCCAGGACATTATTACTTAGCTTTAGTGTATGTATAGGTTAACTAATTTACAGCGAAGGTAGGGAAGGACAATATAAATAAACTCGAGTATATCTGAAAGCTACTCTAATAATGTTTAGCTAAAAAAAATTGTTACAAATATAGCTAAAAACAGCTAAAAATACAGCTGAAATTACAGTTATATTTTCAGCTATTCTCGGTCAAAAAAAACATCTATAAAAACAGCTAAAAATATAAGTAAAATACAGCTATATTCATTTATATTATAGCAATATTCATGTTTTTTCAGCTAAATATCTATGAGTAATAACCAAATTATCAACTAAAAATTTAGTTATATTTTTAACTATAAAGGATATCTAAAAAACCATTTATTTTCAGCTATAAAGTATAGTTAAATATCTAGCTATTAATATATTGTCATAAGTACACTAAAAATTTAAGTATTTTTTTTAACTATAATAATAGCTATAAAATATAGTTGAAAAGGTAGCTATTAATATTTTCGGTATAACGAAATTATCAACTATAAAATTAAGTACATTTTTAACTGTCAAAAACAGCTAAAAAACACATCGATATAGCTGTAAAAACAGCTCGATATATCTATATATTTAACTATTTTTTTAGCTATATTTTACAGCTAACCTTTTTTGACCGGGTATAAATACACTAAAAAATCAAGTGTTTTTTTTAACTATAATAATAGCTATAAAATATAGTTAAAAAAGTAGCTATTAATATTTTCGGGAGATAACGAAATTATTAACTATAAAATTAAGTACATTTTTAACTATAAAAACAGCTAAAAAACACATTGAAATAGCTGTAAAACGAGCACGATACAGCTATATATTTAACTATTTTTTTAGCTATATTTTATAGCTAACCTTTTTTTGACCGGGATTACAATATATTAATGTCTATAGATATTTAATCATACTTTATAGCTGGAAATAAATGGTTTTTTAGATATCCTTTATAGTTGAAAATATACCTAAATTTTTAGTTGATAATTTATTTATTATCATAGATATTTAGCTGAAAAAACATGAATATTGCTATAATATAAATAAATATAGCTGTATTTTACTTATATTATTAGCTGTTTTTATAGATGTTTTTTTTGACCGAGAACAACTGAAAATGTAACTGTAATTTCAATTGTATTTTTAGCTATTTTTAGCTATATTATTAACAATTTTTTTTAGCTAAATATTATTAGAGTAGCTTTCAGATATACTGGAGTTTATTTATATTGTCCTTCCCTACCTTCGCTGTAAATTAGTTAACCTATACACACACTTAATCTAAGTAATAACTCGCAGGGATCGCTAGAAAACACGCGCGCATTTTTTAGTAACGGTAAGATGGATCGGTCTTATATACAAAGTGTACTCAACTCTCACCACTTGCGGGAGTTGGACAAAAATTTTAACGCGTCAAAAACGTTTAGCTAAAAAAATTAGCTAAAAATTAAGCTTAAAATATAGCTGTTTTGACTCGTTGAAATTTGTGTCCAACTCCCGCAAGTGGTGAGAGTTGAGTACACTTTGTATATAAGACCGATCCATCTTACCGTTACTAAAAAATGCGCACGTGTTTTCTAGCGACCCCAGGGACATTATTACTTAGCTTTAGTGTATGTATAGGTTAACTAATTTACAGCGAAGGTAGGGAAGGACAATATAAATAAACTCGAGTATATCTGAAAGCTACTCTAATAATGTTTAGCTAAAAAAATTGTTACAAATATAGCTAAAAACAGCTAAAAATACAGCTGAAATTACAGTTATATTTTCAGCTATTCTCGGTCAAAAAAAACATCTATAAAAACAGCTAAAAATATAAGTAAAATACAGCTATATTCATTTATATTATAGCAATATTCATGTTTTTTCAGCTAAATATCTATGAGTAATAACCAAATTATCAACTAAAAATTTAGTTATATTTTTAACTATAAAGGATATCTAAAAACCATTTATTTTCAGCTATAAAGTATAGTTAAATATCTAGCTATTAATATATTGTCATAAGTACACTAAAAATTTAAGTATTTTTTTTAACTATAATAATAGCTATAAAATATAGTTGAAAAGGTAGCTATTAATATTTTCGGTATAACGAAATTATCAACTATAAAATTAAGTACATTTTTAACTGTCAAAAACAGCTAAAAAACACATCGATATAGCTGTAAAAACAGCTCGATATATCTATATATTTAACTATTTTTTTAGCTATATTTTACAGCTAACCTTTTTTGACCGGGTATAAATACACTAAAAAATCAAGTGTTTTTTTTAACTATAATAATAGCTATAAAATATAGTTAAAAAAGTAGCTATTAATATTTTCGGGAGATAACGAAATTATTAACTATAAAATTAAGTACATTTTTAACTATAAAAAACAGCTAAAAAAACACATTGAAATAGCTGTAAAACGAGCACGATACAGCTATATATTTAACTATTTTTTTAGCTATATTTTATAGCTAACCTTTTTTGACCGGGATTACAATATATTAATGTCTATAGATATTTAATCATACTTTATAGCTGGAAATAAATGGTTTTTAGATATCCTTTATAGTTGAAAATATACCTAAATTTTTAGTTGATAATTTATTTATTATCATAGATATTTAGCTGAAAAAACATGAATATTGCTATAATATAAATAAATATAGCTGTATTTTACTTATATTATTAGCTGTTTTTATAGATGTTTTTTTTTGACCGAGAACAACTGAAAATGTAACTGTAATTTCAATTGTATTTTTAGCTATTTTTAGCTATATTATTAACAATTTTTTTTAGCTAAATATTATTAGAGTAGCTTTCAGATATACTGGAGTTTATTTATATTGTCCTTCCCTACCTTCGCTGTAAATTAGTTAACCTATACACACACTTAATCTAAGTAATAACTCGCAGGGATCGCTAGAAAACACGCGCGCATTTTTAGTAACGGTAAGATGGATCGGTCTTATATACAAAGTGTACTCAACTCTCACCACTTGCGGGAGTTGGACAAAAATTTTAACGCGTCAAAAACGTTTAGCTAAAAAAATTAGCTAAAAATTAAGCTTAAAATATAGCTGTTTTGACTCGTTGAAATTTGTGTCCAACTCCCGCAAGTGGTGAGAGTTGAGTACACTTTGTATATAAGACCGATCCATCTTACCGTTACTAAAAAATGCGCACGTGTTTTCTAGCGACCCCAGGGACATTATTACTTAGCTTTAGTGTATGTATAGGTTAACTAATTTACAGCGAAGGTAGGGAAGGACAATATAAATAAACTCGAGTATATCTGAAAGCTACTCTAATAATGTTTAGCTAAAAAAAATTGTTACAAATATAGCTAAAAAACAGCTAAAAATACAGCTGAAATTACAGTTATATTTTCAGCTATTCTCGGTCAAAAAAAACATCTATAAAAACAGCTAAAAATATAAGTAAAATACAGCTATATTCATTTATATTATAGCAATATTCATGTTTTTTCAGCTAAATATCTATGAGTAATAACCAAATTATCAACTAAAAATTTAGTTATATTTTTAACTATAAAGGATATCTAAAAAACCATTTATTTTCAGCTATAAAGTATAGTTAAATATCTAGCTATTAATATATTGTCATAAGTACACTAAAAATTTAAGTATTTTTTTTAACTATAATAATAGCTATAAAATATAGTTGAAAAGGTAGCTATTAATATTTTCGGTATAACGAAATTATCAACTATAAAATTAAGTACATTTTTAACTGTCAAAAACAGCTAAAAAACACATCGATATAGCTGTAAAAACAGCTCGATATATCTATATATTTAACTATTTTTTTAGCTATATTTTACAGCTAACCTTTTTTGACCGGGTATAAATACACTAAAAAATCAAGTGTTTTTTTTAACTATAATAATAGCTATAAAATATAGTTAAAAAAGTAGCTATTAATATTTTCGGGAGATAACGAAATTATTAACTATAAAATTAAGTACATTTTTAACTATAAAAAACAGCTAAAAAAACACATTGAAATAGCTGTAAAACGAGCACGATACAGCTATATATTTAACTATTTTTTAGCTATATTTTATAGCTAACCTTTTTGACCGGGATTACAATATATTAATGTCTATAGATATTTAATCATACTTTATAGCTGGAAATAAATGGTTTTTTTAGATATCCTTTATAGTTGAAAATATACCTAAATTTTTAGTTGATAATTTATTTATTATCATAGATATTTAGCTGAAAAAACATGAATATTGCTATAATATAAATAAATATAGCTGTATTTTACTTATATTATTAGCTGTTTTTATAGATGTTTTTTTTTGACCGAGAACAACTGAAAATGTAACTGTAATTTCAATTGTATTTTTAGCTATTTTTTAGCTATATTATTAACAATTTTTTTTAGCTAAATATTATTAGAGTAGCTTTCAGATATACTGGAGTTTATTTATATTGTCCTTCCCTACCTTCGCTGTAAATTAGTTAACCTATACACACACTTAATCTAAGTAATAACTCGCAGGGATCGCTAGAAAACACGCGCGCATTTTTTAGTAACGGTAAGATGGATCGGTCTTATATACAAAGTGTACTCAACTCTCACCACTTGCGGGAGTTGGACAAAAATTTTAACGCGTCAAAAACGTTTAGCTAAAAAAATTAGCTAAAAATTAAGCTTAAAATATAGCTGTTTTGACTCGTTGAAATTTGTGTCCAACTCCCGCAAGTGGTGAGAGTTGAGTACACTTTGTATATAAGACCGATCCATCTTACCGTTACTAAAAAATGCGCACGTGTTTTCTAGCGACCCCAGGGACATTATTACTTAGCTTTAGTGTATGTATAGGTTAACTAATTTACAGCGAAGGTAGGGAAGGACAATATAAATAAACTCGAGTATATCTGAAAGCTACTCTAATAATGTTTAGCTAAAAAAAATTGTTACAAATATAGCTAAAAAACAGCTAAAAATACAGCTGAAATTACAGTTATATTTTCAGCTATTCTCGGTCAAAAAAAAACATCTATAAAAACAGCTAAAAATATAAGTAAAATACAGCTATATTCATTTATATTATAGCAATATTCATGTTTTTTCAGCTAAATATCTATGAGTAATAACCAAATTATCAACTAAAAATTTAGTTATATTTTTAACTATAAAGGATATCTAAAAAACCATTTATTTTCAGCTATAAAGTATAGTTAAATATCTAGCTATTAATATATTGTCATAAGTACACTAAAAATTTAAGTATTTTTTTTAACTATAATAATAGCTATAAAATATAGTTGAAAAGGTAGCTATTAATATTTTCGGTATAACGAAATTATCAACTATAAAATTAAGTACATTTTTAACTGTCAAAAACAGCTAAAAAACACATCGATATAGCTGTAAAAACAGCTCGATATATCTATATATTTAACTATTTTTTTAGCTATATTTTACAGCTAACCTTTTTTGACCGGGTATAAATACACTAAAAAATCAAGTGTTTTTTTTAACTATAATAATAGCTATAAAATATAGTTAAAAAAGTAGCTATTAATATTTTCGGGAGATAACGAAATTATTAACTATAAAATTAAGTACATTTTTAACTATAAAAAACAGCTAAAAAAACACATTGAAATAGCTGTAAAACGAGCACGATACAGCTATATATTTAACTATTTTTTTAGCTATATTTTATAGCTAACCTTTTTTGACCGGGATTACAATATATTAATGTCTATAGATATTTAATCATACTTTATAGCTGGAAATAAATGGTTTTTAGATATCCTTTATAGTTGAAAATATACCTAAATTTTTAGTTGATAATTTATTTATTATCATAGATATTTAGCTGAAAAAACATGAATATTGCTATAATATAAATAAATATAGCTGTATTTTACTTATATTATTAGCTGTTTTTATAGATGTTTTTTTGACCGAGAACAACTGAAAATGTAACTGTAATTTCAATTGTATTTTTAGCTATTTTTAGCTATATTATTAACAATTTTTTTAGCTAAATATTATTAGAGTAGCTTTCAGATATACTGGAGTTTATTTATATTGTCCTTCCCTACCTTCGCTGTAAATTAGTTAACCTATACACACACTTAATCTAAGTAATAACTCGCAGGGATCGCTAGAAAACACGCGCGCATTTTTTAGTAACGGTAAGATGGATCGGTCTTATATACAAAGTGTACTCAACTCTCACCACTTGCGGGAGTTGGACAAAAATTTTAACGCGTCAAAAACGTTTAGCTAAAAAAATTAGCTAAAAATTAAGCTTAAAATATAGCTGTTTTGACTCGTTGAAATTTGTGTCCAACTCCCGCAAGTGGTGAGAGTTGAGTACACTTTGTATATAAGACCGATCCATCTTACCGTTACTAAAAAATGCGCACGTGTTTTCTAGCGACCCCAGGACATTATTACTTAGCTTTAGTGTATGTATAGGTTAACTAATTTACAGCGAAGGTAGGGAAGGACAATATAAATAAACTCGAGTATATCTGAAAGCTACTCTAATAATGTTTAGCTAAAAAAAATTGTTACAAATATAGCTAAAAAACAGCTAAAAATACAGCTGAAATTACAGTTATATTTTCAGCTATTCTCGGTCAAAAAAAACATCTATAAAAACAGCTAAAAATATAAGTAAAATACAGCTATATTCATTTATATTATAGCAATATTCATGTTTTTTCAGCTAAATATCTATGAGTAATAACCAAATTATCAACTAAAAATTTAGTTATATTTTTAACTATAAAGGATATCTAAAAAACCATTTATTTTCAGCTATAAAGTATAGTTAAATATCTAGCTATTAATATATTGTCATAAGTACACTAAAAATTTAAGTATTTTTTTTAACTATAATAATAGCTATAAAATATAGTTGAAAAGGTAGCTATTAATATTTTCGGTATAACGAAATTATCAACTATAAAATTAAGTACATTTTTAACTGTCAAAAACAGCTAAAAAACACATCGATATAGCTGTAAAAACAGCTCGATATATCTATATATTTAACTATTTTTTTAGCTATATTTTACAGCTAACCTTTTTTGACCGGGTATAAATACACTAAAAAATCAAGTGTTTTTTTTAACTATAATAATAGCTATAAAATATAGTTAAAAAAGTAGCTATTAATATTTTCGGGAGATAACGAAATTATTAACTATAAAATTAAGTACATTTTTAACTATAAAAAACAGCTAAAAAACACATTGATATAGCTGTAAAACGAGCACGATACAGCTATATATTTAACTATTTTTTTAGCTATATTTTATAGCTAACCTTTTTTGACCGGGATTACAATATATTAATGTCTATAGATATTTAATCATACTTTATAGCTGGAAATAAATGGTTTTTTAGATATCCTTTATAGTTGAAAATATACCTAAATTTTTAGTTGATAATTTATTTATTATCATAGATATTTAGCTGAAAAAACATGAATATTGCTATAATATAAATAAATATAGCTGTATTTTACTTATATTATTAGCTGTTTTTATAGATGTTTTTTTTTGACCGAGAACAACTGAAAATGTAACTGTAATTTCAATTGTATTTTTAGCTATTTTTTAGCTATATTATTAACAATTTTTTTTAGCTAAATATTATTAGAGTAGCTTTCAGATATACTGGAGTTTATTTATATTGTCCTTCCCTACCTTCGCTGTAAATTAGTTAACCTATACACACACTTAATCTAAGTAATAACTCGCAGGGATCGCTAGAAAACACGCGCGCATTTTTTAGTAACGGTAAGATGGATCGGTCTTATATACAAAGTGTACTCAACTCTCACCACTTGCGGGAGTTGGACAAAAATTTTAACGCGTCAAAAACGTTTAGCTAAAAAAATTAGCTAAAAATTAAGCTTAAAATATAGCTGTTTTGACTCGTTGAAATTTGTGTCCAACTCCCGCAAGTGGTGAGAGTTGAGTACACTTTGTATATAAGACCGATCCATCTTACCGTTACTAAAAAATGCGCACGTGTTTTCTAGCGACCCCAGGGACATTATTACTTAGCTTTAGTGTATGTATAGGTTAACTAATTTACAGCGAAGGTAGGGAAGGACAATATAAATAAACTCGAGTATATCTGAAAGCTACTCTAATAATGTTTAGCTAAAAAAAATTGTTACAAATATAGCTAAAAAACAGCTAAAAATACAGCTGAAATTACAGTTATATTTTCAGCTATTCTCGGTCAAAAAAAACATCTATAAAAACAGCTAAAAATATAAGTAAAATACAGCTATATTCATTTATATTATAGCAATATTCATGTTTTTTCAGCTAAATATCTATGAGTAATAACCAAATTATCAACTAAAAATTTAGTTATATTTTTAACTATAAAGGATATCTAAAAAACCATTTATTTTCAGCTATAAAGTATAGTTAAATATCTAGCTATTAATATATTGTCATAAGTACACTAAAAATTTAAGTATTTTTTTTAACTATAATAATAGCTATAAAATATAGTTGAAAAGGTAGCTATTAATATTTTCGGTATAACGAAATTATCAACTATAAAATTAAGTACATTTTTAACTGTCAAAAACAGCTAAAAAACACATCGATATAGCTGTAAAAACAGCTCGATATATCTATATATTTAACTATTTTTTTAGCTATATTTTACAGCTAACCTTTTTGACCGGGTATAAATACACTAAAAAATCAAGTGTTTTTTTAACTATAATAATAGCTATAAAATATAGTTAAAAAGTAGCTATTAATATTTTCGGGAGATAACGAAATTATTAACTATAAAATTAAGTACATTTTTAACTATAAAAAACAGCTAAAAAAACACATTGAAATAGCTGTAAAACGAGCACGATACAGCTATATATTTAACTATTTTTTTAGCTATATTTTATAGCTAACCTTTTTTGACCGGGATTACAATATATTAATGTCTATAGATATTTAATCATACTTTATAGCTGGAAATAAATGGTTTTTAGATATCCTTTATAGTTGAAAATATACCTAAATTTTTAGTTGATAATTTATTTATTATCATAGATATTTAGCTGAAAAAACATGAATATTGCTATAATATAAATAAATATAGCTGTATTTTACTTATATTATTAGCTGTTTTTATAGATGTTTTTTTTTGACCGAGAACAACTGAAAATGTAACTGTAATTTCAATTGTATTTTTAGCTATTTTTTAGCTATATTATTAACAATTTTTTTTAGCTAAATATTATTAGAGTAGCTTTCAGATATACTGGAGTTTATTTATATTGTCCTTCCCTACCTTCGCTGTAAATTAGTTAACCTATACACACACTTAATCTAAGTAATAACTCGCAGGGATCGCTAGAAAACACGCGCGCATTTTTTAGTAACGGTAAGATGGATCGGTCTTATATACAAAGTGTACTCAACTCTCACCACTTGCGGGAGTTGGACAAAAATTTTAACGCGTCAAAAACGTTTAGCTAAAAAAAATTAGCTAAAAATTAAGCTTAAAATATAGCTGTTTTGACTCGTTGAAATTTGTGTCCAACTCCCGCAAGTGGTGAGAGTTGAGTACACTTTGTATATAAGACCGATCCATCTTACCGTTACTAAAAAATGCGCACGTGTTTTCTAGCGACCCCAGGGACATTATTACTTAGCTTTAGTGTATGTATAGGTTAACTAATTTACAGCGAAGGTAGGGAAGGACAATATAAATAAACTCGAGTATATCTGAAAGCTACTCTAATAATGTTTAGCTAAAAAAAATTGTTACAAATATAGCTAAAAAACAGCTAAAAATACAGCTGAAATTACAGTTATATTTTCAGCTATTCTCGGTAAAAAAAAACATCTATAAAAACAGCTAAAAATATAAGTAAAATACAGCTATATTCATTTATATTATAGCAATATTCATGTTTTTTCAGCTAAATATCTATGAGTAATAACCAAATTATCAACTAAAAATTTAGTTATATTTTTAACTATAAAGGATATCTAAAAAACCATTTATTTTCAGCTATAAAGTATAGTTAAATATCTAGCTATTAATATATTGTCATAAGTACACTAAAAATTTAAGTATTTTTTTAACTATAATAATAGCTATAAAATATAGTTGAAAAGGTAGCTATTAATATTTTCGGTATAACGAAATTATCAACTATAAAATTAAGTACATTTTTAACTGTCAAAAACAGCTAAAAAACACATCGATATAGCTGTAAAAACAGCTCGATATATCTATATATTTAACTATTTTTTTAGCTATATTTTACAGCTAACCTTTTTTGACCGGGTATAAATACACTAAAAAATCAAGTGTTTTTTTTAACTATAATAATAGCTATAAAATATAGTTAAAAAAGTAGCTATTAATATTTTCGGGAGATAACGAAATTATTAACTATAAAATTAAGTACATTTTTAACTATAAAAACAGCTAAAAAACACATTGAAATAGCTGTAAAACGAGCACGATACAGCTATATATTTAACTATTTTTTTAGCTATATTTTATAGCTAACCTTTTTTGACCGGGATTACAATATATTAATGTCTATAGATATTTAATCATACTTTATAGCTGGAAATAAATGGTTTTTTAGATATCCTTTATAGTTGAAAATATACCTAAATTTTTAGTTGATAATTTATTTATTATCATAGATATTTAGCTGAAAAAACATGAATATTGCTATAATATAAATAAATATAGCTGTATTTTACTTATATTATTAGCTGTTTTTATAGATGTTTTTTTTTGACCGAGAACAACTGAAAATGTAACTGTAATTTCAATTGTATTTTTAGCTATTTTTAGCTATATTATTAACAATTTTTTTTAGCTAAATATTATTAGAGTAGCTTTCAGATATACTGGAGTTTATTTATATTGTCCTTCCCTACCTTCGCTGTAAATTAGTTAACCTATACACACACTTAATCTAAGTAATAACTCGCAGGGATCGCTAGAAAACACGCGCGCATTTTTTAGTAACGGTAAGATGGATCGGTCTTATATACAAAGTGTACTCAACTCTCACCACTTGCGGGAGTTGGACAAAAATTTTAACGCGTCAAAAACGTTTAGCTAAAAAAATTAGCTAAAAATTAAGCTTAAAATATAGCTGTTTTGACTCGTTGAAATTTGTGTCCAACTCCCGCAAGTGGTGAGAGTTGAGTACACTTTGTATATAAGACCGATCCATCTTACCGTTACTAAAAAATGCGCACGTGTTTTCTAGCGACCCCAGGGACATTATTACTTAGCTTTAGTGTATGTATAGGTTAACTAATTTACAGCGAAGGTAGGGAAGGACAATATAAATAAACTCGAGTATATCTGAAAGCTACTCTAATAATGTTTAGCTAAAAAAATTGTTACAAATATAGCTAAAAAACAGCTAAAAATACAGCTGAAATTACAGTTATATTTTCAGCTATTCTCGGTCAAAAAAAAACATCTATAAAAACAGCTAAAAATATAAGTAAAATACAGCTATATTCATTTATATTATAGCAATATTCATGTTTTTTCAGCTAAATATCTATGAGTAATAACCAAATTATCAACTAAAAATTTAGTTATATTTTTAACTATAAAGGATATCTAAAAAACCATTTATTTTCAGCTATAAAGTATAGTTAAATATCTAGCTATTAATATATTGTCATAAGTACACTAAAAATTTAAGTATTTTTTTTAACTATAATAATAGCTATAAAATATAGTTGAAAAGGTAGCTATTAATATTTTCGGTATAACGAAATTATCAACTATAAAATTAAGTACATTTTTAACTGTCAAAAACAGCTAAAAAACACATCGATATAGCTGTAAAAACAGCTCGATATATCTATATATTTAACTATTTTTTTAGCTATATTTTACAGCTAACCTTTTTTGACCGGGTATAAATACACTAAAAAATCAAGTGTTTTTTTTAACTATAATAATAGCTATAAAATATAGTTAAAAAAGTAGCTATTAATATTTTCGGGAGATAACGAAATTATTAACTATAAAATTAAGTACATTTTTAACTATAAAAAACAGCTAAAAAAACACATTGAAATAGCTGTAAATACAGCTCGATACAGCTATATATTTAACTATTTTTTTAGCTATATTTTATAGCTAACCTTTTTTGACCGGGTAGATATGATAATATTTTCCAATGTCGCGAGTCAATTTTTGTTTACATTAGCAGGATTCAAAAAGATTGTATTTTATCTAATATTTTAAACGCTGTCCGGATTTTTGAAATTTTTCGAGTCATTTTCGAAATATCGCAGTTTGAAGTTGAGTTTCTGAAAAAAATTTTTTTTTACGATCTTTCAAATGGTATTGTATACTTTTAACAAAATTATCACAAATTTTATCACAATTATTATAAATGATAGTGTCCTTTTTTTTAATAAATTAAAGTTATTTACAAATTTGATTCTTCGTATGTACATATGAACTACAGATTTGAACACATGCTGAAATGTAAACAAAAATAGACTCGCGATATTGGAAAATATTATGTCATCTAAAACTGATTTTATTATACATTCCATTTTTGCGCATTTTTAGCTATACGCAGAAAATAGATACAAAAAAACCATTAAACATAAAGTTTAGGAAATTTACTTTACTTTTCAGTCGCGTTCGAATTTTTTAATTTTATTAATTCCTTAAAAAGTTACATTTGATTGATTAAAATTTAAAAATTCGTAAAAATAAAAAATTATTCAATCATTAAAAATAGAGTTAAAAAAAAAGATAAAAATATTTGGCAGGACATAAAAAAATAGTATTTTATCTGATCTTTCAAATGCTGTCGGGATTTTTCAAATTCATTGAGCCGTTTCTGAAATGTCGCAGTTTGAAGTTGAGTTAAAAAAAAAAAATTTTTACGAACTTTTGAGCGGTACTGTAATTATAGAAGATTAGAATTCTAGTTCAAAATAACTAGCTAAATTTCCAGATAAATTATCCATTTGGATATCCAGATGGATCGAGTTGAATATTACTCTGATCGAGTTTGATATCACTCTGATTTTCATTAACCTGGATGCACCTAAAATCCATTTGGATATTTTTTACGAAAAGTTATAATTAGGCAATATAAGCATCTATATAACATGAAATACTAAAAATAAAAGAAAATTGAAAATTTTATTCGAATTAAAATAATTCAGGAGGATAATTCACCTGGATATCCAAGTGAATAATTTACTTAGATTTCCAGCTATAATCTATGATAATGATTCTTCTACATTATTACTAAAAATGCGGAATCATAATTTTTAATCAAAAATATCCACCTGGATATCCAAGTGGATATTTTATTTTATTAAATAATTTACTGGAATGCGTAAGTAGTATATGGACTGGTATAGCGAGACATCGATTTTTTTTGCACCTCTCTCTCCCCCCATTGTTTCGCTCTACCTGTCTCGACCCCTTGTCTCGCTCCCCTTTACATGTCTGGCAGGTGTGGTAGTATAAAGGGGTGGTATAATCGTGAATTGATTTGACCCACTTTCCCCTCCCCCACCTGTCTGGGTGTTCTGGTAAATAAGGTGTCCTCTCTCCCGCACCTGTCTGAGGGTGTTATAGTTTCTATGGTGACCTTGAAACCCTTGATGATGTGCATCTTCTGTCTTTTTTCTTCAGTCGTAAGTATAGTATATATGTATGTGTGTATGTGTATATTTTTTAATGTGAGTAACATTATAAAAATTAAATAAATAAGTAATTAAAAATCATATAACATTGTCATGAAAAATATTAATATAAATAATATATTTTATAATATTAAAGGTCTGAATGTTATAAAGTACTTTTTATTTATTAATTGTTATTTCTTACGTATAAACTTTTGTTGGTCCTAAAAAGGACCGTATGTAAGTATATGATTTTTTTTTTCAAATTAAAATTTTTTGTATCCTTTCCTTCAGGAATAGAATAAGTGTTTGTTGAAAATTTATAAGAATATTGTTTCCAGGTTGATGAAGATTGATTTTCCTTCTTTTTCTTATCGTCACCTTGTACTAAAGGTGTTTTGGCGGTGTTGGAACTATTTTGACCCATAGTGTTAAACGCGTGATATACAGATATGATAAGAGACAAATTATTTATTGTGAAAAGTTATTATTTAAATGAATATTTTCATTTGTGTTATTTTTTTTATTATGTCTTTGAAAACGTTCTAATTGTACTGTTTCTTTTTTATAATGCTCCTTATATTTTTCTCTCTTTATAGCGCTGTCTGTAGAACGTAATGAAGCGATCTTACCTGTGCATTGCCCCATGTCTAAAAATAATCATTTTGCTCCCTAGGGTGCAAAATAATTATTTTGCTCCCTCAAGGGAAATAAATCATTTTTTCCTTGTACAAAAAAATAATCTAGGTGATGAAAAGACGTTCCTTTTTTTCTGTATGAAAGAGTAGATACTGCCAAAAAAATAAGTTTTAAATTGTTTTCTGTTACGATCAATTTATTAAATCATAATTATAATATTTTTACAGCATTTATATAATAAAAATAAATATTATTTTCTTAAGATACAAAAACAAAATAAGTTTTAAATTGTTTTCTGTTACAATCAATTTATTAAATCATAATTATAATATTTTTACAGCATTTATATAATAAAAATAAATATTATTTTCTTAAGATACAAAAACAAAATTATTTTTTTATTTCTGAAGACATATTAATCACAACGTGTCAGTTTGTGAACTGAAATGAAACAGGTTTGTTTGTATTTGCATCATTACACAATGATATAACTTTCTTATTTATCTCATCTTCTTCATTAATTGTTTGAGACATAACTAATGCTTCATTTAATATTTCTTCTTGGATTTCTTCATCCGATACATCATTATGAAAATCGTTGCTGATAAGCTTAGAAAGTTTAATTTTTTTACATTTTGGAGATAATATTTCTATATTACCCCGTTTACTTGAAGAGGGTACATCGAAGGAATCGGTAAAAGTTGATGGTTTAAGGTGAATATTACTGGTTATTTTATGGCTAATTTTATTTTTATTCCGGATCGAATCTTCGACATAACCTTCTGCAACGGAGTTGGATTTCCATCCACCGTGACGCTTTAATGCAATAATATCTCCTCCACCATCAACTAACAGTGTCGCCGATGTTCTGCGAAATGAATGACCTGTATAACTTGCCACGTTAGGTAAATCTAAAAATTTTGCTATTTCTTTCGGCATTGCCGAAATTTTATTTTTACCTATCGGCTGTTTAGTAAATTTTCCACATTGAAAATTGAGAAATAATCTGTTATTTGGTAAATCAGTTGGTCGTAAATCTAAATATCTTTTACAAACATTGTAAAATTCACCGTTAACCGTAAACGATCTTGATGATTTAGTTTTAGTGGTAGGTATAGTCACGTGTAAAAAAGTCTTGTGATCTTTAACATTGTCAGTTGTAAGATATGTTAACTCTTCTGTCCTACAAGCACCGGCGATTGCAATGGCACAAACAACCTGAAAATTTATTGAAAAATTATTATTAAAAATTATAAAAATTATTATTAAAAATTATAAAAATTATTATTAAAAATTATAAAAATTATTATTAAAAATTATAAAAATTATTATTAAAAATTATAAAAATTATTATTAAAAATTATAAAAATTATTATTAAAAATTATAAAAATTATTATTAAAAATTATAAAAATTATTATTAAAAATTATAAAAATTATTATTAAAAATTATAAAAATTATTATTAAAAATTATAAAAATTATTATTAAAAATTATAAAAATTATCATTAAAAATATTATATTCTTCTAAATGACTAAGATTATAGTCCAGTAGAATTAGCTCGAAAAACCTTAAAATTTGACTTAATTAGTAACAGGTAACTGAAGTGAAAAATGAGTTCATTAGGTCAAAAGATATTAAAATTTAGAAAGACCCTCAAAATTTGGGCTGGCATATTTTTTTAAACAACGTTTTTATGTAAAAAATTGTGAAAAATCGATGTTTTTTGGATCTAGCTCTTTTCGTTTTTTAATAGGGTATATGAAATTTATAATACTTATAAAGGTCTTCAAGACGAATAGTTTAAGCACTATTACATTAAATTTCGTTAATAATTTATTTAAATAATCGCAAAAATATAGTCAAAAATCGTTAAATTTTAAATAATTTTTTATTCCACAAATAAAAGAGCTACATGCTTGTAACTTTGTAAAAAGTTGCCTTCTATCATACTTAACGGCATGTCGGAGCTGCAGCAATCGAGTTTTGCTTTTTTTATTTTATCAATATCTTTTTAAATTCTTAAATTAAACAAATATAATGACTTGTCCGCACTAAAGCTATATTAATACAATAATTTTTGTTAAAATAAAAAATCATTTGGACTTGTTATTTTTTTAGGAGCTTAGATTGGAAATTAGATATCAAACTCGACAAACCTAACCTTAAAATACGATACATTGAAAGTTTTTATTATAACTTTATATGTATAATATTTAGGTGAATTTCTTGAGTTGTCCGCACTAGAGTTTAATCTTACAAATTTTTTCTTTGTAGCAAAGAAACTCGATTAAACGCATCGTTTATTCATAAGTTAGGATTGGAAATATTATTAGAAGGCGGACAGCTTCGTCATGCTCTTAAGTTCCCATAATTTTTTCAGCAAAAAATATTAATTTGTTTATGAGATATTCAATTTGTTCACTAAAAAGAGGTAAAATGTAGGCCTCAAATGGACCCTATTGCGGTCATTTTAGAAAGAAATGACCATTGTCATTTATGCTCTTTGACACTTATATTTAGTGAAAATAAAAAGTTTGATTGACATTTTAATTATTTTCGCTATTTAAATGGCGATCGAAAAAAAAAATTTTTTTCTCTTAATTGTTTTTTAAATTTATATATGAAAAAATAAAAATATTTAAATGCAACTTTTTTATTCTTGTTGCTTAAATTTTAACGCTTATTTAAAAATAAAAAAAAACGTTATTCTATGATAATTAGGAGCTGAGATAATTTTTTTTTTTTCAAATTCGCCATTTGTTTATTTACAAAGATTAAGGAATGAAATTTTAATGACAGATCCTTTAATACTTGAACTTTGATATAAGATCATTTCTGATATTAAAATCAGTTTTTTAAAACCTTAAAAGATTGTTTTTAAGTATGTATAGTTTCAATTCTTTTTGAAGAGGGGAGGAACGCGTCATCTTTCGCAAGTACAGAAAAAATTTTTTCGATTACTTCAAATTTGTCTTGTGAAAAAATTTTCTATATCTCAGTGAAATATTAACCGATTTTGATGTTTCTTTTTTTAATCTGGGGTAGTGCGAGATAATATTAACAGTCGTTATACTTGTTTAATGATATAAATAAATTAATTTGTTGTAAACAATAACAAAAAATATATGCATATTTTTTTTTCATTTTTTATATACTTTTCATGTTTATTTTTATAATTTAATAAATAAGTTTCATTTCTTTTATGAAAAAATTAGATTATTATCTTTTTTTACAGGCTAATAATTAATACAAACATTGCACTTATCATAAAAATCCTGACATTATTAAAAAAAAGCTTCTGACCTTGAATATTCAACGAATTTAACGTTTCTTTTTTTGATCTGGGGTTGTGCGAGATAATGTTAAGTACCGTCATTTCTGTTTTATTTAGCAAAATAAATTAATTTATTATAAACAATATATATGAAAAAAATAATTTATTTCATATTTTACGTTAATGGAACGTTCGTATTAATAATTTTATGAAATATAATATCTTTTTCTCTAAAAAATTTAATTATTTTCTTTTTTAAACAATATTATTAATAAAAACATATCTCTTATCATAAAAGCCTTCACATTATTTTTACTAATTTCAGGATTTTTATGATAAGATCAATGTTTGTATTAATTATTAGCCTGTAAAAAAGATAATAATCTAATTTTTTCATAAAAGAAATGAAACTTATATATTAAATTATAAAAATAAACATGACAAGTATATAAAAAATGAAAAAAAAATATGGATATATTTTTTGTTATTGTTTATAACAAATTAAATTATTTATATCATTAAACAAGTATAACAACTGTTAATATTATCTCGCGCTACCCCAGATTAAAAAAAGAAACATCAAAATCGGTTAATATTTCACTGAGATATAGAAAATTTTTTCACAAGACAAATTTGAAGTAATCGAAAAAATTTTTTCTGTACTTGCGAAAAATGACGCGTTCCTCCCCTCTTCAAAAAGAATTGAAACTATACATACTTAAAAACAATCTTTTAAGGTTTTAAAAAACTGATTTTAATATCAGAAATGATCTTATATAAAAGTTCAAGTATTAAAGAATCTGTCATTAAAATTTCATTCCTTAATCTTTGTAAATAAACAAATGGCGAATTTGAAAAAAAAAAAATTATCTCAGCTCCTAATTATCACAGAATAACGTTTTTTTTTTTTAAATAAGCGTTAAAATTTAAGCAACAAAAATAAAAAAGTTGCATTTAAATATTTTTATTTTTTTATATATAAATTTAAAAAACAATTAAGAGAAAAAAATTTTTTTTTTCGATCGCCATTTAAACAGCGAAAATAATTAAAATGTCAATCAAACTTTTTATTTTCACTAAATATAAGTGTCAAAGAGCATAAATGACAATGGTCATTTCTTTCTAAAATGACCGCAATAGGGTCCATTTGAGGCCTACATTTTACCTCTTTTTAGTGAACAAATTGAATATCTCATAAACAAATAAATATTTTTTGCTGAAAAAATTATGGGAACTTAAGTATGATAGAAGGCAACTTTTTACAAAGTTACAAGCATGTAGCTCTTTTATTTATGGAATAAAAAATTATTTAAAATTTAACGATTTTTGACTATATTTTTGCGATTATTTGAATAAATTATTAACGAAATTTAATGTAATAGGGCTTAAACTATTCGTCTTGAAGACCTTTATAAGTATTATAAATTTCATATACCCTATTAAAAAAGGAAAAGAGCTAGATCCAAAAAACATCGATTTTTCACAATTTTTTACATAAAAACGTTGTTTAAGAGCATGACGAAGCTGTCCGCCTTCTAATAATATTTCCAATCATAACTTATGAATAAACGATGCGTTTAATTGAGTTTCTTTGCTACAAAGAAAAAGTTTGTGAGATTAAACTCTAGTGCGGACAACTCAAGAAATCTACCAAAATCTTATACATACAAAGTTATAATAAAAACTTTCAATATGTCGTATTTTAAAGTTAGGTTTGTCGAGTTTGATATCTAATTTCCAATCCAAGCTCATAAAAAAATAACAAGTCCAAATGATTTTTTATTTTAACAAAAATTATTGTATAAATATAGCTTTAGTGCGGACAAGTCATTATATTTGTTTAATTTAAGAATTTAAAAAGATATTGATAAAATAAAAAAAGCAAAACTCGATTGCTGCAGCTCCGACATGCCGTTAAAAAAATATGCCAGCCCAAATTTTGAGGGTCTTTCTAAATTTTAATATGTTTTGACCTAATGAACTCATTTTTCACTTCAGTTGCCTGTTACTAATTAAGTCATGCAAAAAGTCTAATTCTACTGGACTATTAATTTGTTTCAAATGTTACAATGAATTTGGCTATTGAAAAAAAGTTAATATTATATTAATAAAAGTTAATAAAATAAATACTTCCATAAAAATTAAAATATGAATGAAGAATAGAACTCAAGATAAACTAGCTCGCCACAGCGGCCCAAAGGGCCGCTGTGGCTCGCACCTTGGTCCTTTCAGAGCTTCGCTTCGCTCAGCTCTGAAATGCCCTCGGGCCTTGCATCGCTTCGCGATGCAAGGCATGCAAAAAGCTCCGCTTCTTGCATATAAGGCACGACCGAAAACGCTCGCGCTTCGTACTCGCTATTTGATATTTAAAAAATATTAAAACAAATCATTTACAAACGCAAAAGCCTTAAGAGGAGGCCGTATAGTTCTGTCCTTGTCTAATTTAAATTTTCGTTATTATGACTAAATTAAATATTTTTATACAAAAGTAAGGGCAGAGCCCAATAGATTTAAGGATGAGCAGACGATTCTATTCTATGAAAAAATATAAAATTTTCATTAATTTTCGAGTGAAGTCTGAAACGGAAAAAGAGTTAAATTTGATTGAAGTGTTCAACTCTTTTTCCGTTTCAGACTTCACTCGAAAATTAATGAAAATTTTATATTTTTTCATAGAATAGAATCGTTTGTTTATCCTTAAATCTATTGGGTTCTGCCCTTACCTTTGTATAAAAATATTTAGTTTACTAATTATAACAAAAATTTAGGTTAGACAAGGACAGAACTATACGGCCGCCTCTTAAAAGTTAAGAGGCGGCCGTATAGTTCTGTCCTTGTCTAATCTAAATTTTCTTTATTATTAATAAATTAAATATTTTCATAGAAAAGTAAGACAACCGCCCGATAGAGCAAAAGACAAGCAAACGATTCTTTTTAATGAAAAAATATGAAATTTTGATTATTTTTCGAGTGAAGTCTGAAACGGAAAAACAGTTGAATCAACTCAATCAAGTTCGATTGTTTTTCCGTTTCAGACTTCACTCGAAAAATAATCAAAATTTCATATTTTTTCATAAAAAAGAATCGTTTGCTTGTCTTTTGCTCTATTGGGCGGTTGTCTTACTTTTCTATGAAAATATTTAATTTATTAATAATAAAGAAAATTTAGATTAGACAAGGACAGAATGATACGGCCTCCTCTTAATCTTATTTCTTCTTTTCATTGTATTTTTTACCGCATTTTTCAACAGGAGGTTTGAATTTATTGTATTTATTTGAAAAAACAAATTTATAATTATTTTAATTTTTCTTGTGAATTAAGTTGATTGATTTCGAAAAAATTTATGTTATGTGAAAAAGACATATTTTCATTAATGTATACTTTTTAAAGTTTTGGGTAGGATAATCTATCAAAAGTTATAAGAAAAAAAATAGTTCAGTAGCTTAAAAGTAAAGTTTTGTATTAAGTTTTTATTTGATCTGAATCATTCCGGCAGAGGATGATTTAAAACAATAATACAAATAAATATTGGCAGTTTAAAAAAAAATCGTTCGAGCGGTTCTAAAACAGTTATCCCTTTAGAGGTTAAAAAAATGATTTTTGGGTGATAACTTGAAAAAAACGAATTTTGAAAAAAAGTATATTAAATAAAATTTATAGATAAAAATAAAGTGCATCTTTTTAATATTATATATATATTTTTTTAAATAATATTTATCAAATTATCATTAAAAAGCCTTTAATTTCAACATTTTTCATGAACAATTTGAAAAATATTAACTTTAGAGAAAAATGTATAATATAAAAAAGATTTATTTTTTTATATTCTATAACTTTTATGGAAAATACTTTTTGAAAAAAAATCGTATTTTTCAAGTTATTACCAAAAATCCATTTTTTTGACCATTTAAAAGGCGCCGATTTAAAAACGCTTCCAACGATTTTTTTCAAAATAGGAACGTTTACTTGTGTTATTATTTGAAACAATTTCCCGTTTGAATAATTCAGATCGGATAAAAACTCGTCGAGAAAATTCATAAACTTGATTTCTCACACACATACATCCATACATACATTTTAAGGAAGCCTCGTAATAGTCTTATTTTGCCATAAAAATAAGTTTTTTATCATAAAACATATTTTAAAGGGTCACATTTTTCCCGATGTCGAAAATATAAGGCACTTCCGTATAGTGGTCGTGCCTAAAAATAAATGAAATATTATGATTAAAAAAACTCACCTTAATATCTAGATATTGTTTGTCAGGAGCTTCATTAAAAAATTTTGAAACTTCTTCGGAAATGAATACATTAGATTTTTTGGCTTTATAACTTGAATGTAATTTTTTTAAATATGAAATTAATTTTTTATATTTTGATATATCAATATTGTCATAATTGAGAATCGTGCTTCTCAACATTGAGTATTTTGACCACAATGTCGATGATTGCAATTTCTTAGATAGGTTTTCAAAATAAACTAATAAAACCGATTCAGAAAATGAACTGGTATTTTGTGTACTACGCCATTTTTTGAAATCATTATACACAACAGTGTATTTCTTTTTTGATTTTTCTGGTAATAAATTTAGACAAATTGCTTTGGCTTTTCAAGTAATTCCGTGGATACTTCTTCAACGTCGAAATCACTATCATCGTCCATGGTCGAAAGATAATTAAATACTGCACGCAGTAAATATAATAGAACGAATACAAGCTCCACTCACTTGACAATGAAAGGACCGACTAACAAAGAATTTAATATCGAAAAACCTGCTTCTCTAATTTTCTTTGTTCTTCTTTCGCATTCCGTCTTGTCACCTCTTCTTATAACAAAATGTCAAACTCTTTAAGGCTACAGCAAGTGAGAAGTTTCCCGCCTATACTATCCCCACTCACGCAATCTTCTATTTTTAAATTTAACATTTCTGTATTTTTTAAATTTATTATTGAATTTTCACATAATACTTGGAACTTTTCTTATTTTTTTTTTAAATATTTTTTAATTATTATTTTTATAGTTTAGCTTTATTTTAGCTTTTGTTGTATTTTTGTTTAGTTTTATTTTTATATTTAAAAAATTATTAGTTATTTATTCTTTACAATCGAACTTTTTCATTGTATTTTTTTATAGTTTAAAAAATTATTTGTTATTTATTTTTTATAATTAAAATTTTTAATATTGCTTTTTAGATTTTAAGAATTATTATTTTTTAATAGACGAAATAATTAAATTGAATTCTAAGTCCCTTAGTGTGAAAAAATAATATGTTAACCTCAAGAACAAGGTGTTTTTGCCCTCGTCTTTATTGTCGCACTCGCTTCGCTCGTGCGACAAACCCGACTCGGGCAAAAATCACCCATTTTGCTCCCTCGGTTAACAATCTACTATTAAATATAAGCTTTTATAATGATCCGTATCATCTGCCATATTTTCTGTGACGTAACCTTCTAATTCGGTATTGAGAATAGAATAGTATTGTTGAAATGATTTGTAGTCGTTAAGAACTACTTTTGCGTTGTCCAGTCCTTCTTGTCCAAGTTTATTTTTTCAAAAGTCTAGTATGTGATCAGTAGTACGGTTGACCTTACCGACACGCTCGCTTAAATCGTTGAGAAGAAGATCTACCAAGACACTTTGTTGACGAAGACCTTCGAATGTTGACTGTTGCATGACTATACCTGATGAATGATTGAAAGTCTTTCTCTTTTTGCAGAGCGATTGTCCTGGAGTCTCTTCTTCTTCCTCGGAGACGTGTAACTCGTTTGGGTGAGGTCTTTCGTCAATGCCGATAGATTTGGTGCCATATGATGTGGTGAAATTTAAATCATGATTGGTTAGGAACAATTTAGTCGGTCTTCCGAAATCTTGATAAAAAGAATAAGAATTATGAAAAGAAGCTGTTATGTCGTCAAATTGATCTTTGATAAAATCCCAGCTACGGCGATCAAGAGAGATACTTTTGTGCGAGCCACCTGATGAAACTAGTTTAATAACTTCGTGATAGTATCCGCCACTATATTCAAGACCGACACAAATTCTCTTTGAGTTCGACTTATTGAGCGCATAGGTAGTAGATAATAAAAGTTTTGGCAATTCCGATTTTACCGGATCGCGTAATTCACAAGGAGCCATTTTTATGTGTTGCTCTATCCGAAGTTGAATTTGTACTGAAATTTAAAAAGAACATTTTACCCTACTGCGCATATGACAAATCAAAATGTAGAGGGCGGTAAATACTTTTATAATAGGGTAGTAACACCTGGTCTGTATATTAGGTGTGCAATACAAAATATATGTATACAAATTAAATAATAAGAAATATTATTAGGGATGGATAAATTTTATAATAGAATAATAACACCTGGTCTGTAGACCAGGTGTACAATAAAAATATATATATATATATATATATATATATATATATATATATATATATATATATATATATAAGTACAATCTACGTACAAAAAAACTATTATAGGTAGGATGGGAGGGTAAAGGTAAGTAAATAATTATAAATTAATTTTCATGTACACAAAAGAAGATTTATTCACATATAAATTTCAAAATTGACATTGATTACAGTTAAATATAAAACACACGTTTGATTACAATATTTTGAAATAAAATTATGAATATTATTATGTTTATCTTAATATCTTAACCTACAAGTACATGTTTGATTATAAAGGCCTGAACCTCGAGAACGTTTTCCGGTGAATGTACTCGCCCGCTTACATCTTTTGCGTTTAATTTTATTTAAAATTCTTTTATAAAATTTTTCAGCTATTTTATCATTTTTTTTCGTGTTATTTGAAAAGAAGCTACAAAACGCGCGTAAACTAGCACCGCTACACATATAATATAAAAACATAATAGTATACTGGCCGCAACACGTCGAATCGATGCTTTGCAGTTTCTTGGTGCTCCATCGAAAAACTTTACAGTTTCTTCTGAGTCTTTCAAGATGGTATTTTGAGACTGGTGGGAAACCGTAACTATCGAAATACGTTCCGTATCCATTTTTATCGATATGCATGGCCACCCAATGCGTACCAGGTTTGGTATGATCATCGGTATCACACACAACAGCGACCGGTGTTATCATTACATTCGGAATTCGATCTGCTGCGTATACGCCAATTGTTTTGGCTTTCAGCCCTTCCAGGGCCCTCATTATCTGACTGGTGTTCATTTGTATTATTTTCCTGTGTTAAACTACAATTCTGATCATCATCACTCGCGTATTCTATGGTTTTATCGTCGTCGTCGTCATCGTCTACTTCGTCGATTCCCGTAAAAGTCACACTTGATCCAAATCTTACGATGCTATTTTTCTTGTAAGCAAGTTTTTGAAGAGAGTCATAGAATAGTTCACAACTTCTTTCAGGCAGATTTTGTTGAGATTCTTGCGGGAGTAGTGAATAAAGCCACTCTCTCAACAGATGTAATCTCTGCATGGCACAATACTCCTTTTTATAGAGGTTTTCTTGGCAAGCGTGAAAACACCATACTTTCTGGGAAGGATCTGTCTTTGTAAGTCGGTAAAGCCTGTGGTGGTGTAATCCTCTATAATTATAACGTTACGTGTCATAATAGATTCTATGTATCTAGCCTTTTCAGCACTTCTGACGTAAATTCTTACAGCATTTCTCGCTATATTGTAAGAATGATACCGAAACTTACGTAGAATAACGTCACCATCGAACCACTGTAAACCGTGTAGACGTGACGACACGTAATCGTTACTAGTTTTTATATCTTCTGGTAAATTATCAAATTCGTAGGGTGGTGCTATTATCCAATGACCGATTACTTGTTCTTGCAGAGAAACTACTGCCACTTCTTTGGGTAAAAATTTATTATCTTTATCTCTTAAGCCTTGAATATCTATTACGTAATCCATCGTGGTGAAAACGTGAGCTCGTGTGTACTACTACGACTGAGTGTAAGAAGCAACTAGAGCAATGAGAAATGAAACGAATGGTCTTATAATGTTTCTGCCACCATTTTCTCCACCCCTTCCACCTTAGGCATTAAAGTCCGTAATAATTTGTCTGTTTAAATCGATTTCTAGCACGTTATCGAATTCGGCATAAACTATGCAATTGATTGTTTCCCTAAGAGCCTGCTCAAAGCGAACTTAAATGCGCAGAGCACCCGAGCGCACGAGATTCTAATGTGATGAAAAATGAGACGACAAATCAGGCGTCAAGTCGAATGCAAAGAGACAGTAACCTTCTGGATAAGAGGTTCGGCTAACATCGATACCCTCGTTGAGAAAATGTATACCAGTACCGGAGAATAGCGTGTGATAAGCGTCTACATAGAGTTTATTATTTCCTGTGTATTTTGGCTGTGAGGGTTGGCTTGGTATTTGTACTCCATCGACGTAAAGAGAGAGAAAATTGATAGAATAATGTTGAAAGTTGAAAGGATTCAATTGACGATTGCCGTTGAAAGCTCGGTTACTCACAAAACCTATGATGATCCTTTTCGGCAGCTGGCCCAATATAACATTATCAAGAGTATCTCCTAAAATTCCGCTATGTAAAGTGAATGATTTCACTCCCACTCTTGTTATTGGGTATTTTGCAGTAGTTTTGGTCAAAGCATTAGCATGAGCCAATATTATGGCTGGACTTATTTTAGCTCGACGGACGATTAGCGTCGCTTCTCTGATGCGTACTGAAAATTTTCCGTCATCGTTGAAATCCATCAAACAAAACGCGTCCTTGCTACGAACGAACCTCACTCGCATCTCAACACCGATCACCAAAAATTTACCTTGATTAAATACATCGCAATGGAGGTGGCCAATTATATCGACAACTTTACCGCCAGCTGTAAAGTATTGACGATTCCGAGAACCGACGTTGGCCCCAACTGTTCCGGTAGCAATTGCTGGTGATGCATCCATACATCCTGCTGTGTCCCCATACCAAAGTGCGGAGGTGAGGTGTGATGTTAAGGCAGGAGAAGCGTAATTTAAGAGCGTTTCTATGTAAGCTCTGTAAGGATAGGCGTTGTTTGGGGGTGAAACTAGCTTTGAATTGAAAAAGATGGCCGTTTGCTCGAACAACGAATGTAAAAAATTGTTAATAGGAGCAACTTTTGCATTCTCGACGTCGGTTCCCACGGGTGTAATTTCCACGCTTACTTGCAACATTGTATGCGCTAGATCGATGTAATGCTCGGTCGAACTAGGAACCAAAAATTCTAAAGGTGAATCGCTTACATTGCTGAGAGATGATACAGGTTTGTAGTAGAGAAAAGAACTGCTTTCAATCGATGTTTGCGTCGGGGGAAGAGTAAAAATATCTAGTTCGCTCTTCATACCTTCACCACTGCACGCGTGTAGGAAAGCCATTTTTTAAAATGATTTATTTAGGTCCAAAAATGTCAGATACACTTCTCAATACTTTCTTCTTCTTTCGCCTTGATGTTTTCTTTTTCTTTCCTATACCACGCTTATTTGTCTTTCTCTTTGTCTTTCTTTTCTTGCTCGATGCGTTGTGTGCGGGAACACGAGCTCGCGTTGACTGTCGTTTGCGCTTAGCAGTAACAGCTTTATATCCACTACCTTTCATAATATCGGAAATTTTATTAGCTGCTTTTCTTTTTAAATTTCGACCCGACTGTCGAGCACGCGTGTTGAGAGACTCTTTAAAATTTGCTCTCTCATTCGTCACATCGTCTAGTACGTTCAAGCCTGTTCGGACGGCTTCCTTGTCTACTGCCTTGGCCCCACTGGCAAGATATGGCACAATTTTTCTAAATAATCCTCCGAGAAAGCTACCAATTCCAGAGCCTCTTTAAAACGTTGAACCAAAGTAAACCTTTTTAATACCGCTTTACCACCACCAGCCTGCTCGTCGTAGTAATGCATATAATAACTCATATCGCTACGTATTTAACGACTACGCTTGAAATGAAGCGTAACCGTCAGCGTTCCATACTCAAATGGTATCCCGAGAAACCTTTTCATTGTAGCGCGAATTCGGGCCGATGAGGGTGCCAGACTCGCCATATTGGCCCCACAGCGCTAGCCTTTCCGCACCCAAGACGGCACCACAGTTTCAAGAATCGGGCGGCGAGCTCGGGCCTATCGCGCATGCCAACTTCTGTATTATAAATTTATAAATTATCATATATCAGATGACATAACCTATATGTATACTTTTTTAAGTAGTAGTTAAACACTTTTTTAAAGGTAATTATTCTACATAAAGTGCGAATAAAATTAATTCATTAATTATGATAATTATTATAATTAGTTTAATAAATAATTTAATTAATTAATTTGAATAGATGCCTTATAAAATCAGTGAAAAATTCTCAAAAGAGTATTTATTATGATTTGCACTATCAAGAAATTAATGGTCCATAATCTCAATTTTTTACAAATTATAAAACACTTATGCTTTTCTTTATCACAATTTTTTTTACAAAAAATTTGTTTTTCATTAATATTATGTAAGTCACTACCGCTGTTATAATCACTAGAATCTTGGAAACTGATACTATCGCAGGATAATTCAGAATAATTGTTCTGATTTGCAGTACACTTAGTGTCATTTAAATCATTTCATAAGTCAGCTTCAAAAGTAACCAAAAAAAGTTTAACAATAAAATTGATTAAAATCAATCTTGCTCGTAGATTCCTTATTCGGCGTTTTTATCTAAAAGCATTTTTTGTTTACTTGATTTAAGGTTTTTTTTTGGCAATCATTTTTAAAAAATACTTTCACCTTTTATAAAAATTTTAAAACACAGCTCTAAGAGGTGAACACGAATTCAAGTTAACCTCAAAATCAAAATAGCAGTAGCCGCATTTTGCCAATCAGCTGCTCGACATAAGCGGCATATGCTGCTGAGAATATGGCATTTTCATCTAGCCGAATCGGGCCCAAATGCGCCGCCAGATTCTTTACAGATTCGGCCCCCTTGCGGTAACCGAGTTAGGCCCGCGCAAGCGCGTCTGACTGCCACATTGAAAAGGTTTCTCGGGATTTTACGCCCATGCTGATCTCTTATATCGATAACAATATTTCGAAAGGTATGATGTAGTAGAGGTATGTATTGAATCGGTGCAAACTGTTTGACAGCGGTTGATCCGAATTTGTACTTTGAATTTTCCCGGGCTACAATGCGTAAAAGTGCCGTTTCCGTATCACCGACTGCATGAGGTTCGCATATGTCTGTGAAAACGTAGAGCTGATCGGGTATGACCCGTGCTAAACTAGCTGGTCTATTGCCCACATTTATACTTGTTCCTGAGTTGGAAGTGGCAAAAGTTCCTGTTTCTCTGTAGACAATATCTTCAAAACCAAAAATTCGACGAATTTTTTCGTTGAAAGTCGTGTAATGTGGCTCTTCGCAAATGCAAATCCTTTTTACGGTGTAATAACCTTTCTGAAACTTAGTCGGTTCAAGCTTCTGATGTTCACGTGCCTCGTGTACTTTATTTATTTCTTCTGCAAGTTGTTCAATGCTACTGTATACGCCATGAGGAAAATTATAAAACCCATTATTTTTCGAAACTTTGGGCTTAGCGCTTCCTAATTTGAAAGTATAATAAGCTTTAGATTCTTGAATATGCATAATAGTACAGGGTATGTGTATTTCGGCTAGACCGACCTGCCAGTTACCAATTAATCTAATTTCACGACATAAATAAGTGGTAAAACAAGTAGTCGTATTGTCGGAAAAATAGCGCATACTACTGTTACTCGGTAGTACTAAATAAAAATCATCTAGATTATCCATTATTTTCAAATTCTCTCAACGTCTGATGCTTTTATCCAAGAATTAAATTTATCTGGATATCCTTTCCACTTTACAAATAGCTGTTTTTTATTTCCACTTCCTTTGGTCCGAAGAACTCGTTTAATTTTGAAATTTTGATCTTCCAATAGTCGCTGTGATCCTACAGGAGCCAATTCTTCTGTATAAAAGAAACCGTCAATGTCATCTCCTTGTAAATCTTGTAATTCGTAGGTATAAAGATTTTGCCTGATAGAAAAGCGTTTAACTTTAAATACTTCCCCGCTATAATTCTTCTCGAATCCTTTCGCAAAGGTTCCCTTAGAGCGACTGATCCTCACGTAGTCACCAACCTCGTATTTACGGTCTTTTATTTGCCTTCGATTTTTTCTTTGCTGAAGAGTGCGCCTCTGTAAATTTGCTCGTGCCTCAGCTGCGTTATATAAATTAACCTCTGAAGGTTTCATCTTTATACCTGAATGTACTGTATTGTTGTATGCATAAACTATCTTTTGTATTACATCGATGTACCTATGTGTATTGCGATGTGTGAAATATCTCCAAACACGTTCTTTGAGAGTTCGATTAAGACGTTCTACCACGGCCGCCTTAATGTCCGGTTTTCTTGCCGCTCTGAACTGTATGTTATATTTTTTAAGAGTATTTTGCAAACCTACACCAACAAATTCTTTACCTTTGTCAGTTTGTAAGTAAACAGGTGTACGACCATTGGCTCGCTTAAGAATCTTTTCTAATGCAGCTGATACAGTATGCGCTGTTTTATCCCTCAGTGGTTCTACCCATGCATACTTACTGAGCACGTCAATGAATAATAGTAAATACGAATAACCGTCATTTTCTTTTTTAAGACTTGTTAGCTGACACAATCTGCTTCCCAAACGTCATCCACGTTAGTTACGTTATAATGTAATCTAGGAAATTTTTTTCTTACAGGACGGTGAAGAGTATAAGCATCTTGATTATTCAACCAGTCGTGTATTCGTTTTTGTTCTTTTTCTCTGTTTTTCAATGATTTACCCTTTATATTTACACGTATTAAATTTCGCGCTCCTGCATAACCTGCTTCGTGCGAAGGGTCGTAATACTGATTTTCCAAAGACATTCTCTTCATAGGTTCGCTTTGAGCCACTTTTTCTTAGCAGCATGTCTCGTTACGGGTGGAGTAAATACTGGTGATAACATTTTTCGTTTTGCAGTATTTAAAGGAGACGTTAGCCTATTAGCAATTTTTAGAATTTTCGTGTTTCCGATCAGATCATTAGGCGTTTCTGAACTCCCGATAAACTTTGCAAATTCAAATCTACCAATAGGCGCTTCGTCATCATCCTCAATCTTTTTCTTTTTCTTTTGCAAAACATCGTTAAGCAATTCTGCTATGTTAGACCGTCGTATAAGTTTTCCATCTACGATAACGCTTCCAGTACTATCCCATTTTAGTCGATCTGGCTCAAAAGTTCGCCAATGTTTAAGTAAAAGTCGTGCTTTTTTAGCATAAATTTTAGGCACGTTATCGAGTATTTTTTCTTCTGTTAGAGGTGTCAGTGTAGCTTCGATTTCGTCAATATCTCGACCAATTTCACCATCATCCATACGTTCGTTATCTTTGAAAAATAAATAACGCCTCAAAACTTGCAAATAATTTTTACACTTTTCTCGCTCACGGCTAAAACTTTTAAAATTAATAATTTTATACATTTCCGAATCAAGCCGTGTTAAATTATCACCAGGTGTCTGTATGGTTTTTTCAATATTTTCAGTTGTGCTATTTGTCGAAGAATTAATTATAGGCACAGCTCCTCCCTGCTGTTGCTGCGAAAAACCTTGTATTTGTTCCAGAGTTTTTTCGGGGACAATGACCATTTTCCGAGCGCGTTCCATAATTTTTTGTTTTGCCTTAAAAGAAAATTATTTTTTGTTTCCTAAAAATTTGAAAAAAATTGTACTTATCAGTGGAACCAATAGAAGTGGTAAAAAAGAACCACCACTCTGAATTATAGTACGTTTTTTAGCTTTCCAAGCACCAGCACTACCAGCTGTTTTTCTTCCACTTTTTACTAATTTTCTTAATATAGTTTTGTGTTTTTTTAAACGGTTTTGTTCATGAGTTTTTAATTTTACAACACCTTGCAATACATTCAGTGCACACTCGCAAATACACTTTATGAGATTTTTATCGGCTGTACGAATTAAAGCTGAGCGCTGTTGACTATCAGCGTGGCTCAGAGCATTTAAAAGTGCAACGTGCTTTTTTAAATATAATTTCCCAGGCGTACAGCAGGTGCTAGACTTGATGGAACTTTTTCTCTTTCCTCCTCCTGATTTTCTTTTTGTTTCAGATGGGGCCATTGATGTTGTCTCAGCCATCGCTATTTGAAGACTGCTTCTCCACTGCGGATGCTTCTTTCTTTTTATTACTTCATGCTCACCTGAATCTCGATGAAAATTCAGGCACGTAAGCATAGTGCAACTTGTCATCGGGAAATATGTCGGTGCGAAAGCGAAACTCATCTGGAGTATCTTGTTTCAAATCCAATAAAAGATAGCTGAATGGCCTACTACAGGCATCGATGTAGGCTTCTTGCAAGAACTTTGGATCCTTAGGGTAAACTTGTCGAGCGAGAAATTGTATTTGCGCGCGATGCCTCGGATTTTTGAACAACACAATATAATTTGAATTTAACGTTAAATCGCGCTGATTTGGTCCCCTATGAAAAATATTTTGCGTGATGAAAATTACACTGATATTTTTATGATGAAAACCTTTTGTGAATAAATCAAGTACTGTATTATTCGATGATTCGCGCATCAGGTCGTCGAGTATGAGTAATTTTCTCTTATCATTGTCATTGGAATAGTCTGTAACTTGTGGTAAGCCTTCTTGAAATTCGATGCATTGATTACCACCTACTTTAAACTTGCTACGGTATGCTTCTTGCCACTCAGCGTAATAAAAAAGAGTACGATCAAAATTCACATCGCACATTTGTGGCAAATTACAGAGAAATCGCTTTACAAAAACAGTTTTCCCACACATAGTAGGCCCCGAAATTATACACGTAAAGGGATATTTCCATCGTGTATCCATTTCGAATACTGAATACAGGAGGCATAAGTTTTCTACTTTTATGTTGAAACCCCTCTTTATTTTATTTTTTTTATTTTCAAGTAAAGTGGTTGTGATGTAGAGAGGGGGGTGGGCGGCGGCGGCGGCGCGGGTACACGTGTTTTTTATTAGCTTATTCAACACGTATGCGGGGATAAGCTTATTTTCCGCGTCAATCAGCTAAATAAGAGAGGTATATAAGCTTATCACCGCGGGGAGTGTTAGCGTATTGTTAGCGTCTATGAATTATTGATAATTGTTTTCTAAAATAAAATAGATTTCATGGAATTTTTTCATCATTTTTTATTATTCATATTGTTCATTCACTCTTGTAACCAAAAGGAAGAGAAAGCGATAAGGAAACATATCGTCTTTTTTTCAAAACAACGCTACAGGTTTTGAATTCTTCTCTTGTTATGACCTCGTGGTAAGGTGTGCGTTGTATAGATTTAAAATTCAATCGTATTTCGTTTTCATTCGTCTCTTTCTCATCCTCTTCTCTAAGCTTTCTCGCAAATACTTCGTCTATGAGCGTTTTAATACTATCAAAATTTATTTTTAATGAATTTTTGAAATTTAGAGTTATTCCCCTAACCTTGCAACATTTATAAGTATTTCCTGATGGTGTCACAGCACGATAAGCGTAAAACTTTGGTGCTGCAGACATCATGGTATCTATGTAAGTACCAGGACCGTAAGATCTTAATTCATCCGTCATATCACCCAATAAGTTTCCCAAGGCTGGCTCGTATTCATCTGAATCGTCCTTTTTTACAAAAATACACGCATCGGTATCACAGTACAGAGTACTTCTATCAAGCTTTTCCATGTGTTTGTACAATTCTAGCCTGGCTTGCGCAGTTGTGAATGCTGCCATTACCACATTTGTATTGGATGATGCTTCAACGGCTTCTTCTCTAAGCTGCCAATGAACGTATAAAATATCGTCGTTTACAGGTAAAATACTTAGAACTTCTTTGTCAGGAGAGGTTAATAATCGCAAGAGATTTTCGCGCAATTTCACGATTTCCGTTTGTTTTAAGTTGCTGCGTTGTCCAAACTTTCCCCAAAAAGAATTTAAACAAAGTTTTGCTACAGCTCTTAGACCAGCATTTTTTTCTATTTTCTCGCGACCTAATCAAATACCTTTGTTTTTTTCATACTCATCTAAGTACCGCAATTTCGCACCGTCGTCATTTACACACCAGACGGGCCATCCGCTTGCTTCTTGTTTTATTTTCAAAAACGTATTTACGTATCCAGCAAAAAGACCCCCGTTAATACCGTTAAAGCGTATCATTTCGTATTTCCATATAACGTATATTTTCGTTATACGGTAGCCAAGTTCGACAGCTTTACGTAATTCGTCGGCTACCCAAGTACCCGTAAATTCTCGTTCACCAGCATTTTCGTGATTACAGTCGCTTCCTCGCATTTCTTTGCAACAAGATCGACAAAGAGCAAATAACAAACGACCGTGCATTTTAACGGGTAACAAAGGTAAGTACAGATTTCGCGGTGGTAAGACTTTACACTTGACCAGTCCCTCAACGCGTTGCAAATCATTATTATTTTCTCCAGTTAGTTCATGACACTCATCTCCAATGTAAATTTTTGGATGTCCAACGGGATATCGTCCATATTTGCAAACGTAAGGATACAAGGAGCATATATCTGTGTATTTAATTTTTTCACCTTCCTTAATTTTATAATATGGAATTATATTTTCAGTTCTTCCGCCAAAAAATGCTTCTCGAGGATTCAAAGTAATATTACTCATTAAAGGGTGATTGCGCGCGTATTAAGCTATTTCCGGATTCTCAAATTTAATTTTATCAAATTCGCATTCCCATATGCAGCGAACCTCATATCCGCATTTTCGAATTTTATTTATTTTTATCCATGTTTTTTCATAAACTTCATTAAACGTACTTCCAAAAGCGATGGGTGTATCTCGATTTTTATCAAAGCATTTGGGACAACCGTGAGTGTAACAACCTTCGTATTCAAAAACTATACCCTTTTCATTCTGATTTTCCGATGAAGGTGGCAAAAATCCATCTACGAGAAAATCTTCAGGTAACCTGAATTCTCTCACCCTACCAGCATGAATAATTTCACGACCGATTTCTCGTTCACATGCTAATAACCATTCAATTGATTTCTGAGAATGTTTATCACAGCGTCGATAGCCTGCAGGAGGTATAATTCCAATACTCTTAGGTAATAAGAAATTTTTTCTATAAACGAGAGAACATGCACTTGCGATAGTAGTTGCAGATGTAAACGGACAGATTTGTCCTACGTCTAAGAAAATTTTTCTAAAAGCCAAACATGCGCGTCTTAAAATTCCAACATCCATACGACAATATTCTACGATTTCATTTTTAAAATCGAATACGCGTCCGCTCAATGTTTCGGAATCGTACCACGTAAAAAAGGTATCTCTTTCCGTGCACGACATGGAATCAGGCGCGTAAAAATGCGTATTGGGCAATGAACCTACGTAATTTTCGTTCTCAACTTTATCAAACAGATGAGGAAAGTAGCCCTTTTTCTCGCTAGCCGGTAAGCCGAATGTTTCCGTTAATGCGCTTAATTTCATATGGAAATAATTTAAACTATCGATGAATTTTGTTCTTCCGCATTGTAGCAAAATTATATTTTGTCCGTTAAGAATCACCTGGGGTGATGTTTGACTATATTTTTCTACTAACTCTTTCAGCATAAATTGTGCGTCAAAACCACCAGCATTGTGTGCAATGCATATAATTTGCTTAAAATTTGTTCTATCGCGTATATACATATCTAAAAATTGCTTAATTGGGTTTGTTTGAAAAACATGCTCGCGAATAGCACAAGTATCGAATCTTTGAGAATAATCATCGTTCTCCAAACAATCATCACACGTTTGCTGTACAACGCAGAGGTTGGGAACGTGCAATCGCGTGTTGGTGTGACTTCTGTACTCTCTACCTTGTTGTGTTTCTAAATCGTAAAATACAAACAGAGTTTTCTTTGTATTTTTTTTAACATTGTCTGCATCGTCATTCGCGGCTAGAGGGTGCATATAACATAACTCGTTAACAGAATGTTTTCCTCGACAAAGCTTACACCAATTAACCCCAACAATAACAAACGACCAACGTTCTTGTTTGCCGACTTCTCTTGCTCCATTAATTCTCACAATTTCTATACCATACGTAAATTCTCAATTTTATTATATAATAAAACGCCTTTTTCAAAGTTTTAATATTTCAATAGTGCCTTCAATAAATTATCAACTAAGTAACATCATAGTTTTAGGAAAAGATTCTTTGAATAAATTCCAAAAAACACATTCTGTTTATTCTTTCAAGTGTTCTACTTGTAATGACACTTACATAGGTGAGACAAAACGTCAATTGAAGGAACGTATACTTGAACATCAATAGTACAAAAATAAAAATTCTGTCGTCTCACTACATATGCTTAATAACCCGAATCATCTTTTTAATTGGGACCAAGTAAAAATTTTGGACTCCGAAAAGAATTACAAAAAGCGTAGAATATCTGAAGCTTTACATATTAATTTTGAGAGGAATCGTATTAATTTACAGCTAGATACATATCAAATCAGTAGAACTTATAATTATTTGTATACTTTATTTAAGTAGTTTGAAATTTTATTGATGTATCTGACACATTGTTTTGACATACATTACAAATGTAGAATTTGCCTCATTTGCGACTGTGTTCCTTACGTAAGCACTGATACCCTCTATCGGCACACTGTACAAATGTAGAATTTGCGTCTAGTGTTTGCTATCGTCTGTACCATATGTTTATGATTGAATGTATTTGCTAACTTGTATTACAGATTGCTCTTTGTCATTTGTGTATGTGCAAGAGAAATTTATTTGATTGTTACGAACTCCGAAAAGCTATGAGTTCCTTTTGTGAATTATTTAATTATATAATTTTATAAGCTGTGCATAGCTGTAATTAGGTACATAAAATTTGTAATATATTTAAAGTTTCTTATATTTAAAAATATTTTTAGATACTTTGTGTTTCTTTTTGCTATAACTTTTGTTTATTTTTAAATTGGCTGACTTGTTTAATTTACTTGTCTTTTCAAGTTGTCATAGTTCATGTATAAATTGCATTAACAATGAGATTATATATCTTTCAGCCTGAAGAGGTGGTTTCTCGGCCACGAAACGTTGCAATAAACACATTTAAGATCACCTGTGTTTTGTTGATTTTTACCTGGATGTCTACCTAATTTGTTTTTTACATCTTTTTCACCGGGTACCTGATTCATACTCTAATTTAAATTAACCCCACATTCGTGCTTGCCCCTATGAACATGAATAACTTTATTACAAACTTGGCAAATTTTAATAAGTTCGCCAATTTTTTTATTTTTCACCTTATAGTTTCCATTTGTTTGGTGATTTTCGTAGCAAGCGTTATTGAAAAAAGTTCTATTGCATTCATTACATTTCAAGATAATACCATTTTCTTTTTCACATGATGGGGATAGAAAACAGTTTGGGCATGTATTGGAACACCTATGTTGGTCAATATATCTGTAACATTTATTACAATATTCACAGAAAAATCTTTTACCCGCTGCTCCGGTTATATTTAAAATAGTATGATAATGACGTTCATCAGAATCATAATATAAATTTATGACACCTTGTAAATTCACATTATTTTTGGATTGGACAATTGATGCGCGACCGTTAAAGAATGGTGGTTCCCCACTTCCGAAATTACTCTTATCATATACTTGTATAGCAATGCCAAGTCTACTATAGTATTTCTGAAATTTATCTATTTCACGAAACCCCCACCCTTCCGTCGGAATATTCAATTCTGCATTTTTTATCAACTGCAAAGCGTACTCTTTTTGCAAAGTTCTGCGACCATCACGAATGAACGACCACTGCTTTTTCATATCGTTAGAATCGTTATTTTTATAATTTATATACATCTCCCCAACTACTAATGCTCGCGGCAAACACAAATTGTCTTTATTTTGTATAAAAACTATTGACTTTTTATGCAGTATGTTTATATTTAATTTATTTTTTTGACCGGTACCTCGTGGTAAATTAACATACGTTGCCTCTATAACAAAACTTTCGTCTATCTCAAAATTTTCGTTGCTCTGAGTTAAATTAGATATAAGTTCCCATAAATCGTCGTAATTAAAATCAATAATCGGTCTTAGCGACATTCCGGCCGGACCATGGCTAAAGCGAATACTTTTTACACTGATTCCTATTAAGTCATTTTCTTCCCCTAATGATATTAAATATGCATGTATATCCCGCACAATCAATTCTAACCATACAATTGGATTAAAATTTTCCGCAGGGGGTTGCATGCTCAGAATTAATCTTGTTGCATTTAATTAGAATTTTCTGATATAATGATTACCTCTTTGATTAATACGAAATCTTACGCCTGGTGGTCTTATCCAAAATTCTCCCGCACTAGCGCCTCTACCGAGACCTATTTGAATATTATCAGCCTCACTCACACTTGATTCTCTCTCACTCGCATTCTCATACCTGTCTAAATTCTCGCTTGAGTAGGTATGAAAATCCCTCTCAGTGTCGTTACTACGTTCATGACTATCGTAGCTATTGGAAATAGATTCGGGCTCGATCTCTCCCTCCGATGCATTTTCGTCTCCCCACTCTTCTTCTTCTTCTTCTTCGCTTTCAACCCCACCAGCAACAGCAGCAGCAGCAGTAGGAGGAGGGGTAGCAGGTAGATGCGTGGAAAGGTTTTCCAGTGTGCTTGATCCTTCTACGAAGGATGATGATGATGATGCTATGAAAAATTTAGGATAATATTATATAAATAATTCGAAAATTGTTTTAAAATATTTTCTTTATTTATTTAAAATTTTGATTAAAAATTTTTTATTTAATAAAATTATTATTATTATCATTATTATACTTTAACATTAAAAAAACATGATTATTATTATTGCTATTTTTTTCATTATATATCGAACTTTACGAATGACAATGTTTTCAAATTTTTTATTCTTCCGAAGGCCCATTGAAACTATCGTGTACCCAATCTAGTAGATCGGTTAAATCGCTGGTCGAATCTGTATACAATGCTGATGTAAGATCCTCAGACATTGTATGGAACCAACGCAATTCTTGTGCCCGTCGAACGGGCCTAATTCTCTGGGCATAAATTTGCAGAGACGTTGAATTCAAATTCGATACGCTGTCAGTTCCGTTTTCTTCCCTCCGAATCACTTTAGATTAAAATAAAAAATATTAGGTGTATAAAAAATAAATCTAACGCGTTTCATTCTCACATGCATGCATAGTCACGCGCGTGAGGAAAAACTTAAGTTTGGAGTAAAGTCTGGTGACTCTCTCCCGCGACATACATTCCTTGGGAGTGCAAAGATACGCTCCAGGAGGGTCGGCTTTGTTTCCCATCAAAAACATTCATACTTCCGTCAATCGCATAATCAGGAAGGCAACATCTACCTATAGGACTGGCTCTGTAGAGGGGAGCAAAATCAGTCCTTCTTAAATCAGTCTTATTTCTCGTAGACTAGAAATGGTCTTATGCCCCACGTGGGGCTAGCCTATCCATCGCATCTGACTCATACTCACTCTCAGACGCGCGCGGCATATTTACGTATGTGGAGGGAGCGAACCCGCTGGCACACTAACCTCCCGCGACAGTCACACATCAGCAAAATCTTGCTTTTACGCATTTTCACACATTTATATGGTGCACGATTTGGTTTTCTTATTTAAAAGGAATCCTCGTCGTCACCCTCGTACCCTGAATCTATGGGACCGGATAATGTTTCTTGGTTATGCAGAAACGTCAGCATGGCTCCCGTGGTATCATTCGTACTTCGGTCAATTTCCCTATTTAAATACGTTTTCTTCTGTCTAAGGACGCTTTCGACAAAAAGTGTCATAGCATCCCATTTTTCTTCAGCCGAGATCATTTCGCTAATAATTGTATCTGGCATTAGTCGTCCGACTATTTTCTCGACCTGGCGTCTTTCTTCGTTCCACCAATGGCAGACGAAAAACGTATGATACGCATCGTCGCGATCAGCAAAACAGAAGATGCAGCCCGGGTCCTGAGCCTTTCCCATTTTACTGAGATAGGAGCAGAAATACCCGTGGTCACTAAGAAACTGGGTGAGGTAATAGTTTACCTCCCCGTGCTTTCTTTCAACCCATGGAGCCAGTTCCTTAATGAGTGCCTTGGTCCATCGACCTTTTTCCTCCTGATTCCATGTTTCTTGCCAAGATTCCATGGTTACCTGTCTTTCTTCTTTCTGGATTATTGCAGTTTCTTCCGTTCGTAGGTTCGCTTGCCTTCTAACGCCTGTAATTCGATCGGGATGATTCCTGCGATAACTAGTACCGCGGGTCCCGAGACAGTGCGATAGGCGCTGGTGACTCTGAGAGCCCCTTTCCTTTGAACACAAGATAATGTTTTCTGGTGCGTCTTTTTTCTCATTGAGTCGGCCCATATTTCGGAGCCGTACAATAAGATAGACGTTGTAGCTGACATTAAAAGTCGTCGTTTGCTTGATTTTGGGCCGCTGGTGTTGGCCATAAGACGACTTAACTGCAACGTTTTCTTTATCGCTTTGTTGGCGACGTATTTTAGGTGCGACAAAAAGGTTAGTTTTGCATCTAGTTTTATGCCGAGATACGTTACCTCCCTCGTTGTCTGCACCACGTTTGCGCCTACTGTCATGGGAAACTCGATGTTAATGTGTCTCCAGGTTAAGGGCACTATTTCTGTCTTGGCCATCGCTAATTCAAGACCACGTTTCATCATCCATTCGGAGATTCTTCTCACCGCCGTATTCAGTATGTGCTGCGCAATTTTCGCGTTTTTCGCGGTGATGACTAAAGCGACATCATCGGCGTACGCGAACATTTTCACCCCATCTGGCATTGCAAGTCTAAGCAATGTATCGAACAGAATGTTCCAAAAGTCTGGGCTAAATATTGAACCCTGCGCAACGCCTGCGCTGAGGTCCTTTTCACGCCAGCCTTCTTCTGTCTCATAGCGGAGGATACGGTTTTTTAGGTAGTCGCGTATCACTCGCATAAGGTATTCTGGTACATTAAACTCTTTCAACGCAGCAAGGATGTCAGGCCATCCTGCCGAGTTGAAAGCGTTTTTCGTATCCAACATGACGAGGAATGCGATAAGACGGGAATGATGGTTTCCAGTCCATGTTTCTCTCGCTACATTCACTACCTCTTCTACTACATTAACGGTAGACCGCTTTTTCCTAAAGCCGTACTGGTTGTCGGTGAGATCGCCAGCCACCTGCACGGCTCCTTGTAATCGCGGTTTTAGCAGCCTCTCATATAGCTTCCCTGCTTCGTCCAACATGCACAGTGGCCTGTAGGACGATGGATGCCGGGGATCACCTCTCTTTCCTTTGTTGATCAGTACAAGACGTGCAACCTTCCAAAGGGTGCTAAACACACCCGTCTGGAGGCACGCGTTGTACATGTTCAACAAGAGAGATGGCGCTTTCACCGCTATGCATTTAAGGACCTCGGATGGCATTCCGTCAGGGCCAGGTGCCTTTTTGTTCTTCATCATTCTTGCAGCGATCTGTAAATCTCCGCTTGTAAAGAGCGGAATCTCTTCAGGTTTTTCTGCATTCTCCTGTTCTTTTAGCGGTGGATGTGTAGGGAACAGGTGGTGAACGATGTTCGCCATGGTCTCTTCTTCGAATGACAACGTAGGGGAAGCGCAGAGCTTTTTCGTCACTATCTTATAAGCCATTCCCCATACCTCTTTGTTTACGTCTTCGCTCAGGTCCTTCCAGCATTGTGCTTTGCCTCGATTGATCTTCTTACGAAGCTGTCTATGCACGTCTCTGTATTGTGCAGACAGAAGATCTGCTTCTGGTGAGTTCTTCTTTCTTGCTCTCTGTGACGATCTTCTGAGGCTGAGAGCTTCTAACCTGGTTCTTGCGATTTCGTCGTTCCACCAATACGCTGGACGCTTATGATTTTGCGATCCCTTGCGCGGCATAGATGCATCACAGGCTCTGTCAATGAGACTCATCGTCTCTTTTACGAGAACCTCCGCAGCGTCGGCGTTTTCAGTGGCAATTGTCGCATCCGGTAAATTGTCGAATCTTTGCTGCAGTACTTGGACAAGTTTCTCAGAGTCCAGCTTGGCAACGTTCCATCTGACTGGCCTAGCCACATTTCGCCTCGATGATTGGGACCTATCATGGATTTGAAATGTGATGTACTGGTGGTCACTTCCATTGTATGTCTCCAGCACTTTCCAATCTGACACCTTACGTGAAAGATTTTCTGATGCGAAAGATACGTCAGGAATCGTACCGCTAGCCCCTCGTCTGAATGTTGTAGTGCTTCCGATGTTTAGCACTGTTAGGCCGAGTCTGTCTGCCATCTCCATGATGTATTCTCCTCTGCTGTCCTTTAGTGGCATTCCCCACTCCAACGCTTTCGCGTTAAAGTCTCCTGCGATGACAACGTCGCCTTCCATTCTGAGGACAGAGTCTTCTAGCAGATCCAGACGTCGCCTGAACGTGTCTGCTGTTGCACTGAGAGAAAATTCATGCCAATAGAGCATGTAGTCTACGTATCCAAAGTTAGTAAGTAATATCCTATGCTTTAATAACAGCGCCATCTACTCTTACGAGGTTTGTGCTATCCAAAAACTGTTTGTTTACATGTTTTAGTAGCTCCCCACTCTAATATCCTTCGATAGCTGGCGCTGTATCCTCTCATGGGACGTGAAGGAAGTAAACGTGGCTTGTCCACTATTCTTTCTTTACTGCTAACTATGGCATTCTTCTATTGCTCAAGTCGCCTCCTCTTTTGGGTGGCGACGCGAGCAAACACGGCTGGTCTATATCCAAAATCATGTTGCAAATTTCGTTAACGTAAATTCGTAGTGTGAATCTTTTATTTCTTTTCTTTTCTTTTTTTATGAAGGGAGATACGTTATAAATATAACCTGATAAACTTTTTAACTTTAAATAATTAATTTTTAACTTAAAATTTAATTATTTTAAACCGCTGGGGGGCAGATGAGCATGTACGATTTTACGCCAGAGATATTTCGAAGTAACGTTGGTCTAGTGCGTAACGTTCACGCTTTTCCTTTTGAGTACGCGAGTTCAACTCTCGGCTAGGGTCTTTTTTTTTAATTTTTTTTTTATTATTTCAATAGTTTTTAATGCTTTTTTTTATTTATATTTTTTTTAGATTTTGTATTTTTTTAATAATTTTAAAATTTAATTTTTCACAAGTTACTTAAAATATGCTCGTTTTTTTTATTAATATTTTTAAATAAATTATTTCATATAGAAAATAATTTAAAATATTAATAAATAAATAATAGTGATATTTACAATACTATAGTTCAATTTTGTCTTTATAAACATATTTCAATATACAATACATATTATAACATAAATAATAATAACTCAGTTTTATAATTGATTGTAAATTTTATAAACTAAATTATAAATAAATTAAACTATACTATTATAAAATAAACATCACTATTATAAAATAAACATCACTATTATTTATTTATCAATATTTGTAATTACTACCTATAAAGAATAATTTATTTTAAAAAATTTTCATTGAAAAAACAAGCGTACTTGTGAAAAATTAAATTTTAAAATTATTAAAAAAATACAAAATCTAAAAAAAAATAAACATAAAAAGGAATAAAAAATATTAAAACAATGAAAAAAAAATTAAAAAAAAAGTGACCCTAGCCGAGAGTTGAACTCGCGTACTCAAAAGGAAAAGCGTGAACGTTACGCACTAGACCAACGCTACTCCGAAATATCTCTGCCATAAAATCGTACGTGCTCATCTGCCCCCCAGCGGTTTAAAATAATTATATTTTAAGTTAAAAATTAATTATTTAAAGTTAAAAAGTTTAACAGGTTATATTTATAACGTATCTCCCTTCATAAAAAAAGAAAAGAAATAAAAGATTCACGCTACGAAAATACGTTAAAGAAATTTGCAACATAATTTTGGGTATAGACCAGCCGTGTTTGCTCGCGTCGCCACCCAAAAGAGAAGGCGACTCAAGCAAACAAAGGATATGAGAGTGGGGAGTCATCGAAGTATACCACGCGAGTCATCAGTGAATGCCGTTCATGCTTTAGTTACTCTCCATACCATCTTTTTTAGTATAAGGTAATCTAATACTAATAGAGCTTCTCACGGCCTGTCATATTTGTATCAATGTTTTATATGCTTGCATAGATGGCAGTTCGCATGCTCTATTAGCATGAATTTTCTCTCAGTGTGTGTTTGGTGTAAAATAACAGCTCACAAATGTAACGTTTCTGCTTTTTACCCATACGAAGCCTTCTCCAGCTCCATTTGCGTCTACTCTGATGTTTTTTGGGTCTACGTAGATCGCTGCAGTGCCAAGCTTGTCTCTAAACCAGGTCTCCTTGGGCCAGTTTGTGTACTACTCGCTTATGTAGGGCACATCAGCCTTTGTCTCGTATATGATTTGAGTCAGAAGGCTCTTGGCTGCGTCACTTCTGTGTAAGTTGGCTTGAAGGACCCTTATGCGGCCCATCATTAGCGTTGTTTTTTGAATCGGTCTAGAGTCTCGCGAAAGACTCTGCACTGACCTGACCCGGGAATGAGTTTCCGCTCTGCAGGATCTACTTCGCGCTCAGTACATAATATGCACTGAGTATCAGTAGCACATCTTGCTACGGTCAGATCCTCGGCAGTCACGCGCCTGATGACCGTAGTTCAGGCACCTAAAACAGCGCTGAACCCGTTGCCAACTTCTGATACGGCAGTTGGTGTAGCCGATCTTTATTTTCGTTCTTGCGAGCAGAAACGCCGCTTGGTCTTGTCCCATCTCTACAATAGCCAGGCGAAGCGCTCTGCTGTTGGGGTTGGTAAGCGAGACACTGAACTCCCCTACTTCATTGTTGGTTTCAGTAAAGATAGCTTCAACAGCCTTCCTTACTTCATCTACTGTGGCTAGGCAGTCGATGTCCCTAATTTCGACCGCTTCCTTAGGGCACGTTTCCTTTACGCTGCCCGATTCACCTTGTCCTTTTCAGGAAATCGCTAAAAGTCTCTAGTCCCTTAGCGGAGCCCAACTCAATCAGGACATCACCGGCCCTGGTTTTCCTAATCCCTTTGATGTTGGTCGATGGGCTCTGATCAATAATATCCTGGCGGATACTGCTGAGAATGTCACTGTATGACTTTCCTTCTCCTGGTTTAATAAGGACGGCAGTCAATCTTTTCTTTGTCTTCCTCCTTCTTTTTTCCTTCTTCTTTGGCAGCTGTTGTGCAGGCAGCTCGGTAACAATGGCCGATGTTATGGCCGCCGATGGTTTGATGTTGGGCTGCTGCGATCGCTGCTGCTGTTGTTGCGTTCGTTGCTGCTGCTGTGTTTGTTGTTTCAGCTGCTGCTTTTCCTGCTTTTTTGCAGCCCTAACATCCTTACGACTCTGGACGGTCTCAAATGACTCGTTATCTTCTCCCTCAGCTCGGCCCTTCTTAAGAAGAGCTAGCGGTTCAAAATTAGTTCCTGAATCGAGCGAGTCTTCTTCTCTGGGTCGCTTAGCTGCGGTGCTTGCCTGAGGCGTTTCGGTCACTTCCATCTATTCAGTGACCGTTCTTGCTTCGAGCAAGCGGGAAAACTCGATCTTTATAGCATCCGCGTGCTCGATGAGCTCTGGGAGGTTGTCCTTGACATCCAGGGAGCTGCCGGGCATCGACTTGCAAGCTTGCTTCATCAGCATAAAGATCTCATTCATCCTCTGAGACCTCTCCTCGACTGTCAAGCAGGCGATCTCTACCCCTGACTTCGGTGGGGGATCAGCCTGCGTCCTCTGGCCTTCATTGTTTGTTTGGCTATTTCTAGCTGCTTCTGTTTTGTTTTGGTTTTTATTTTCTAAATTCGACATATAAAAACGGTACTTTGGTTTAAGACGGTTCGCACATCATGGGAGCTCCAGGCGCAGTGGAGCCACTATCCCCGCCTGTGAGGTGCCCTAGTTAAAGATGCCACAGCCGAGAAGCGGCATCTTCAACTACGTGACGTCGGATCCGATCCACGCCTGACCCTTAAACTTCAGGCTAGACGTTCCGCCGTTCTCCTGTGCGGACTCCGTATAAGGGAATACTGACCAGGTAATCCTTTACACCTGCGCCTGCACATTCCCAACTTCAACCCCTCCATTGGCTCTGGTTACGTTTGTAGAAGTACGCAAAAGTTTCTAACCAACATGCGGTTTCACGGGACCTTTGCCCGATGCGACTTATGCCGCCAGAGGACTTACTTTTACCCTTATTACTAAACAGAGGTCAGCTAGTCACCATCAACGTACAACCCCCGTAGTCTGACGGGAATATCCATTGGTCGGCAGCCGCAGCTCATTCATACATCCACTCATACTGTGTTGCTTCTTAGTACACGTAAATACGCACACAAAATTTCAAAGGATTGGCAGTTCCGTAAAGCGGAAGTGCCTGAGCGATCATCCAGATATCCTAAGCCATCGCTAAGGATGGCTAGCGATATGTTGATCGTGCTTAAGCCTCCGCCCAGCCACCACATCGTAGGTGGACACTTACAAGGTCAGCAACAATAATAATAAGAGTAATAATAATTTTAATAATAATAATAATAATAATAATAATAATAATAATGATGATGATGATGATGATGATGATGACGATGACGATGACGATGACGATGACGATGACGATGACGATGACGATGACGATGACGATGACGATGACGATCATGATAATGATAATGATAATAATAATAATGATAATAATAATTAAATAATAATAATAATAATAATAATAATAATGTTAAGTGACAAAGTTTTCGCATCTTAATTTTCTTTATTTTTTCTATTAATTCTTAAATTTATTCTTTTATTTTATTACAATGGTGGAAAGAAATAGGTCTTAAAAGCATCAAGGCCGATTTCTTTTCACGCTTTTAAAATTTTCTAAGAAGCCAAGCTCGATCGTTGACGGGAGCCTTTGCTTCGTCTCCACTCTTTCTCTACTTCGTTGAGTTGAAGTGGGGACTTAGCGTCGGTTCCTATGCATAAGACGGGTGAGAGCAACGAGGAGAGAGGACTATTTTTCTCTGTCTCCGCGCTCTCCCCCACAACAATTAAAACGTTTGAAGCTGGCTCGAAGACGGATTGTCAAGTGAAGAAAAATCTTCTTGCGAGAGCCGCGCGGGACAGGCCTTAGGGCCAAGTTCGAGAGGAAAGAGGCTCGCGCAGCTTCTTCCTCTAATACAGGAAATTAATTGGTTTTTTTTCTTTATTCTTTCTCTTCTTTTCTTTTCTTCGTTCACTATTAAATTCTTCTCTCTTATCATTCAATTTCCTCTCATGATCTTCAATCATGAGAGAAAATTCAATTAGTGTTTAGTGTTTTATTAATAGAGTTAAAGGTTAATAAATTTAATTTTTTCTTTTTTTTTTTGTCAAAAGTTTTTCGTAAAATTTTTCGTAAACTCTTTGCAAATGTTTTTTTAACGTAAACAGTCTGAGAATGAAGTGAATTAAATAATGAAAACCGAGAAGCAGCTGGTGCAGGCGAGCGAGGCAGCAGCACCTAGGAAAGCCGGCAATGCCGCCAAGCCGGCCAACATTTGTTTCACCTGATTAAAAAAGATGAGTATTAAATGTATATCTTGTCAAATCTTGATTACTATATGTGATTATTAGAATTAATGGATATTTTAATATAAAATAAAGCGGTTGATAAGTATAAAAGAATAAAATTATAAGTAATCTATTTAGTCACGCCTGACTTAAAGTTATTATAAAATAATAACTCTATTTTTAACTTCCACATTTAATTTTCTTTATTTCAAATATTACATTAATTTTCCATTACTTTCAACTGAATTTTGAATTATATTGTATGATAAATAAATATTTTATAATATTTAAATTAAAGAAACTTATTGAATTATTATATTGAACAATTAAGTATCGGTAGTATTAAAAATTTGAAGTTACAGTCCCAAGTTGCATTAAATGTTTATCATAATGGTATTTTTTTTCTTCATCATCAAATGCTATTTCAATGCGATAATTTACATAATAATAGGGTAATTTATATTATTTTCTTTAAAATCAGAACATAAAACTGTAAGTTATAAATTTTATAAGAAATGATAACCGAAATGATTTCTGATAAATCTGCGTAAGCATAAAATTAGAAATGAAAAAAGGATGATAGAAGTTTATTGAATTTGATCTACTATCAGTAAAACGAACTATGGCTAATTATTATAGTAGGAATAAAATTGCTAAGTTTAACATTAGTATTAATTAAATCAAATAATGATTCAGTAAAATGATAAAATTTTTTTTAGCTTAAAAAGTGGTTGTTGAATCACTAATAAGTGAAAATAAAATTTGTAAATATTTGTTAAAGTGCAAATAAAAATTTGTATTCTATATGTATAATCATACTTAAAATAGTTTTAAAAATAAACCTTAATCCCTCTAATCCAACGGCTCATAAGATGCCAATAATAACAGATATTTTCAACCAGAAGAAATAAAATATTCTTAAATTAGTAAACTATTTTTTTTCTTTATGTATTTAAAACTTAAATCGTAACTTAAAATAAAATATATAATGTAAATATATATTTCTAGATCTGATGAAAAATAATAAATTTAATTTTTACTTATTTGTGAATTTCGTAGATAAAATTAAAGTATTAGTGCGATTTTTTCAAACAACACAGAAAAATAAAAGAATTATTTAAATGGCTTTGAGGGCTGATCAAAAGGCCCATAAAAAAATTGAAAAAGAATATATCAATTTTTTTCTTCTCTTCTCAGTCTCATTTAACGTCGTTGTATTTATGCTATCATTGCAATGCTAATTAACGACGGAGATCTCCAGCGAGGAAACTGAAAATAAGTTTTAAATTATTATTAATATTTACCTCGCTGTTTATTTCTATGGAGTTATGAGTAATCAAGTGTTAACGTAATATAATTATAAATAAGTAAGAAACGTTTTTCACTTTTTTTTTCTTTTCGTATTTTATAAATGTGTTAATTATTAGATATTAAGTAAATTGGGGTCGTCCCTTTTAAAGGGGGTAAAGCCTCTTCAAAAGGATCCGCCCTAACACATGGCGCTCGACAACGTGGGGCCAATCGGTAAAAAGAATGTTGAAGGATTAACATCTTTTAATAGTCCTGCGTACTACAGTACGCTGGCGCGTATGCGTTTAGCGACGGTACCGGACTGACGGCCTAGGGACTCTAACTAGTTAATTAAAACAATTTTATCTAACAGCCTATATTTTTATTAATATTGTTTGCAATAATTGTTAAATTACTTATATCAAATTGTGAATTTTTTTTAAGGTAGAACTTTTGCGAATTTTTTTAAAAGAAAAACAGGAGACAATAAAACTAATATTCTTGAGAATAGTAATTCTAAAGGTTTTATGTTTTTTATTTTGCTGATATGTTATTTGTCTCGACTTTTTTTTTTTTTTTTTAATTTAATTTTATTCCTTTTACACTGAGGGGAAGGTTTGGTTGAGTCAATGAAATAAATTTAGTTATTGAATATTTTGCTGATAAAAATTGATTTTGATTGGAGTAATATGCGGGGTTGTTGAATCACTGAAATGCTTGGTTGGAAAAAAGATTGATGCCTGAATTGAAAAAGAAAAATGAATAGTTTTTTTTAAAATAAAGAAAAATTTATTGTTTCAGTTGAATTATTTGATTGATTTAATCAAATCAATTTCATTAAGGCAGATTATAAAATTTTATAAAGTATTTATTTGTAGCAATGGAATATGTTTGTGAAATATCTATGTGTTTTGTTACAGTAATTAGATATTTATTTTAGTAAATCGCTTGTTAAGTTTACAAAATCTTCAATAACAATAAAAAAAATAAATATTGGTCGATCATCAGTATAATATTTGCTCGAATTAACGGTTAAGTTAAAGAAGTTTATATTGTAAATAAATGTTTCACTAAGTTAATAACATTGTCATTTAGTTAATAATATATGTGATTGTATAAAGATAATATTTTGTTGTAGATAACACGTAAAATTTGATCAGCATTTCAGTAGAATTGCAGTTAATTTAAAGGAATAGGTTCCTTAAAATAAAAAAAAATCCGATTTCAATGAATTCACAAAAAGAAAACCAATAAATTTTTTTTTTTTTAAAGTTAAGAAAGGTGCAATGTTAAGAGGAGGTCACGTAACTCTGTCCTTTTCCAATCAAAGAAATGATTTTTCACAAAAACTAATAACTTTATCAAAAAATGAAGAGAAAGCCGCATCTTGTATCAAAAAAAGCAATATTTTCTTTGATAAGAAAAAATTAATTTTATTGCTTCGTTCTCAAGAAAACCTTGAAAAACTAAATTGTCCACCCTAACCTCTATGATTTAAGTTTTTCAAGGTTTTCTTGAAAACAAAGCAATGAAATTAATTCTTTCTAATCAGAGAAAATATTGCTTTTTTTATTACGAGATGCGGCTTTCTTTTCATTTTTCGCTAAAGTTATTAGTTTCTGTAAAAAACTCAATTCTTTGATTAGAAAAGGACAGAGATACGTGACCTCCTCTTAAATCAGATATTAAATTAAAAAGAAATATTTATTAAACCGAATATATTTATTCCATTAATTCTATCAAGTTTTGATGGACATAAGAATATGTTTCACTATTTCAATTAAATGTTGTAATACTTTTACTGGATTACTTTGATGTTCAATAATGTGTTTGATTGTAGTAGTGAAATATTTAATAATGTCAAAATTATTGTTTTATTCTTTCAATGAATTTTGAGTAATAACAGGGAGATGTTTCATTGTTTCAAGTAAAAATTGTGTGACTTATATTGAATTGTTTCACTGAGCCGGTCTGTGGCACAGTCGGTAGGAGCGTTGGATTCGTATGCTTGGGGAACCGGGATCGAATCTCGCTCTCGGCTGTTTTTCAAACGAGCACCTCTGTTATATGTGCTTTGTACGCAGTACACACTTACGAGCTCCGTCGCTAAGGGATGAAAAAGTGCAGTTGTAAAAATCAACTGACCTTGCGTCCCAGTGGATCGGGGTTTGATTCCCTAGGAAAAATTAGAAAAAATAGTTTTCGAAGTTTTCCGAGGGAATAAACCCGAAGAACACAAAAACATATATATATATATAAAAGTCCCTCTGGGCAAAACTCGAATTATAATAAAAAGTCCCACTGGGCAACAAAAACAAAAAATATAATAATCACTTGGTGATGGCCTAAGACGTAACGCTCATATGAAGCAAGCCAAGAGGCCAAAATAATAATTAAGAAGAAGAAGAAGAAGAAGAAGAATTGTTTCACTGGTCGATGAGATATCTGATCATTTAAATTAAATATTTAGTTGCTTTGATGAATGCGTTTTTCTCTTATGAAATATCTCATTGTCTCTTGCTCAAGGGGGTTCGGTACTATATTATGGTTAATTGTATGCATTAGATTAATCAAATTTTTAATTGATTTAAATATCTGATCTATTTTGTTCTATAAAATTATTTTGTTACTTTTATTATCTAATTATATTGCGTCTATGAAATCAGTGATTAATTGAATTAATTATTATTTTTAAGAAGGGGCCGAACTATCTGTCTTTGTCTAATAGTGTTTTTCATCATTTATGTAAACACTATCCAGTATAACAAGAAAAAAATAGCAGCCCCCGCTAGATATTAGTATAATAAGTAAATTTTGTAATAACAACCAAATTTTTTACCGCATAGTTTTTGACTAATTAGAGACCTACTAGCAATCTAGAATATAACCTATCTTTTTTTGGTAGGTCTCTAATTATTCAAAAACTACGCAGTGAAAAAATTTGGTTGTTATTACAAAATTTATTTATTATACTAATATCTAGCGGGGGCTGCTATTTTTTTCTTGTTATACCGGATAGTGCTTACATAAATGATGAAAAACGCTATTAGACAAAGACAGATAGTTCGGCCCCTTCTTAACAATTAAATGTTTTGTTGCATTGATTAATTTCTTTGTCAGATCGATTGAATAGTTGTTTGGTTGTCTTAATGAAATATTTATTGAAACAGGTAGTTATTATTTAATAACATATTTACTAAATCAGATGAAATATAATGTTAAAATTAATATGTAGTATTTTGAAAAATGTTTTCTTTTTTTTGTGTGTGAGTTATCATCCTTTACCCTCAACCAAAATTATGCTTTTGGTGCGTGTCTTGCTAAGTGAATAATTTAGAAGGATATGTACTCGGGTGAATAAAAATTACCGAGAAATCTAATTAAATACCCATTAAAATCAGGTAAATTCACTGTGTGATTCATCTACATGATTTATTTCATTCAGATAACATATATTTGAACTAAACGAAACATTTAGTGTTTTAACGGAATCATTTGATTGATAAATTTTTTGTAGAGACAATGGATTAATTTTGTTAAATCTTAAAATTTCACCAAATTTAAAATATTTAATAAATTAAACTTTTATTTGAACATATAAAATATTGAATTAATTGAGTTTCAATGTAGCGTTGATATGATGAAATAATTAATTAGAAAACCAAATGTACATTGTAATTGATAATTTTTTTTTTATGGAAGCAATGCACTGATTTTATTTGATCAATCTTCGCGACATTTAGTAAGTCAAGTATTTATTTGAAAATGCGAAATATTGTTTTTTTTTTACCAACATTTGTAATGTTTGGTAGAATCAAATGTTTGTTTGAGGAAATGAGATATTTTGACTAAATTCAAGTATTTGTATTGATGTAACAGAATATTTTATGTGCCGCCCGCACCTGCGGGATTTCATTGATTCAATTGAGCTTTGCTTAATCCAGCTAGATTTTTCTCAGTGTATTGATCAATTTTAAACCTATCTCATTAATAATTGACTTCTGATAATAAAATGTTTTTTTTTTTGTTGGGACAAAGTATGTAATATACAACCTATTTTGTTTGCCAAATATTAATTTTCACATTGACTTACTGGGTTGTTTTCTAAAAAGTTTTGGCTGAAAATAGGTTCCTTTTACCTTGTTTCACAATCTAATAATTAACTATTATTAATTAACTATTGATTATTTATTATCAACCTCTGACTCCTCGACCAATTAATCCATAAATATGGGGGATTATAGTAATTTATAACCAGCGTTTTAAAGCGTAATAGGTAGCGTCAATGTATCGCATCTCGTAGATCGTAAGTTCGCGCCCGAATCAGCTCGAAAAATGTTGTTAAACGTTTTAATAGGTATTATAATTTTAATAGGTTAATTTTTAAATTAATTTAACGTTAAAATTAAGAAACCAAACAAGTAAGAAGGAAAAGTTATTTTTCTTTAGCACCGAATTTTAAATTTGCATTTTTTATTATGAGTTGCAAATTCATGGGTACAAACTGTTAAATTTTACTTTCGTTTGTTATTATGAGTACTCTTGATTGCTGTCTCAATTTTCTTTTCTTCTAGTACGGTTGGGACTCGAACCCACGAGCCCGATGTATTAGTCCAAATATTAAAATAATGAATTTCAATATACATATATATAATTATATAATATACATATATATATACATTTATATTTAATTAATATGTATTTTCTATTTTTTTTTATCCACTTTCTAGCCATATCGGCTATTGCGGAAGGGTACGAACAGTGATGAGTAGGCCCATCACTTAGTAGTTGCCGGAAACAATAGTTCGATCAAGATTAGGCCGCGACAAAACAAAGGGGAGTGAACGAATTGGGATCTCCCCTCGTTCTAAAAAAAAAAAATTTTTCAGGTGGACCAGGAGTGTAAAAGTAAATACCGCGACGAAAACTGTTTATTTTCTTTAAAACAAATAATAAAAGTCAAACTATTTGCCATCCGCCCGTTAACCTGCGCTAAATTACGCGATCTGACCCACAGAAAAAAATAGAAAAAAAAAAAAATATAAATAAATCAAAAAAAAGTAACTAGCAACGAAATTCTATCAAACGAATTTTTATCTGACCCAACCGCGTTCGCGAGGAAATCATCATGTTTGATTCCAAAAAAATCCTTTAATTATGAACTACTTGATTTTATCTAAGGTAGAAAATTGAGGCAGAAATCAAGAGAGTGTTTCCGCAAGGGAACAAGGATTAAAAAAAAAATGTACCGAAAAAGAAAAAAAAAATATGATTTAAATAATATTTTCTTTAGCGATTTCAGCAAAAATTTAACTATTTTAAGTATTCGATTTTTCCGTGCGGGGAAAACTAAGTAAAATTTAGAGATGTTAACGTAGAACAGATTGTTTTCTAAACGAGAAAAAAATGATAAAATCGAAAATTCGTGTCAATAACATATTATATAGATGCGAAGCGTTCTATATATAGTAAATAATAACCTTTACTAATAACTTTTATTGGCTTAACAATAATAATAATAGTACTTGGGAAGATTCGGTTTACCTGCTTTTGATGCGAGGGTTCAGGGAAAACACTAAATTTATACAATTGAAGAATTCTCTTTCCTAAAGGAAAAAGGGATTTTCGTCTTAGAGCGGTTTAAGACGGCTAAATAAAACGAAAAACATAACTACATCTCATAAAACTTTCCCTCTGGGGGGTTATTCACTAACTTTTTAACGATAACGATTGACTTAACGTTTCGACGTCGAAAAGCGTTAAGGACTCTACTTTTTCAAGTAATCGATAAACACATATGAAAAAATGTTTTAGTTTATTATTAAATCTTTTACAACAGACATTTACAAAATAAATATTCAAAATTAAAAGAATTTCAAACAATTATTACATCAAAATAAACATGATAACAAAAAAAATTGTTTAAGTTTTTGACATATTTATACGCAAATAAATTATAATTTTACTAGTTTTTTTGTAGATTTATATTAGATCTTGTATTATGAAAACTTAAGTAATATTTTATAACTTATTTAATTTTATATGCTAATAATTATATATCCAAAATAATAATTAGAAAAAATATCATTATCCATTCATTTTAAATCCCAATACAGAAAAAAAGGAATTTTAACATTTGCCTTAAAACACACAACACGTAACATTTATATTAGAAATATATCTGTATTCATGTTTCTATTATATATTCTTCCAACTCAACAATATACAAGCCAACATTTTTATTTTGAAAGACGAAATTTTAAAAACTAATATTTTTAAGTTCAGCAGCAAACTTAACAATTCAATCAAGAAACTGTAGTTGTTGCTATAGAATATAAAATGCAAATTTAGATTAATATATAATTTTATTGAAAAACGTTTTTTATTGGTGATAAGATAAGTTTATTTAAACAATATTTATATTATTTTTTTCTGTTCGTTTTTATTAAAGTACATATAAGTCACTTTAAAACCTGCAGATCCAATTGAATTTTAAATTATACACAATTTACCATTTAATCATGTATGATTACAAATAATTTTTATGATTACTAATGTAAATAATAATAAAATAATGTTCCTTTATATATATATATATATATATATATATATATATATATATATATAGGTATATACATACACTGACAGAATAGATATCTCGATTCTCTTGGATATAACTTAAAATCTGTGAAGCAAGAAATTAATTCAAACATCTAGTTACCTACATCTAAGAAATTATTATTGCATTTGAATGATCACATCAAGTCGGAGTAGTTCTTTTGTTTCTAGAAATCTTTTCTGTCAAAGCATATACATATGTTATGCATAATATAACGTTTTACAATTTAACGTACGATTTACAACCAAGCTTCAAATTGGTTGTAAAATTTGTCGATAAAATCGACTTAGCGCTTCAGTTTAGAACATTTTCGTCGTTACGTCAACATGATCTCTGATAACGTTCGCGATATTCGATAGTATTTGCTGAAAAATGATTACTGCGCATGCGCGCGTTGGCGTTAAGCTTGCCGTTAGACGTTACGGTATTACTGAATAAGCCCCCTGGAGGTAGAAAGTTTTTGAAGAAAGTAACCAATTGTAATGAAATTTACAACATTCTAAATAATAATAAAAATCGCCAAATTGTTCAATCTTAACAGAAGTTTTAATAATAAATTCTCTGCGTTGTTTCACTCACCTTAAATGAATAAAAATAAATCGTGACTGATATTTAAGCTCTTGCCACAAAATTATAAGCAATATTACATAAAACTGTTAAGGATTAAACATTTAAAAATTTTCTTTTCTTTTCTCAAAACCGAAATTATAAATTCTGAGAATTAAGTAAATCACACTAAAAATTTTTTTTTTCGAATTAATTAAAATCAATTCAGGGCGGTACATGCTCAAGTGAAAATCAATAAATTTCTAATTTTATCTTTAACATAAAAACAGAAAAATCCGACAGTATAGTAACTCTTAGGTAATTTAAATAAAAATGTGATAATTTTAAAATAATAAATAATTCATCATTTAGGATTATTAACCAATTTTTAATAAAAGTAAAATCGTAATTCATTAGGATCGAATTTTCTTATTAAAATAAAAATTTACTCAAAATTAAATAAATTGAAATAAATTCAAATTATAAAACGTTCTTTTCAGTTAACCGGGTGAACATTAAACCAAAGTTTCCTTATCGTGAATGTCATTGCGTCATGCAGTGCAAACCATAACGTATTTTCACATAGCTTCGTATAGACTAATATACAGTTACATCCGGTCGAGTGAAAAATAAAAATATCAAGTTCTAGTTTGAAGTTTAAAAGAAAAATATCTTATTACATAAATATTCTGGCTACTCAGAACTAGTCTTTGTTGGTCTCACACGAGTCAGCAAGTAATAAAGAGTGTAACTTAAGAAATTAACTTCGAGATAAATGCAATGAGTTCCGAACACACGCAAACGCAAGCGTGTCTTAAAGCTTATTAAATAATGTGCCTTAAAAATCTTAAAACTTTTACACACAATACTTTTCGACTAAATATCTCTTTCATTTTTATTTTACAATTTTTCAAATAATCTGTAAAACTTTGTTTAGCAATTTTAATAAATTTAACCAATACACGGAGATACATTCTCAGTAATTAAAACCTTGATGTTAAACAATAATAGTGCAATCAAATAATTATAAATTATTGCAGTTGTTATATTTCCTTTTAATAATTAAATTTTCTTTTATTCTTTAAACAATAACACAAGTAAGAAAAAAAAATTCTAAGAGATAAATTGATAAAACTAACTTTAACGATTAAAATACATTTGTTAAACAGAAACAGTAAAAATTTATCATAGTTGTTTGGAAATTGATTTTCTCTTTTATTCCAGATTTTATTTTATTTTTTACAAATTGCATTAACATAAAATTAAATATCTTAAGTATCTAAAATAATAAAGTAATTCCGACATTTTTGAGTGCTAATAAGGGTAATAACCCTTATAGATGTTAACCTTGAGCCTCTGCATTATAAAATACAGGTAGTAGGTAGGCAGGTATAGGATGCGTAACTATCATAAATGTATAGGTTTAAAATGAAGCATAAAAAGTCTGTGTAAAAGCATATAGTTTCGCAAACTTTCAATAAATGCCGTTTGAAATATTATTAAAATACCTACATATAATGCAACCGTAAGAAAAAAATTTTTCTCGAATCTCTAGCATTTGTATACAAAAGTGGCACTAGTATTGAGGGAGATGGGTCCTTTCGCTTCTGGTGAGAAAGACCCTATGAAAGTAATAAATTTAAATTTACAAATTATTAAATTAAATTTCATAAGACTTAAACTTTTATAAAAACAAACATGACTACAATTCCTTTCAAGTTCAAGGTGCGCATTTTTGGAACTCCCTGCCTGCTTGTATAAAAAATCTTCCATCGCTCGGCAGGTTTAAGTCGGCTTTGAGGACGTACTGACTCGACCTCGAGTGAAATTAATTTTAAGTATTTTAATTTTTGTGTTAATTTATTTTGTTTTGTCCTATATATAGATTTAAGGTGTAAATGTATTTATTAGCGTGAATGATGGATGAATGTATGCGGAAAGTATGAGTGGTTCTGTTTTTATTAGAAGTCATGACATCTTCGGTATTGTTTTTAAATGTAACTATTATTTTATTTTTTAATTATTTACTATTATTTTGTTATTGTATTGTTCAATTTTATTTTTATAGTATTGTCCAATTTTATTTATATTGATGTCATGATAGTGATTCCTCTTTTAAATTATGTATTTTAATTCAATGACTGATAGATATTTAAGACTGTTTTTTATTGTAATTTATGTTTTCTGCGTGTATTAAGAATAGTCTGTGATATCACTTTTACATGGTGACTTACTGATACAGTATTATATATTAATTTTAATAATTGACTGTGATATCTTATCTTATTATGTGCAATACTTTTTATAGAATTATTACTTACTATTTCATGTATTACACGCCTTTTTGTACTCTTATTACAAAATAAATAAATATCTATATCTATACAATAGCTGCTAAAATAGTTAAAATTTATTTTAAAAAAAAATTTAATAAGGAAGAATACCAACAATTTAAGCACGTATTATTAAAACAAAAGTGATTTAAATAAGGACATTTAAAGTAATAAAACCCGAATTTCCTACCGACAATAATTAGTAAAATAGCAAAAAAAAAAAAAAAATTTCTTTTTTTTCATGCATAAAACTTCGAAAATCTAGTATTCATGAAACCTAAGAATTTACAATTTTAATAAAAATTCTAACGGCTTATAAATAATATTAATAAAGTAATACTAAAATAAAATATTAAAAATTTTTTTTGTTAAAAATCAACGTGAATAATGAAACATCGCAATGGGTTTCAAACTGGTTAAGCTTACGCTAGAAAGAAAATAGAAGTTCGAAGTCATAAAAGTATAATGTTACTCGCCTAAACGAAAATCGAATCCTAAGGCAACGGTTCGAGTTGAAACTACAAAAATATCAGCTTGTTCATTAACGTACTATTCGGAATAAATGTCAACTTAATCCCAGCAGTTAAACTGAAATAAAATCTTTAAGTATAACTACCACACGTGGAAAAATTTTTGTTAATAGAAACTAAATAAAGTACTTAATATTTTTATGATTTAATTATTGGTAATAAAAATAAAATTTTTTGTCGTCAAATATTTCTTAAATAAGTTGTTTAAAATAATTTTAAATAAAAGAAACAAAGAAAAGAAAACAATGTTCTAATTTTAAATTTTCAAAACATTCCTTATATGTATATTTCCCAAAATCCGTGGAAAATGTTTTAACATTAACTAATCATATCTATTAAACTATATTTCAAAAATTAAAAAAAAAAAATTTAACAAAAAAATTACTGATCACAGTTTGATTAAAGAATAACTGTTACAACGCAATAATGTTAACATAGTAGTTAATATAATTAAATCTATCATTTACACTTTTAAAATTTCTTTAATAAATTATAGTCAAAACATAATTGAAAACCCAAAAAAATAAATTCAACTCAAAAATAATTCTAGTAAAATGTAACAACAATAATTTTAAAATGCTAATAAAAGTTAAAATTATTTTTAAATTCGAAAATATGTAAAAAAACTACAAATTTGGTAAAAATTTTACATAAAAAATAATAAATATGAATTATATAAATATTTAACTCGAATAAAGAGACATCGGCAAATTAATAAAAATCATTAATGTTTAAAATTCAAAATAATATCTATGAATAAAACCAAGCAAGCGTAAAACGTATTTGCTATCAAACAGTGAGACTGTGTTTCTTTGCGCGCGGTAACGCACATTTCAATCTATTCGATGAAATATGCTTTGTATGTGCTAGCGTGCTCTGTAAGGCAACTCGAGTCTGAAGCAAAGTGACGTCATGCTGGCTTGTGTGTATAGTGCGCCCTAAGCTTGAAAGCATTTCTGCTTCACAAAATAAAAATGAATGATGTTTGAAATCTTTTGCTGTGAAAGTAAAACTGCTTTCTATTACAAACATCTTAATTTTAATGACATATTTATTGTCGCCATAATTTTGTTAATGAATTTTTCGGGATTAGATAAGCTATTTCACAATATCGTTACAACTAAAAACATAACTTCAATTTAAAAATAACCGAATATTATATGATTCATTGTTCACATAATATATTAAATTATCCTAAACTCAATTAAGTCAATTCTTTTAATAAATTCAAAGCTTTAGTTTATAAACTCAATAATTATTAATAAAACGGAAATGAAAACTATAACAAAAAAAAAAATTCAACTTAATTAATTACGATGAAAATAAACTTGTTAAAATTAAGTATAAAAATTCCAACCATCACTCTATTTTGATTTAAATAATTACATGTCAAGGGAAAAATAATTATTAACTATTATTTAAATTTATCTCTATAAAATTCCCTAATTTTTTGTACGGCGTCCTCATTATCCGATAAATGATTTTGAAATAAGAACGTAGAAATCCTTTCACAAAATGTGTTATCGCCGATTATTCTAATAAAACTAAACACAATAAATTTTAAATAAGAATTTTTAAGAAACAACGTCAAAATTGGAAAATAAAATTGTGTACTAAACATATTTCTAACAATTAAATAGTAAATGATGTATATATTATAAAGACTGTTTTGTTACAATAATCATATTATTTAAAAGTTTAAAAGAACCTGAAACGTCCCAAAATTAAAAGATTTTTCTTTCCTTACCTACTTAGTCAAATAAATTTACATAAACAAAAACACTATCGATAATAATAAAAACGTAAAATTTTCTTTTCACATTTCATCGTAAATAATTTATTTTATCGAAATACTTGCACAAAACCAAGAAACTTATCATAAAAGAGGATGTTGAGGATACAAGAATCCGTAATTACAAACTTTGAAAAACTTAAGCGCGTTCACACGGCGACTTGGTCACTGGAGTGGGTGTGCCCATCTTCATCAAGAATTAAATATAAAACCACGAGTTTCTTGCTAAATTGCAGCAGAGTAAAATTGGATATTCTCTTATCTAACTAAACTCAATGCTTTTATACAGTTAATTCTAAAAAGCTACGAGATGCGAAATAATCAACTGAAATAAGAAAATACCCGACACTTGTAATTGGTGTCCATGCGATCCACAGTTAGGCTTACCACACGAAAATGGAAAATTTCATAAAATACGAATTAATAATATTAAATGCGTAAGCTATATAAGAATGAAAAGTCCGAATTTAAGAGAAATTTTCAAAACAATGCGAATCATACAGTGGTTAATCCAATTATTTTAAGAATAAAATGGAATTAAAATTAGTTCAAAACTATTAAATTTGAGATAGGAAAATGCATGCAAATTTGCGCGCATTAATTAATAGATTAAATGTAAAAATTTAAATCAAATGCAACATTTTTAGATAACTAGCGAATTATCCAGAGATAAATAAAATGCTCGCCAATTCGCAAGCATTTATCCAAATTATTTTAAGAAAACAATAGCAATTTGTATGATTAGTAAATTAAGAGACGAATAAATCTAATATATCGCCAATTTTTACATTTAAAATAAGTATTATCAAAATTCAATTTCATCATTAACCTTATGCGTAGGAAGTGACGACGTGAATAAAATCTCGATAAACTAAAAACCAATTTATGCGGAGTTATAACCATGCAGCAATAAATTTTTGCTAAAACTAAAAAAAATCTACTTAAAATCTTAAAGAAACTTTCAGGGAATCGAACCAATTTAAATAGTTAAATAGTATACAATCGTACTAAATCTTCGCGCTAAGATCGAAATCACCATTAAATATATATAAAAGAAATCTCCGGTCGATAAAGTCTCTAACATTACCGACCTGGTAACCAAAATTTGCAATTATTCGTTACCACCCGTGCGGAATAACTTATGGTAACGATCTATGATTAATACCATTTATGGCAACTACAATTTAAACTTAGTATTTACCACGGAACGATAATTATTAAAATTCCCAACTAAATAATTAAATTCTAACTTTAGTAATACGATTAGCTAATTTAACTTTTCAAAACTTTTCAATCATTTCCATAATTTGTTCTCATTTTCCTTTCTTTATGTTAAATAAATTAATAATTATAATAAAACTAACTAATAAATAACCTGATCACTATCTATTTTTCGAAATTAGTTTTTTCCTTATTTGTTTATGAATTCGTTGCACAATAAATCATATAATCTACCTGTATACAATTAAAATAACTAAATTTACAAAATCGATATTAAATAAATAACTCAACGGTAACACACTTAAACGGAAAAATAAAGTAAATGTTTAAAAATTACAAGCTATAGTTTTCAAATACTTTAATGCAATAAGTAAATCATTCTGTTAAGTAAATACTAATAAACAAAAACATTCACAGTTAACTCTTTATTTTAAATAATTTTGAGATTAAAAGTTGAAACAATTTCAAAATGTTTTAAATTAACTACAATTTGTAGTTATGGTTAATGATAATCGGTACAATAAATTAAATTACTATGACACCTCCTTTTAAGTAATTACAATTCACGGGTTACAATATAAAGAACTATAAAAATTCTCGGATTATACCGTAAAAACTTAACGTTTTCTGTTACCACCGTTAACTTAAAAGTTAATGCGTACTAGCAATATAAAAAAAAATGCTGCAAGCCGGAATCTTGTTTCAAAAAAAAAAAAGTAGAAATTTAATACGATTTTTTTTTTAACGTAACTGTCGTTCTCACGTTGTCACCTAAAACAAGTAAGGCGATAAAAATGCAAAGCGTTGCACTAACTGTATGCTTCTCCCGTGGTATTATAACTAGTATTTCAAATATTACACAAAATAGAATATATCATCTCATATATTTTAATATAAAAACCGCGTAAACGAATTGATATTGTACGAAATAACACATTTATAGGTATATTTAAATAAATACTTTAATGAAATTTCGTGAGTTTCAGGTGGACCTATTCAACCTATCCAAATCGGAGGAAATATTTACGCTTACCCTAATAATAAATAGGAGGTATGCATATTTTAGTTAATATGCATCCCAATCAGTTTAAATTTATAGCATGAGTTAGAAATAAGTCTAATAGTATACTAGAATAATAGTAGCTTAATCTCTAATATTAAATCTAACAAATTCAAACAAATTTTGGATCGGAGTCACAAGCAATTAATTTTCTTTGTGGAAATATAGTAATATTTTTTCAAATCATACTTACAAACGGTTACGTATCTGCTGGCGGATATGAAATGTAATTTTTCCGTTGGTAATAAATTGTCAACTTAATAATATTATTTACATAAACAAATTTTTGTAAATTATCAATAAATAAGGGCTGCTTTATTTCTAAAATCATAAAATTCAAAATCCGGTACCGGTAGTTTAGAATACTTTAGGCCTTAAGTAGTTTAAAAAAAACTATTGACGTTCATGGATTGGATAGATGGTCCAAAAATGATGGCTTTATACTATGTGATTGATCACCACGTAGTATGATAAAAGCAACCATGTAGTCAATGAATCAGATGTTGCGACTCGAGTATAATTGCGAACATAATTATAAAAGAAAACGAATAATTCAAATGAAATACAAATATAAAATGAATGAAATTATTTCCATACGGACGCTTTTTGTTAAGGTCACGTTATGATGATTTATAACCGGATGTTTTTTGTTAAGATCCGTGTAGAAACAATGAAAAATATGATACAATGAATAAAAAAAATATATATCAAAAGTAGGGGATAATACAAATATCCACTGTCTCTGTTGATTTCAATGAAACGTCACTATATAGGTCGGGAGCTGACTTGATCAACATACAGTGGAACGCGATGGGAATTTTCGATGTACTGTAGTATCTAACGTCCCCGTATGGGGCGGAAGCCAGGTACACAGTGCAATATTTCCGATAACAAGGGGGATACACATACGGTTTTTACGCGGGAAAGGTTTACTGACGCAATCATCAAATAACTTTGAGGAATTTAACATCCTGTTTTAAGGATGGAAGCCAAATTTGCATTGTTGTTGATAATTGCCTAAAGTATCCATTTCAGGGTTACGAATATGAAAATAAAATTTTTCAACTTATAGGGGGGACCGTAATGTAATTTTACAACTGAAATGTAATGAAATATAAATATTTACTATTATAAAATAAAAATGAATAATAAGCATAGGATAGAACTACGACAAATGACAATAAAGAAAAAAAAAGTGTACTGAATCAAAAGAACTACACGAATCATGCATGCATTAGGTTAAGAGTAATAAATCTTGTACTGAAAGTTCAAGATAATAACAAAATATAATTACTTGCAAAAACAATAGTAGAAATTAATAAAGCAGCACTGTAAATTACTACGTAAAATGAATAAAATTAATGTCTTTTGAGAATTAACATAAAGTCTTTCTCACGACAAGTAAAGATAATAAAATATCGTTTTGTTCAAAAGTTTTTATTTCATACTTTTTATCTAAACATGTGACTCCGACACCAAAAACTGCAAGCACAGAATCTACTGTTTCCAGTAAAAACGGTTAGGTAAAATAAAATTTGATGCGTTCCCATAGAAAAGTGCAACTGCAGGAAGGGGGAATTAAAAGAAATATAATATTTAAAATTAGTTATAAAGATGGCACACCTCGAAAGAGAGGGTACCTCTCCTACTAGATCATAAGTATATAAGCTACCTGGACAAGACAACGCGCATCAGTCTTGTTCCAGCAGCAATACAGTAACTTTTACCGAGTTTTAATAATTATCATAAACTGAAAATCGTTAGTTAGTGAATAAGATTACAGTGTTCAAATTAGCAGTTATATAGAGTGTTGGTGTAACACCGTCTAGTGAATTCAAGTTTGACAAAAACTAGGATAAACCTAGGTAAAATCATTTTTTTTTAATTTTTATACTCTGGATATGCTACCATCGTATGTCCTACAATAATAATTTTATTAATATTTAATCTATTTATTAATATAATACTACTCTTTTATATTTTAACTTAACTATTAATGCTCATATTAAATTTTTTTTTTATTTTATTCAATTAAATTTCAACAATTGTGTGGTTAACACATTAATTCCCGATGATGATACGCGTTCATCCAAGTGGCGCAAAACTAACCCGAAAACAAGTGAGTCGGTTTTAACCTTACTATAAAAAAAACATTGCAACAAATTGAATTCCATAGTATCATTAAATATGACTTATTATTTAATGAAATAATATTAACAATAATTTTTTGAAATTAATCAATAAAATAAAACTATTGATCAGTTGTATTTTTGATCTAAGTCATAGAAACTAGAAACCTAATCTAATTTGACGTATTAGTCAAAAATTTCTATCTGAAAGATAAGTTTTTGTCCTATTGTAAGTTATGCCGATGTATCGCAACCACTCTTGTTCTTCTAATCTACACCTACATTATAATCCTACTCTTGAGCACTTTCATTTCAAAATATTTAAACCTTAAAATGTAAAATGACCATTTCGTATGTATCTATACAATTTGGTAACCACTATTTATTATCAATTATGTCAATGAATAACACTCCCTGTGTATTTACACTTTGGGAATAAAAAAAAAAAAAAAAAAAAATTGACATTTAATCCGTCTAATAAATTGCAGTAAAATATTTAAATAATCTTTATTAGAATACTTAATTTCCCTAAACTACATTTATCACTATAAAAATAAATATGAGAAGGGAAATTAACTTCAAAATTTAAACAAATTGACTACAATACCTATTTCCGAAATTTTCCATTCTTAAATTCCTATCCGAAACATGTATCTTATCTTTAATTTTCGCAAACTTTTCTAAAAGGCCTATTAATAATGCAAGATATAAAATTATTGATCAGCCTGATATTGAATTAAAACCAATAACCTGGTATTTATTTTCTTTGTTATTAAATCTTCGAAAATTTTAATCACTTATTTACTTATACTCTTATGTTATGATTTAAACATAACCTTTCAAGAAATTCTTCAAAATATTACAAAATTATTTAATTTTGATAATGATACTATTATCCTAAATAATTATCAATGTTCTAAAAATACTATCCTAACCGACTTTACTATACTTATATCTAGTAAAATATCACAATAAGGAAAAATAAAGGTAATTAATCAAGGAAAGAAACTATTAAATTCTGTAATGTTGGAATCCTGTTCCTCATTAAGTATTGGCTGATTACAGGTTGGGATCGATATCAATCTTATAATAATAACAATGCACTAACTTCAAGTACGCGTTCTTCTTTTTAATTCAATTTTTAAATTATATTACTTCTCGGGAAAAATACAATCCACTTATTTTTAATATACGAATATTATTCACACGATTTTTAAAGTTGACACAAGATCACGTTTAACGGAAACAAAACAAAATATCTCTTTTAACTAACTACATTTTTATACAGAAAAAAAGGGGGTAAGAGTGAAACAAAATTTCTCTCGGTCCCTTAAAAGAAAGCTTTTATTTTCTAATTACCTTTAGTTCTCATCCTTTACTTTTATTTCTTACTAACGGTAGATAATTTATACTAAGTCCTAATCTAGCTACTCTTTAATTAAATTCTAATAATGAATATTAAACAAACAAGAAGAAGCTTGGACTCGGGCCGGCGGCGATCTCTATTCTAGGGTGTCCTTCTAAATAGTCTTCAAAACTAAACGATCCTATTAAAACCTCCTAAATTTCCTATATGGCTTATAACTCTTCAACTCTTCTCTAGTTATTGCATTTAAAGCTCGTAGTGTTGTATCCTTCTTGCCATTTGCAATCGATAATAATCCAATAATTGATTTTATTTCTTTCAAATCGTTAGTCGATTTAACTCTTCTCTAGATATTGCATTTAAAACTCGTAGTGTCGTATGCTTCTTGCCATTTGCAATCAGCAATAATCTTATAATCGATCTTAGTTCTTTTAAGCCGTTAGTCAACATATTTTCTTTTTGTATTAACGACTGTGGATTTAAAAACCATATGTTCAGGGTTCATAATAATAAAGCTTAAATTAAAGAATTTTTGTTAAACTTTTTATCATTCTGGTGAATTATCTAAAATAAACAGGCGTTCATTTATTTTTTATAAAATTATTGCAGTTTCGAATCTATTATTCTTTATATAAGAAAACATCCCTCTTGTCGAGACGTCAACGCTTGTAAAGCGACCCTTAATATGTTGTGCATGGGTTCCAATCCGAGTACGTTATTTTTATTCTTTTTTCTATAATTCAACCAAGAAAGAAATATATAAAAGAAATTCCGTATCCATCTTAAAATTATATTAATTTTAAATCACAAGAATTAACAATTATTCTCAAATGTCACGAATTGTTAACACTCAAATTTTCTTTAATGGAGTGCTACACTCTGAGTTTCTCGCGTTAGCAATTTCATATTATCGGCTCTGTCCAACACTCTTACACTATGGCAAACTTCTCGTCTTGTCATTAAGAGGCGGTCGGAACCAAATCGGTGACTTAGTTCGGTGCTTGTAATAAATGCTTATAATAATTTATTCATTTATTAATATGGTAAAAATATAGTCATTTCCTCTAGTCTTGTATATAAAGAATAATTTAAAATAGTTAAAGCCACAAAAATATACAAAATATTGTTATAAAGCGAAAAATGCCATCTAACAATCGACACGACAGTTTTTTTCATGCGGTATATGTCAAGTCAGTTTGATATTTGTAATAAATGCTTATAATAATTTATTTACTTATTCATATGGTAAAAATATAGTCATTTCCTCTAGTCATGTATGTAAAGAATAATTTGAAATAGTTTAAGCCATAAAAATATACAAAATATTATCGTAAAGCGAAAAATGCTGACTTGATATATACCGCAGGTCACCAATTTGGTTCCGACCGCCTCTTAAGCAAGCGTAAGAATTTATTTTATTCTTGCTATTGAAATTTATCCAACACATTTTCCTCTTTTTGCCAATAAGTTATTCTAATGTAATGGATTTGTAAATAATCCCACTTGTTGGAAAAGTCGTTTTCGTTACCTTTGATTCCGAATTCTCGTTTATAAATACGTTGTAATTGTTGTAATTGTTACAATGATAGATTTGCTTATAACTTCTCGAAAAGCTCTTCTTCTTCTTCAAAGAATGGTGTTGCCATTCCGTTAAATCGTGTTTATCCATTCTGTGTGACCATATTCTTTCTTTATAGCTAAAATTATACGTAATATACAAGCCGACTGCGCTACCGTGTTTTTACTATAACGAATGATTCTAGATAACCATTAATAACTCTTTAAATTCCGCTTCTTCACGGTTAAAAATATTTGTATACTCGGTTAACTTTTTCGTCTGTTATTTAATATCAGTTAAATTAACAGACACCGGTACGTCAATTTAAAATGTATATTACATTTTTTTTTCTGTAACCAGTTTGTAATGGCTGTATCTGTTAATATTTCTAATTATCCTAACCATTTTCCATTCCTTCCTTCACCGTGATATCAACGGGTTACAATACTATTGCGTTTGGAGATTGGTGCTAGGCAATAATCTCTCATTAAAACTACTGCAGCTACCGATACGCATCTTTTGATTAAAGGACATTATTTCTAATTTCTAGATCCTCAATCGGTCTAATTCGGACGTTAAATCTGAACAATAGCAGTGCAATTTCGGAATCCTTCTGTTGCTAAAAGTTTATTGAACGCGAATGGTGAGGTGTATTGACTTATTCGGAAGTAGGGTTGATAAACGCGCCCGTACTATGTACATGGCTCTGAACGAACTGAGGGAATACTTAAAAATTAAAATTAAATTTAAATTTATTTTATTTCTTTTTTTTATGTTGTTAGAATCTATAGTTAGAAGATTTAATTCAGGATTAATATTGCCGTAGGTAATCGCTAAAATTAGTCTATTATTATTATTTGGGGGTATTTAGCAAGACTAGGTAACGAATAACGCGGACCGGAAGTAGAAATGACAAACGACACGATTAATGCTCAAAACCGAGATGGACAAGCCGATCCATCCATGCTGATGATGACGGCTATGGCGAATAGTTTCGCCTTACATAATGCCCTGCAGGGCCTGCGCAGCTTTGACGGGCATAATATGCCTTTAAAAGACTTTATACAGGATGTTCGAAATGGAAAAAAATATGTGCCTGCAGGAAGTAAAGGACAGTATGTCAAGGCCGTGCTAACGAAGTTGCGCGGGAATGCTAGAGACTGCACCTATGGACATGCATTTGCGAACATTGACAGCCTAGTGAATCATTTGAAGACTAGATTCGCACCAGGCAAAACGTATACTTACTATACTACCAAGATAAATGACATGAGGATGAAACAAGGAGAGACTGTAGGAGATTTCTACGATCGACTTAACATACTGCTTAGTGGGGCCAAGAATGTTCTAAAGGACGACATTCCAGGAGCGACTGATGCTAACTTGAATGACATGATAAAACCTTTAGAGTACGCGGCAAAGGACATCTTCATAAGAGGATTACCCGCGGATATATCCGTACAATGGGAAAAATCCCGCCACTCTAGCTGACGCCTATAAAGATGCAGTGCGTATAGAAACTCGCATGGAGGCAAAAATACTGCCTGACACCAGATATAAATTTCACGGGCAAATGCCCAAGGTAAACTGGGAACAGACCAAATTTTCGGCCAAAAATCATTGGAAGCCAAGAAATCCAAACAACAACTGGAATAATGGACAAAACAGGCATCAAAGCCAAAACTACGCATCTCAACCCATGGGGAATAATAATACGCCGCCTGGATTCCAGCAGAGGCAGGGACGCACAAACTATAATGTGCAAAGAACCAATCAACCTCAAATCAGACAAATATCACAGAATTATAACGTGAATAACTCACCACAGAGGTTTAATCAAAATCATTATACGCCTCGACCGCAATATACCCAGCAACAGCAGCAGATGTTCTCACAGGACGCTCGTTTATACAACGCTTATGTGCCCGGAGGACAGAAACCTTCGACTAATTATCAGCGACCACAAGGGTATGAGCCTGGATATAATGCTTATAGAACACCTAATAACTATAACCGGATGCCTCCAAATCAGACTGCAGCTCCACGACAATCTGCATTCAATAATCAGCCTGCTTTAAACTGGCAGCTGGCTCGTCGCAACCAAGAGTCGACGAGCCAGAGACAAGTGAGACCAAGCTCATCTCAACCTGTAATACAGAATGCACCTCAACCACCGACTCAGCAGAACTCAACACAGGTGATGCTGATAAACGAGACTGCAAACGAGTTTCCATGTATAGGGGATTTACTGACAACGATAGTGAAGTAGACGAGCCTACAGCTATCAGATTATATGTGACTGAAGGGAAACAACCTTGGATGACCTTCATGATTGATAACGGTGCAGCGGTAAATTTGGTAAAGTGCACTGCTTTACGCGACGATATACCATACGATCCTACTCGAAGCATTGAGTTGAGTGGTATTACTAATGAATGTATAAAAACGTATGGTACCACTTGGCTTACTCTAAGGAAAAGACCAGTAAAATTCCATCTAGTAGGACCAACATTTCCCATCGATCAGGATGGATTAATAGGCAGACGCTACCTTAAGGAAGAAGATGCCGTTATATCTTATAAAAACCACGCGCTCATGATATCTGGAGACGCCATGCATCCCATTCCCTTTATCGATCAAGAGCAGGATAAGACCAACTATACTAATGATGCTACCCATGGAAGTTCCATCGACCAATTAGACACTTCAGGGGATTCTCTGAGCGAAACTGCAACCCATTACTGCATTCCTAGTAGAAGCAGGCAAATATTGGAAACAAATCTGAAAAACACCTCTCTGAAAGAAGGATATTTACCTCGAATTGACGTAGGTAATGACCAGATGTTTCTCGGAGAAGGACTTGTCAGCAATGACAATGGAAAATGTAGAATCTTTGTAATAAACACCAGTGAAGAGGATGCCTTCATAAGTATAAATCCTAGAGAGATCCTACCTTTTGAATATGTGGACCCTGATTTTTATTCAGATACCATGACCGAGACTGATGAAGGGCGTATCACCACCCCTTATCAACGAGTGCAAAAACTCCTCGACATCATGGCATTGGACCATCTAAACCATGAGGAAAAGGCACATGTAGAAAAATTACTCACTGAATATCATGATGTATTTCTTCTACCGGGGGATCCTCTACCAGTTACTCATTTAACTGAGCATAGGATACCAACGACCGACGATATTCCCATAAATACTAAACAATATAGGCATCCGCCTATTCATAAACAAGTGATAAAGGACGAAGTAGCCAAGAAACTCAAAGACGGGGTTATAGAACCATCTTGGTCACCTTCAAATAATCCAGTTGTGATAGTGCCTAAGAAACCTGACAAACACGGAAACCCGCGTTGGCGGATGGTCATCGACTTCCGTAATCTTAATAAGAAGACAATAGGGGATGTTTATCCATTGCCAAACATAACTGACATTTTGGACCAACTTGGAGGGTCAGTCTATTATTCAGTATTCGACTTGGCTCATGGGTACCAGCAACTATCTTTACATGAGGACGATCGTTGGGAGAGTGCGTTCACCACTCCCAACGGACACTACCAGTACACACGTCTTCCTGAGGGCCTCGAGGGGGCGCCCGCAACGTTTCAACGTATGGTCGATAAAATATTGCTAGGACTACAAAATACAGAGATGCTAGTATATTTAGACGACACTATCATTTACTCCAAGGACTTACACGAGCATGAAAGGAAAACTCGTAAGTTTTTCGAACGCCTCAGAGCAGCGAATCTTGCGCTCTAGCCAGAAAAAGTAGAATTCTTGAGAAAAGAAGTGACCTTTTTAGGCCATATAATCAGTGAGAAAGGCGTTGAACCAGACCCCGGGAAAATCAAAGCAGTCCAGGAATTCCCGACGCCAAAAACACCTAAAAATATTCGACAATTCCTAGGCTTAGCTGGATACTATAGACGTTTCATAAAGGATTTCTCTAAAATCGCCAGACCTCTGTCGAACCTACTAAAAAAGGACGCAAAATTCGAGTGGGAGGAGGCCCAGGAGCAGAGTTTTCAAGATTTAAAAGGACATCTTGTTAAGCAACCAATACTGATTTTTCCTGATTTCAACAAGACTTTTACTTCAACTACCGACGCGTCTGATTATGCTATTGGAGCGGTGTTGAGTCAGGAAAAGGATGGTTTCGACCATCCTGTAGCATATCTGTCGCGACTACTGAACCAGGCAGAAAGGAATTACTGTACCGCAGACAAAGAATGTCTAGCAGCACTATATGCTATGAACCATTTCAGACCTTACCTACTAAGCAGGGAATTCATACTTTAAGCAGATCATGAACCCTTAAACTGGATGCACAATCGGAAAGACCCAGGGCAAAGACTGATGCGGTGGATGATGAAATTCACTGATTATACTTATAAATTCAGATACAAGCCAGGCAAATTAAACACCAATGCTGACGCCTTGTCAAGAAATCCAGTTGAAACACCGACCGAGCAGGAGATTAATGAACGATTGCCAAGGCTAAGAATTTTGACTTTAGACAGGAAAGGCAAGAAAACTTTAGAAGGACTACCAGTTGCTGAAACTGACGAGCCTTCGCATACTCTCGGACCATCTGTTTCTAAACCAGAACCGCCGGTGCCACCAAAAAGACGGGGAAGACCACCAGGTCCCCTTAATAGACGAAAATTACCTGAATTCGAGCATAGCGTAGTAGCTCAAAGAACCCGATCTAAGCAAGTAACTCCGCCAAAAGCAACGAGTGGTGTTCAGCAAGGACGAGTAGCAAAATCAACAGCCGCCCGAACTAAACCAGCGTATCGAGAAACACTTGCGAGTCAGGCTCGCAAGGCTGTGACCAATAAGGACGTGCTGAGTAACTTGACAGCTACTGATATATCAAGTGATCGCAGTAGTAAATTTAGTGTAACTTCAACCAAAAGCAAGAAGTTAACCAAGAAGAAAACTACTACCGTCTCTGACACTGAAAGCGAGGCAAGCACTTCTTACACCGACGACCGACCTCCTATAAAAGATCCACGACAAACTTGCCTCCGGAATTTCTCTACCACTGAAGTTAAAGAACCATCCAGTTCACCGGGAAATGTCGAAAAAAATAAAACGACGGAAGTCAGTAACCCTTGCATCATACAAATGGAAGCTGTACAACCAAGTGATACAGGTGAAGGAACAGATATAGACTGTGAAGATAGTCAGTTGGAATTTACAACTACTACACCTACTAAAAATCAATCCGCGGAAAGTAAAACAAACGCCAGTGACTCCCGCGTTAATATTTCGGACCTGCCTTTCTACGAAGAAATGACTCCGAAATCGATTTTGTCATTAACAGGGATAAATGATTTTAGTCAAGGTCAAGACAATCGACATGACCTTGCTGTGACTTTACCTGCAAGCACTACCAAACTTACCGCTGCAGACAAACACCGTATTAGGCGCGACTGTACCCACAAATCCAGAAAATTGGAACAAAGTCTCCAGGACTACTGGTTTAACACAGGGGACTGGTTGTTTGTAGAAAAGAATGCAGATTCGCCTGTAAAACCATTACCGAAGTATTTTTCCGAAGATGAGGAACCAACACCTTCCCAACGGGAAATTTTAGATAAGATGGCAGCAAAATTAACGCTTGCAGAAATCAGCAGAAACTCGGCAAAGGAAGAGTCAATCACGATTGACAAACCAGGGGCAGTGGAACAAGGACCCTCTCTGGACACTGCAATACAAACAACCACGCCATTATTGTCAGAAACTCATGAAATTGTGAGTACTGCAAAGCACACTGTCGAAAATTTCATAACGGACCTAGAAGCAGGTTCTGAAGAAGCTGATATCGAAGATAACCTAGACTCCTCTATAATTCCGCGATCACATGAGCTAGCTTTATCAACCACACCCAGTGTACGGCCAGCTGTGCCAAGACATAGTAGCACTCCCAGGACTATCAGAAAACCAATACCAAAACCCAACTTGCAGGCAATCCCAGAAGTAACTGAAAGATCGGTTAACATTGAATATTCTAAAGCACCAAATGATGTTATGGGTGTAATTTTACCCATGGACTTGGAGTGATAACCCACTTACCTCTGATGCGAGTACAACGAAGGCTGTCATATCTGATGACGGAGTTTAAGTAATAAAACCCACTAGGCATTGCCTCACATACCAACGGGATAATATTATTCATTTTATCTCTTGTGATTGCGACCGTCACAATCCAATAACAAAACTATTAAATGACATTGAAGCAATAGAACGAAGGGATATAAAAAGACGAAAACCTAAGAAGGGCAATATCATTATCACTCCTTATAAGCAGCACAAAATATTTTCATTGGTAGTTAAGGACTACGAGGAGGATTCGTTAGATCGCGAGGATTTGCGTAATCTCTTACAACAAACGATTGACATATTCCAAAAGCAAAACATCGCTACCGTTAGAATATCAAGAATGAGTAACGTGACTAACCATCTAGCACCTGGAACACTTAGTGATATTTTAAGGGAAGAGTTTCAGAACACGGGCTTTCTTATAACCCTGTGCTACGGAAAATCTGAATATCTTACAGAGGAGCAAAGAAATCCAATCATTTCTACTTTGCATGACAGCTTGATAGGTGGTCATAAAGGCATAAATCAAACTTATGCTAAAATCAGAGAAAGATATTATTGGCCAGGCATGAGAAATGATATTTTAGATTATGTACGAAAGTGCTCCATTTGTAAACAACACAAAATAGATCGGATTAATAGAAAAGCTCCTATGGTAATCACCGACACACCACTAGACAGCTTCGACAAAGTCTCTATCGACACGGTGGGAAAGCTAAGATTAACGACTTCGGGGAATTGCCACTTGCTGACGATGCAGTGCCATCTGACTAAGTACGTCATAATTGTTCCTATCCCGAATATACGGGCAACGACTATAGCAGAGGTTCTAGCTAAAAATTGAATCTGCCAATTCGGAGCACCTAAAGCCATATTATCTGACAGGGGGACTAGTTTTATGTCCGACCTTATGGCGGCATTATTGCAACTACTCAAGGTAACCCAGTTACATTCTTCTGGTTACCGACCGCAGACTACTGGTGCATTGGAACGTAGCCATGCTCCTCTCGTAGACTTCATCAGAACGTACTCTAAGCATTACGAGGACTGGGACCGTTTGGCACCATTTGCCGCTTTTTCATACAATACAAGTGTTCATGCTTCGACGAGTTTTACACCATTTGAATTGGTGTATGGAAAGACTGCTCGTTTTCCTCTCAGAATACCGTCTGAAGATCGGTTAGCGACATACAACCAGTATTTGACAGATCTTGTTAACAGACTGGAGGAGATGAAGTTAATAGCTGGACAAAACCAGGTGGAGGGGAAAAATCTTTCGAAAATTTACTATGACAAGAAGGTCAAGGCATTCCAGCCAAAAATTGGACAATATGTATATATAAAGAATGAGCCCAGAACCTCAAAATTTGAGAAATATTACTTGGCACCTTTAAAAATAATAGATATTCTAGGGCATAATAACATCTTGCTGGAAACCCCCGATCATAAAACTATATTGAAACATATCGATAAGGTTAAACTTGCTTAACGAAAGTAACAATTCCATTACAGGCTCAGATACCTAGTTATGAAGAGGCACGTCTTGACGACCCTAATCTCAGTGGTGACCTGGTGTGGACTGCAAACCACAGGATTACCATCTCATAAACTGACGCCTTTAAACACTAATCCGGGCATTTATTATGAGAAGATAGGTATTTTAAAACTAAAACGAGCGGAATGGAAAATCCTTATACATGTGAACACTGACATAATTGACTCTCAAACAGATATAACCCAGGTTATAAATCTATCGATTAATAACTGCCGGGAGCAACTCGCTAAACTAAAATGCCAACCTAAAATAGCTGACCAACGAACAGCCGCTATTGATAGTTACAGAGACTGTTTAAAAGGTTTTGACAGCGAGAATAGCGAAAATGCGTTGAACTCGCATGTGCTATTAAGAAAACAGAGCCAAACACACCAATTTCAAAATCAAGCCAAGGACCTGTTGACTAGATTGCAATTTAAAGACAAATCGAGTAACAGTCAGGAAACTATCAAAAGATCGATGACGCCTTTAGGCATCATTGGCAGCGTTAGCAACACACTTTTCGGATTAGTCACGGAAGATGAAATCGAAAAGGTACACCAAAACATCGATAAATTGCTAAACGATAATAAGGAAATCATCAAATTAGCAAATCAGAAGACCCATCTAATAACAGCTAATTTTAAAAACCTCGAAAATGTCAAGACAAACCATGCTAACGCACTGAGACACTTAGAGACGACGATTCAAACACTTGATACAGAGCAACAACGAGACTCCTACCTCTGAAGTCTCACTGCCCATTATAATCGTTTAACTATGGCTATTGAACAGACTCAAGAAGCCCTCAAACAATTAATCGAGTTAATTAAAAACCTATTGCAGGGAAAAGTACCTTGCGAATTACTGACACCCCAGTTTTTAGCCCGAATGAGCCAAGACATTACAGAACATTCGAATGATTGGGATTTACCTATGCCCGCCCAACATGCGAGTCCTGAAGAAATAGCACGGATCTCCAAAATAGATGCTGTTTACGATAACAACCGGCTGATAGTAATGTTATATCTGCCTATGGTCGAAACAGAACCATATGTACTGTATCGCATGTATCCATTGTTAACCACTCAATCATGGGAAGACCAGCACCTCGGTTTTGCTAAAATCCAGCCAACTCATGCGTTTTTAGCGCTAAACGAGAAAAATGAACAATACGTAAAGTTCGACCATGACTATTTACACGAGTGTACAAACCATGCTTATGGGATGATTTGTGAAACTCATTGGCCATTGCTCGATGTTCCGACTTCTAAAGATTGTGAACTTCTGTTATTGACGCAACCTACTGAAAATCATTTCAGACACTGCACTATAATCTATCTGACCGAGCCCAGCTCTCAATGGAGTTATCTTCATAATGAAGCTGCATGGTTGTATTCTTTAGTAGAATTAACAACTGTTCGAATTACCTGTAACCAACAAAGAGACCAGATATTGCAGTTAAATAGGACTGGAAAAATTCAGATACCTGATGGTTGTACTGGTAAGACTACACAAGTGACCCTAGGAGGGATGACTACTCGTACAAGTTTTACACCTATCAACCTAAGCTACATCTGGAAATTACAGATATATTGACAAAAAGTATTCCTGACCATCTTATGAAACCTAAGGAATTATTTCCAATTCTGCAACTTAAGGATGAATATCAATGGAACAATCGTGACGTGCAACAAATTTCGTATAAGCTAAAGGAAATAGCACAGCACAAATTAGATAACAATGGACTCCAACATACCGTGTATGGAAGTTACGGTTTGGGAATGCTGCTGTGTTTTGCAGTTATAATGCTAGCAGCCAAGACTATTAGATGCAGACGCACCGTTGGAACCTACAAGCCACGGGCAAGAAAACGCTATCAACCTGAATCCTGCCGTGACCTAGAAATTATAACTACGGGTTTGGAAAGTGACCGCTCACCTTCCACTGACAAGGACAAGACTACTACCACTGTTACGTGTACCAATGTTCGAGATTGAAGATATGAATTAACTTACTTTTAATAATTAACTTGAAAGCTAAAAGTCGATATCACATTCAGTTTCTTTTTCTTGTTTTTAAAATTTCAATTTCAATTCCAATGTTTATTATCTTGTTTTCCTTTATTTTATTAAAATATTATGTATTTTACCTTTGTAATGCAGGTTTTTCTGGGTGCTGCTGGGACTCGCATTAGCTGCAACATGCAACTACCGGGGACGACAGTTTTTCTTAGTAAGGGGGGGTGTTAAGTGACAAAATTTTCGCCTCCTAATTTTCTTTATTTTTTCTATTAATTCTTAAATTTATTCTTTTATTTTATTACAATGGTGAAAAGAAATAGGTCTTAAAAGCATCAAGGCCAATTTCTTTTCACGCTTTTATCAATTTTCTAAGAAGCCAAGCTCGATCGTTGACGGGAGCCTTTGCTTCGTCTCCACTCTTTCTCTACTTCGTTGAGTTGAAGTGGGGACTTAGCGTCGGTTCCCATGCATAAGACGGGTGAGAGCAACGAGGAGAGAGGACTATTTTTCTCTGTCTCCGCGCTCTCCCCCACAACAATTAAAACGTTTGAAGCTGGCTCAAAGACGGATTGTCAAGTAAAGAAAAATCTTCTTGCGAGAGCCGCGCGGGACAGGCCTTAGGGCCAAGTTCGAGAGGAAAGAGGCTCGCGCAGCTTCTTCCTCTAATACACGAAATTAATTGGTTTTTTTTCTTTATTCTTTCTCTTCTTTTCTTTTCTTCGTTCACTATTAAATTCTTCTCTCTTATCATTCAATTTCCTCTCATGATCTTCAATCATGAGAGAAAATTCAATTAGTGTTTAGTGTTTTATTAATAGAGTTAAAGGTTAATAAATTTAATTTTTTCTTTTTTTTTTTGTCAAAAGTTTTTCGTAAAATTTTTCGTAAACTCTTTGCAAATGTTTTTTTAACGTAAACAGTCCGAGAATAAAGTAAATTAAATAATAAAAACCGAGAAGCAGCTGGTGCAGGCGAGCGAGGCAGCAGCACCCAGGAAAGCCGGCAATGCCGCCAAGCCGGCCAACATTTGTTTCACCTGATTAAAAAAGATGAGTATTAAATTTATATCTTGTCAAATCTTGATTACTATATGTGATTATTAGAATTATTGGATATTTTAATATAAAATAAAGCGGTTGCTAAGTATAAAAGAATAAAATTATAAGTAATCTATTTAGTCACGCCTGACTTAAAGTTATTATAAAATAATAACTCTATTTTTAACTTTCACATTTAATTTTCTTTATTTCAAATATTACATTAATTTTCCATTACTTTCAACTGAATTTTGAATTATATTGTATGATAAATAAATATTTTATAATATTTAAATTAAAGAAACTTATTGAATTATTATATTGAACAATTAATTATCGGTAGTATTAAAAGTTTGAAGTTACAGTCCCAAGTTGCATTAAATGTTTATCATAATGGTATTTTTTCTTTCTTCATCATCAAATGCTATTTTAATGCGATAATTTACATAATAATAGGGTAATTTATATTATTTTCTTTAAAATCAGAACATAAAACTGTAAGTTACAAATTTTATAAGAAATGATAACTGAAATGATTTCTGATAAATCTGCGTAAGCATAAAATTAGAAATAAAAAAAGGATGATAGAAGTTTATTGAAATTGGTCTACTATCAGTAAAACGAACTATGGCTAATTATTATAGCAGGAATAAAATTGCTAAGTTTAACATTAGTATTAATTGAATCAAATAATAATTCAGTAAAATGATAAAATTTTTTTTAGCTTAAAAAGTGGTTGTTGAATCACTAATAAGTGAAAATAAAATTTGTAAATATTTGTTAAAGTGCAAATAAAAATTTGTATTCTATATGTATAATCATACTTAAAATAGTTTTAAAAATGAACCTCAATCCCTCTAATCCAACGGCTTATAAGATGCCAATAATAACAGATATTTTGAACCAGAAGAAATAAAAATTTTCTTAAATTAGTAAACTATTTTTTTTCTTTATGTATTTAAAACTTAAATCGTAACTAAAAATAAAATATATAAAGTAAATATATATTTCTAGATCTGATGAAAAATAATAAATTTAATTTTTACTTATTTGTGAATTTCGTAGATAAAATTAAAGTATTAGTGCGATTTTTTCAAACAACACATAAAAATAAAAGAATTATTTAAATGGCTTTGAAGGCTGATCAAAAGGCCCATAAAAAAATTGAAAAATAATATATCAATTTTTTCCTTCTCTTCTCAGTCTCATTTAACGTCGTTGCATTTATGCTATCATTGCAATGCTAATTAACAACGGAGATCTCCAGCGAGGGAACTGAAAATGAGTTTTAAATTATTATTAATGTTTACCTCGCTGTTTATTTCTATGGAGTTATAAGTAATCAAGTGTTAACGTAATATAATTATAAATAAGTAAGAAACGTTTTTCACTTTTTTTTTCTTTTCGTATTTTATAAATGTGTTAATTATTAGATATTAAGTAAATTGGGGTCGTCCCTTTTAAAGGGGGTACAGCCTCTTTAAAAGGATCCGCCCTAACAAATAATAATAATAATAATAATAATAATAATAATAATAATAATAATAATAATAATAATAATAATAATAATAATAATAATAATAATAATAATAATAATAATAATAATAATAATAATAATAATAATAATAATAATAATAATAATAATAATAATAATAATAATAATAATAATAATAATAATAATAATAATAATAATAATAATAATAATAATAATAATAATAATAATAATAATAATAATAATAATAATAATAATAATAATAATAATAATAATAATAATAATAATAATAATAATAATAATAATAATAATAATAATAATAATAATAATAATAATAATAATAATAATAATAATAATAATAATAATAATAATAATAATAATAATAATAATAATAATAATAATAATAATAATAATAATAATAATAATAATAATAATAATAATAATAATAATAATAATAATAATAATAATAATAATAATAATAATAATAATAATAATAATAATAATAATAATAATAATAATAATAATAATAATAATAATAATAATAATAATAATAATAATAATAATAATAATAATAATAATAATAATAATAATAATAATAATAATAATAATAATAAATAATAATAATAATAATAATAATAATAATAATAATAATAATAATAATAATAATAATAATAATAATAATAATAATAATAATAATAATAATAATAATAATAATAATAATAATAATAATAATAATAATAATAATAATAATAAAATAATAATAATAATAATAATAATAATAATAATAATAATAATAATAATAATAATAATAATAATAATAATAATAATAATAATAATAATAATAATAATAATAATAATAATAATAATAATAATAATAATAATAATAATAATAATAATAATAATAATAATAATAATAATAATAATAATAATAATAATAATAATAATAATAATAATAATAATAATAATAATAATAATAATAATAATAATAATAATAATAATAATAATAATAATAATAATAATAATAATAATAATAATAATAATAATAATAATAATAATAATAATAATAATAAAATAATAATAATAATAATAATAATAATAATAATAATAATAATAATAATAATAATAATAATAATAATAATAATAATAATAATAATAATAATAATAATAATAATAATAATAATAATAATAATAATAATAATAATAATAATAATAATAATAATAATAATAATAATAATAATAATAATAATAATAATAATAATAATAATAATAATAATAATAATAATAATAATAATAATAATAATAATAATAATAATAATAATAATAATAATAATAATAATAATAATAATAATAATAATAATAATAATAATAATAATAATAATAATAATAATAATAATAATAATAATAATAATAATAATAATAATAATAATAATAATAATAATAATAATAATAATAATAATAATAATAATAATAATAATAATAATAATAATAATAATAATAATAATAATAATAATAATAATAATAATAATAATAATAATAATAATAATAATAATAATAATAATAATAATAATAATAATAATAATAATAATAATAATAATAATAATAATAATAATAATAATAATAATAATAATAATAATAATAATAATAATAATAATAATAATAATAATAATAATAATAATAATAATAATAATAATAATAATAATAATAATAATAATAATAATAATAATAATAATAATAATAATAATAATAATAATAATAATAATAATAATAATAATAATAATAATAATAATAATAATAATAATAATAATAATAATAATAATAATAATAATAATAATAATAATAATAATAATAATAATAATAATAATAATAATAATAATAATAATAATAATAATAATAATAATAATAATAATAATAATAATAATAATAATAATAATAATAATAATAATAATAATAATAATAATAATAATAATAATAATAATAATAATAATAATAATAATAATAATAATAATAATAATAATAATAATAATAATAATAATAATAATAATAATAATAATAATAATAATAATAATAATAATAATAATAATAATAATAATAATAATAATAATATAATAATAATAATAATAATAATAATAATAATAATAATAATAATAATAATAATAATAATAATAATAATAATAATAATAAAATAATAATAATAATAATAATAATAATAATAATAATAATAATAATAATAATAATAATAATAATAATAATAATAATAATAATAATAATAATAATAATAATAATAATAATAATAATAATAATAATAATAATAATAATAATAATAATAATAATTTTTTTTTTTTTTTTTTTTTTGGTGGTAAAAAAACGGGAAATCTGCCTAAACCAGACCTTCAGCGACAGGATCCACGCCCGCCGTGCGATTCCGCAAAGCGTTATCGCCGTGCAGGAGGGGATCCTGCCACCGGTGTGACGGGTTCCTGAGTGCACGTCAGCCTTTGACTGTGGAATGGACTTTCCATTCCACATCCAGGGCATCAGAGTCCCAGGGGACCGTCTAACCCCCTGTCCTTCTGACCGCGGTACGATTGCAAGAAGATGCAATCGTCACGCGGGCAAAAGGCCAGTAACATCCACCTCGTGACCTTTATTCCACCCCCGGCACTTAGGCCTTCTCGGCATTACTTCGGGGTGGGGTCACCAACACGCCGCAGCGCCTTCCTTACTGTACCTGGTACTTATCCTCCTCTAGTTTCCAATGCGGTAACTTTCTTCCGAGGCTTATTGGAAGTCTCTCGTTTTTTCCTCTTCTCGGCCTCTAGGACTTGCCTAAAGACCTTGCAGACCCCGCTACCAGCCACATGATTGACAGCTTTGCCATCACACCCTTCCTGTCGGCATAAGAAGCAGCAGGCATTATTAGGACATGTTGCCCTTGTATGTCCTGCCTCTCCGCACTTATAGCAGTGCGCGGACCTGTTGGGACCCTCGCACTGGTCTTTCCTGTGGCCAAAGCCCAAGCATTGATGGCATCTTATTACCATGGTTCTTATCTGTATCCTGCAGTTAACAAACCCAATTTGAATTCGTTCCTTATTTAAAAGGTCTCTTGCCTCAGTCTCATCAAGGACGACTACTGCCATCTTAGATCCAAATTTACTTGGTCCAAGGATTATAACCTTCCGAGATCTTTGCTCGGAGCTTAGGACTCTACTCAGTGCTTCCTGTACTTCAGCCTCCGTAGTCATCTGATCAAGATCGCGAATCTCAATCGTTCTTTTCCGCTCCACCGTACTTATAGTTCCCATACCCTCCACTGCAACCTTAACGTTGTCAGTGAAGGCCTTTCTATCCGACTCTTTCGAGATCTGGATTATAAGGTTTCCTTTGGTCGTTGGTCGAACGCTCAAGACCTCAGTACTACTCTCCTGTGGCTTGACTTCCTCGCGAAGCTTCCCAAGAACGTCTGCATATGTAGACCCCTGTGAGATCCTCACAACCACCGCTTCTATCTTCCGGGTGCCTTTCTTTCCTTCCTGATGGCGCTGTTGACTAGCTGTCGCAGTCTCTGAAAGAGACTGGATTTTCGTAGTACCAGGCATCGTTTTCTCCTTCTTTTTCTTGCTTTGCCGCACATCCTCTGGGCTATTACTAGCGCTGCCTCGGTCCCTTTTGAAACCCGTGCAGGCAAGCACAGTGTCTCTAAGAACCTCAGCGTGCATTCGTCTTCGCCCTATTTTTCTCTGCGTATGCTGATCATAAATTTGATCTATTCCATCCTTGATACAATTAGCTTTACTCTTAACCTGTTCTTGTTGGCCAACGGCATGCTTCAGGTGAACCTGTAATCTTTCCACTGCACTTTGAATCTTGAGATTCGTATTCTTTTTCAGAGCTTCCTGCATAGCTTGAACTTCTTTCTTCATTTCCTCTATTAAAAGATCATGGTTCCTCATTATTTCCAAAAGATCATCTATATCCGTCCGCACACCGTTCTGTTCAAAGCCTGACGCATCGCTGAAAGCACTTTTAGCACTTCCAACGCTAGCAATACTGCTTTGACTACCGCTTCGTTCCCTCGGCACTTGCAAAGTAACCATTCCATGTTTTTTATGCGAGGTTGTCTCCTCTAGCGTTCCAGTAGTAGTAATTGCCGCTGAAGCCTGGTCTCCCAGCCCTGCGACACTATGGTTAACGTGAATTCGACCTCCCCAGAATCCTTGAGGCCAGCTCCACCCACCGGGGCTTTCACCCGATCGGAAGTGGAGGTGAGATTTCCCTGTGAAGGGGTACTCACCTGGGGTAATTCTGTATTTGAATCCGACATCTTCCATTAAGTTGTGGTTTATATTTCGGGGAACCACCCCTATCTTGTATCCCAAAGCGGGACCCTTACAGGTTTTCTACCATCCGGGTCAGATAGTCCCTGGTTTTTTCGGAGGTTATTTCTCCTCGGGTCATTACTTCCTATTTGCCGTCTTCGTTATAGCATTGCTGCAGAGAGCATTGATGCGACGATGACGCCCAGGAGCGGTTGGGCAATGCCCGGAACCTGGAAGACAACACTTGCTTAAGGGGCCTCCTCAAGCCGACTCCCAATAATAATAATAATAATAATAATAATAATAATAATAATAATAATAATAATTTTTTTTTTTTTTTTTTTTTTTTTTTATTGGTTGAACGAATAAAATCTGCTGTCAGACCGCCGTCAGTTCGCTGGTCTCGGATATATCCGGGAACAGAGTACAGACGGTTGAGAGGGGTTCTAGATAAACTAGCAAACCTCTAAAATTACGCGATCCTCATGCCTGTCTAATGATAGCAAAAAAATGCAGTCACTGGACGTGCAAGAGATTCTCCAATCATCACTCACGGCGTTTGTTCCACCCCGGAAACTGTTTATCACATTACTTCAGGGTGGCACCGCGTTCTAAGTCTTTTGGACCTTTTCCTTCTGACTTCTTCTGTAAATATACAGATTTCCAATAATATAGATCTATGCCTAATAAGCAACATGATTTAAAAGGCTATCTTCTGCCTGGCGATCGGCTCTGTAAAGGGGAGCATAAATCGATCGCATATATATGGTATGGTATGGACTGGCTCTGTAAAGGAGCAAAATCAGTCCATAATTTTCTCTTCAGTCTTGATTCTCCTGTTCTAAGATGGATCTTATGCCTCTTGTGGGGCTATCCTCTCTACCGCGTCTGACTCATACTAACATTCAATCTCGCGCTTATTTACAACGGCACTCATTCATACCACAGCTAAAGCTGGCGCTTTTGCTGCTATCTCAAACATTTCCTGGGTGCACGATTCGTTCTCGTCCTTAAGACGAGTCCTCGTCGTCACCCTCCGCACCTGAATCTATGGGACCGGCTACTGCCTCTAGGTTATGGTGAGGTATAAGCCTGACTCCCCGCTCCTCATTCGCACTTAGTTCGATTGCCCTATCTAAGAACGGTTTCTTCTTTCTTAGGACGCTTTCGACAAATAGTGCCATAGCGTCCCACTTTTCTTTGGCCGACAACATTTCACTGATAATGTTATCTGGCGTTAACGCTTCGAATATCCTCTCAACCTGGCGTCTTTCTTCGTTCCACTGATGGCAGACGAAAAACGTATGATACGCATCGTCGCGATCCGCGAAACAGAAGATGCAGCCCGGGCTCTGGGTCTTTCCCATTTTACTGAGATAAGCGCAGAAATACCCGTGGTTACTAAGGAACTGGGTGAGGTAATAGTTGACCTCCCCGTATCTTCTATCGACCCATGGAGCCAGCTCCCTAATGAGCACGTGTGTCCATCGGCCTTTCACCATCTGATTCCATGTTTTTTGCCAGGTTTCCATGGTCACCTGTCTTTCTTCTTTCTGAACGATTGCAGTTCCATCTTCTGTTTTCTTCCGTTCGTAGGTTCGCTTGCGTTCCATCGCCTGTAATTCGATCGGGATGATTCCTGCGATGACTAGCACCGCGGGTCCCGAGACAGTGCGATAGGCGCTGGTGACTCTAAGAGCCCCTCTCCTTTGAACAGAAGATAGTACGCTTCGGTGCGTCTCTTTTCTCATTTGGTTAGCCCATATTTCAGAGCCGTACAATAAGATGGACGTCGTGACTGTCATTAAAAGTCGTCGTTTGCTTGATTTCGGGCCGCTGGTATTGGCCATAAGACGACTTAACTGCAACGTTTTCTTTATCGCTTTATTAGCGACGTGTTTTAGGTGCGTCAAAAAAGTTAGTTTTGCATCTAGCTTTATGCCGAGATACGTCACCTCACTTCTTGTCTGCACCACGTTTGTGCCTACTGTCATGGGAAACTCGATGTTGATGTGTTTCCAAGTTAAGGGCACGATTTCTGTTTTGGCCATCGCTATTTCGAGACCATGCTTCACCATCCACTCGGAAATTCTTCTCATCGCCGTGTTTAGTATGTGCTGGGCAATGTTTTCGTTTTTCGCGGAGATGACTAAAGCGACATCATCAGCGTACGCAAACATTTTCACCCCATCCGGCATTGCAAGTCTGAGTAATGCATCGAACAGGATGTTCCAGAAGTCTGGGCCGAAGATCGAGCCCTGTGCCACGCCTGCGCTAAGGTCTTTTCACGCCAGCCTTCTTCTGTTTCATAGCGGAGGATACGGTTTCTCAGATAGTCTCGTATCACTCGCATAAGGTATTCTGGTACATTAAACTCTTTCAACGCAGCAAGGAGGTCAGGCCATTTTGCTGAGTTGAAAGCGTTTTTCGTATCCAGCATGACTAGAAACGCAATAAGACGGGAATGATGGTTCCCAGTCCATCCTTCTTTTGCTACCTTTACTACTTCTTCTACTGCATTTACGGTAGACCGCTTTTTCCTGAAGCCGTACTGGTTGTCAGCGAGATCGCCAGCCGCCTGTACAGCTCCTTGTAATCGCGGTTTAAGCAGCCTCTCGTATAGCTTCCCTGCTTCGTCCAACATGCAGAGTGGCCTGTGGGACGATGGATGCCGGGGATCACCTCCCTTTCCTTTGTTGATCAGCACAAGACGCGCAATCTTCCAGGGAGTGCTAAACACACCCGTCTGGAGGCACGCGTTGTACATGTTCAACAAGAGAGATGGCGCTTTCACCGCTATGCATTTAAGGACCTCGGATGGTATTCCGTCAGGCCCAGGTGCCTTATTGTTCTTCATCGTTCTTGCAGCTATCTGTAGCTCTCCGCTTGTAAAGAGCGGGATCTCTTCTGGTTCTCCTGTATTCTCCTGTTCTTCGAGTGGTGGATGCGTAGGGAAACAAGTGGTTTACGATGTTCGCCATGGTCTCTTCTTCGAATGGCAACGTGGGGGCGGCGTTAAGCTTCTTGGTCACGATCTTGTAGGCCAAGCCCCACACCTCTCTGTTGACGTCTTCGCTCAGGTCTTTCCAGCATTGTGCTTTGCTTCGATTGATCTTCTTACGAAGCTTTTTATGCACGTCTCTGTATTGCGCAGACAAAAGATCTGCTGCTGGTGAGTTCTTCTTTCTTGCTCTCTGTGATGATCTTCTGAGACTAAGAGCTTCTGACCTCGTTCTAGCGATTTCGTCATTCCACCAATACGCTGGACGCTTATGATGTCGCGATCCCTTGCGCGGCATAGATGCATCACAGGCTCTGTGAATGAGACTCATCGTCTCTTTTACGAGAACCTCTGCAGCGTCGGCGTTTCCGGTGGCAGTTGTCGCGTCCGGTAGATAGTCTGATCCTTGCTGCAGTACTTGGACAAGTTTCTCAGAGTCCAGCTTGGCAACGTTCCATCTGACTGGTCTAGCGACATTTCGCCTCGATGATTGGGATCCATCATGGATTTGAAATGTGATGTACTGGTGGTCACTTCCATTGTATGTCTCCAGCACCTTCCAATCTGACACTTTACGTGAAAGATTTTCTGATGCGAAGGATACGTCAGGAATCGTACCGCTAGCTCCTCGTCTGAATGTTGGAGTGCTTCCGGTGTTTAGCACTGTTAGGCCGAGTCTGTCTGCCATCTCCATGATGTATCCTCCTCTGCTGTCCTGCAGTGGCATTCCCCACTCTAACGCTTTCGCGTTAAAGTCTCCTGCGACGACGACGTCACCTTCCATTCTTCGGACAGAGTCTTCCAGCAGATCCAGACGGCGCCTAAACGTGTCTGCTGTTGAGTTTGGTGTAAAATAACAGCTCACGTATGTAACGTTTCTGCTTTTAACCCCATACGAAGCCTTCTTCAGCTCCATTTGCGTCTTCTCTGATGGTCTTTGGGTCTACGTAAATCGCAGCAGTGCGCAAGCTTGTCTCTAAACCAGGTCTTAACGGTCCAGTTTGTGTACTGCTCGCTTATCAAGAAGCACATCAGCCTTTGTTTCGAATTTGATTTGGGTCAAAAGGCTGTTGGCTAGGTCGCTTCTGTGTAAGTTGGCTTGGAGGACCGTTACGCGGCCCATCATTAGCGTTGCCTTTTGAATCGGTCTAGGGTCTCGCGAAAGACTTTGCACTGACCTGACCCAGGGATATGTTTTCGCTCTGCAGGTTCTACTTCGCGCTCAGTACATAGTATGCACTGAGTATCAGTAGCCTTGCAGGCCGATCCCTTATGGCCATCTTTGCCACACTTGCAGCACATCTTGCTACGGTCAGGTCCTCGGCAGTCACGCGCCTGATGACCGTAGTTCAGGCACCTGAAACAGCGCTGAACCCGTTGCCAACTTCTGATACGGCAGTTAGTGTAGCCGATTTTTACTCCTGGTTTGAGAGAGCAGGAACGATGCCTGGTCTTGTTCCATCTCTACGATGGCCAAGCGAAGCTCTCTGCTGTTGGGGTTCGTCAGCGAGACGCTAAACTCGCCTAGGTCCTTATTTGCTTGTGTGAAAACAGCTTTTACTGCTGTCTTCACTTCATCCACCGTTGCGAGGCAGTCTATATCTCTGATTTCGACTGCTTCTTTGGGGATGATCTCCTTAATTTTGCCTGTTCCACCAACCGTTCTTTTCAAAAAAGTCACTGAAGGTCTCAAGTTCCTTGGTGTTGCCCAACTCAATCAGGACATCTCCGGTCCTGGTTTTCTGATCCCTTTGATGTTACTCGTCGGGCTGTTCTGGATGAGCTCCTGCCGGATGTTCTGCAGGACCTCACTGTAAGTCTTACCTTCTTCTGGTCTTATAAGGACGGCGGCAGAACGCTTCTTCGTCTTTCTCCTCCTTTTCTTCTTCTTTTTTGGCAGCTGCTGGTGCAGGCTGCTCCGTCACTTTGCCGATGTTCTGGCCGTTGGTGGTTTGGAGTTAGGCTGCTGTGATCGCTGCTGTTGTTGTTGCGTTTGTTGCCGCTGCTGCTGTGTTTGTTGTTCCAGCTGCAGCTTCTTTTGTTTCTTTGCAGCCTTAACATCCTTGCGACTTTGGACAGTCACAAAAGAGTCGTCTGCGTCTTCCTCAGCTCTGCCCTTCTTAAGAAGAGCTCGCGGATCAGAATTGTTTCCTGATTCCAGCGAGTCTTCTTCTCTGGGCCGCTTAGCTGCAGCGCTTGCCTGAAGCGTCTCGGTCACTTCCATCTGTTCAGTGACCGTTCTTGCTTCGCGCAAGCGAGAAACTCCCCTTTTCAGAGCTTCTACGTGCTCAATCAATTCTGGCAGGTTATCTTTCACTTTCGAGTTCATGTTAGGCATGGACCTAACAGCTGCCTGCATGAGCAAAAAGATCTTATTCATTCTTTGAGATCTTTCTTCAATTTGTCAAGCAGGTGATCTCTACCCCTGTATTCTTTAGGGGATCAGCCTGCGACATCTGGCCTTCGGTATTGTTTTGGCTCTTACTAGCCGCTCCTGATTGGTTTTTGTTTTTGTGTTGTAGAATTTACCATATTAAAACGTGTACTTGGTTTAAGACGGTTCGCCCATCATTGGAGCTCCAGGCGCAGTGGAGCCACTATCCCCGCCTGGTAAGGTGCCCAGTTAAGGATGCCGCAGCCGAGAAGCGGTTGTCGGGTGGTCAACCCTAGCGACATCGAGTGATTCTAGAAAAGATGTTACAGGTTAGGCCCGCGCCATATTGATGCTAAAGGTTTTACGTCATCCGTATTGAGTGGGCGGCGTCAGTACCGTGCTGCGCCTGGCCCTAAACTTCAGGCTAGACGTTCCGCAGTTCTCCTGCGCGGACTCGGTATAAGGAAATACTGACCAGGTAATCCTTCACACCTGCGCCTGTACGAACCAACTTCAACCCCTTCATTGGCTCTGGTTACGTTAGTAGAAGTACGTAACAGTTCCTAACCAGCATGTGGTTTCACGGGACCTTTGCCCGTCACGACTTTCGCCGGAGAGGAGACTAACGTTTACCCTTATTACTAAACAGAGGTCAGCAAGTCACTATCAATGTACAACTCCTGTAGTCTGACGGGAATATCCATTGGTCGACAGCCGCAGCTCATTCATACATCCACTCATACTGTGTTGCTTCTTAGTACACGTAAATACGAACAATAAATTTCAATGGGTTGGCAGTTTCGTGAAGCGAAAGTGCCTACGCGATCATCCAGATATCCTTGACCATCGCTAAGGATTTGCCAGCGATATGTGGATCGTGCTTAAGCCTCCGCCCCGCCACCACATCGTAGGTGGACACTTACAAGGTCAGCAACATGCGGAGGAATAATAATAATAATAATAATAATAATAATAATAATAATAATAATAATAATAATAATAATAATAATAATAATAATAATAATAATAATAATAATAATAATAATAATAATAATAATAATAATAATAATAATAATA